>OU898278.1:90351491-90861491 GCA_918026665.1 Diabrotica balteata | reverse complement strand
TGATGATAACTTCCATATGATTCTGTTTATATAGTTTAATCGCGTTACTTTTTTGTGGTAAATCTTCTAAAGATCGTACGAAGCCATGTCCCCTTAAGGATAAACTAACGTGTATTGGATACAGGATGGGAGGATCCATTCTGCACTCTTCTATTATTCTTGATGTTAAGCACTTGTTGCCATAGCAGTGCCTCATAGAGTAGAGTAAAGTAGACCAGTTTTCATAAAATTCTCCTTTTGACAATCCCTGGACCTCCCACTTTGATTATCGCTTGTCAGCACACGATGCTTGTCAACATCGAAATCTTCTCCGTTGCCTTGCGAACGGCGTATTTCATGTGCTCACCAAAAGTTCGCCTCTTATCTATGACTACTCTTAAGCACTTTACTTTTTTGACATGTAAGCTTTTTTCTTCCTTCAGGATATCATACTCTTCGACGCTTTCGATGTCACTTCCATTTTAAACTAATTCTCGTTCCCTTAGCCTGTATAGTAGTTTCTCTGTATTGTTGCATGAGTACTATTTTATCAGCAAAACTTGATAAGTATCTTCGATTAGTTTTATATAAATCAGTCATCGATTATATTTACATAAAATATATATATATATATATATATATATATATATATATATATATTATATATATATATATAAAACTGTTTTGGATGATATATATATATATATATATATATATAGCTTAAGGTTTCGTAATGGAGTACTAAGTGCAAAAACCTATCCAAGCGCAGATGCAGATACGGATCATAATCTATTACTAGCAAACGTCAACATTAAACTCAGGAAACCGGAGAAAAAGTTAAAACCACCAAAATTAACATCAAAAACCTAAAAAACGACAACTGCCAACAGCAACTAAACGCAGAGATAAATAAATTAACTGAAGGAAGCGTTGAATGGGCAGATATGAAAAAAGCCATACTAAAAGCGGGAAAGGAGGTCCTAGGCGAAGAAGAGAAAACAACTAAAAAAGACTGGATGACACCGGAAATAGTTGAGCTAATAACTGAAAAAAGAAAATACAAAAATAAAGATGAAAATAAATATAAAACCATCAAGAATAAAATCAAATATGAAATCAGAAAGGCTAAGGAGGAATGGATGAACAAAGAATGCCAGGAATTGGAAGAACTCAGCAACAAACATGACACCTCAAACTTACATAAAAAAATTAAAGAACTTACAGGCAACACCAGACAAAGAAGAACACTCATAACAAGAGATAATAATGGAGAAATACTTACTGAAGAGAGCAAAATAAAGGAAGTATGGGAACAATATATAATTCATCTTTTCCATGACGAGAGAGAAAATGAACAAGATATAGGTGAAGAAAAACAATACCTACAAATTTTACCCTCAGAAGTAAAGAATGCCCTACAGAATGCAAAACAAGGAAAAGCACCGGGTCCTGATCAAATTCCAGTTGAACTGTTAAAAGCCTTAGATGACTCACCCGAATTCTCAACCACATATATGTAGAGGGCAACATCCCGGAAGAATGGCTTAGATCGATATTTTTACCTCTACCAAAAAACAACAATCCCAAATCATGTAATGACTATAGATTGATAAGCCTAATGTGCCACCCTTTAAAGATTCTTTTGAAAATTGTTCAAAGCCGAATTTATAAGAAATGTGAGGAACAGATAGATGAAACTCAGTTTGGCTTCAGAGGAGGCATGAGTACAAGAGAGGCATTATTTGCGTTGACGGTACTCTTGCAGAAATGTTGGGAATATAACAAGAGTGCATATGTATGCTTCATAGACTTTAGGAAGGCCTTTGACCGAGTGCAGCATATGAAGTTAATAGATGAATTAAAAAACATCAATTTAGACAAAAAAGACATTGAGTTTATTAAGGCTATATACTGGAACCAGAAAGCAGTAGTAAAGGTGAACGATATAGAAACAAATAATATACCGATTGAAAAAGGGGTTAGGCAAGGATGCGTCTTGTCTCCGACGCTTTTCAACGTGTACTCACAGGTCATATTCAGAAAAGCCTTATGGGAAAGAAAAGAGGGAATAAGAATTGGTGGAGAAATCATAAACACCATGAGATTTGCAGATGACACGGTAATTATGGCTGAGAGTATAGAAGATCTACAAACTTTACTAGATGCACTAAATAGTGAATGCATTCAAATGGGACTTGACATCAACACAGATAAGACCAAATTTATGATAGTATCAAGGAGTAAAATAAATAATGAACAACTAACTCTTGGTGGACAGCAAATAGAGAGAGTGACAAAATATAAATATCTGGGAGCTTACATCAACACAGAATTAGATCCAGACCAAGAGATCCGGGTTCGAATAGAAATGGCAAGGGCAACGTTCTTAAAATTCAAACAATTGTTCTGTGACAAAAATCTGAATATTGCGCTGAGACTGAGGTTTGTTGAATGTTACGTCTGGTCGCAATTATTGTACGGGGTAGAAACATGGACACTAAAAGCGCAAATAGTTAAAAAGATTAAAGCCTTTGAACTTTGGATATACCGGAGAATGATGAGAATCCCATGGACTGCCAGGGTCACCAATGAGGAAGTGCTGAGAAGAATGGGTCGAGTCAAAAAATTGTTGAGAACGATAAAAGTACGCAAGACTGCATACCTTGGCCATATACTAAGAAATAATAAATATAGTCTTCTGCAGGTCATCATGCAGGGTAGAGTCGATGGCAAAAAGGGAATAGGTAGAAAGAGGAAGTCATGGCTGCGAAATATTCGAGACTGGACAAACATGACTGTAGACGAATTATTTCACGTTGCAAAAGACAGAGAAGCTTTTAAAAATGTGGTCGCCAACCTCCGTTAATGGGGACGGCATAGGAAGAAGAAGATATATATATATATATATATATATATATATATATATATATATATATATATATATATATATATATATATATATATCGCAAAAAGGAGTAGGACCGTCTATCCAATATATAATAAGGATCACTCAGACGAGTGGTGGGTTCAAATATCGGTCTACTAGGTGGAGAAATAAAAGACAAAGTTGATACTACTTCATCTATTTTGAAGACGTTTCGCTATCGAATTCTGATAGCATCATCAGTTCATCTAGAAATTTTACATTATGAGAACCACACATTCATGAAGAAGATGTTAAATAGTTACCTTAAAAAGATATGTAGTTGTCAATGGTATTAAAAAGTTAGTACAAAAACTCAAATAAATGGACATCATATGGTGATTGTATAAACAATTAAATAACTAACAACATTTAGAGACTTAGTAAAAATTAGCAAAGCAACAGAACACGTGGTCTAATAAGCATATAATATTTTATATAATATTAACTAGTGAAAAAGAACTAAGAAAATCATCGATTCACTTCCATCTATGCAAAAAATTATTTTATGACTTCATCTTAACTTTTGGTAGCATTATTTAAGTTATCTACATTGAGATATAAAGAATATATATAAAAAAATATAAAGTGAAGTTACCACTGTATGCTTGGTACCTGTTGCGGCTGAAATGGCGTTAATTAAAAGATACCGAGCCAATGACATGAACAGACAGCCAACCTTGAGGTCGAAAATTCTTCGACAGAACAGCAAGGTTAAGAGTACCAACCCACTAATTTAAGGGCGATATATTTGAAAAAGTTAACATGAGTTTGAATGATAACCCTCCCGTAAGAGACCAAACAATGAAAGAAATTAGCGATAACGTTAATCCCCTGCATCAACCAGTCTAGAACAAACAGGTAGGCAAAATTCATTCAACTTCATATATAAATGAGTGAAAAAACCGTCAACAGTGTAGTTGGATATACAACTACAGGTGAATGACGATAAGCACCTAATTTCCAAAAAGTCCAAGGTCCCACGCTTGGAACTTTAATTTATAAGGTATTCAAAGAATGAATTGCATTAATTTGTAATAAAGTAAAAATCAGAAATTCACATTAATCAATGTATGAAAAACGACAGAGTATGCAATGTGAGTTGCATAAGTAAGTCTAAGTTAATTGACATTATTGTAATATTATATTTTATCAAAGTATTAATTATAGTAAGTTAAAGTTTTAGAATTATTTAATAAAACAAATGTGTTAAATTGTACGACTTTAGAGACACATACATAATGAACTGATTGTAAAGCCTAATTCTGCAAAATTAAAGCATGATATATTTGGCTCAAGTTACTTATGTCAGTTCTCTTATTTAAAGCATTAGGATGTTTAACAATAGAACACATTTCTAAGAACTGTCTTTTACCAAGATTGCGCTCAGTGCCAATAATTTTGACTTCATTGAAATTCACCTTATGTTTGGTGTTAATTGCGTGTTGCGCTAACGCACATGTGTGCTTTGACAGATTAATGTCACTTCGATGCGAACTAAGACATCCTTTTAGTGATCTTCTAGTTTGACCAATATAACATGCGTTACACTCAGCACTAGGTAAGTAGTATATAGTGTTAACTTATTCCAAAGTGGACAAGGGTGTTTTAGTTTTAGAAAACAAATTTCTAACAGTCCTAGCATTCTTAACTGGTATGTTATTCTGTTTATACAGTTTAATAAGCTTCTCAGTAACTTGAGGAAAATAAGGCAGAGATGAATAATGGGTGGTAGGATTCTCAAGATCAGCATTAGGCAGAACAATGCTATTAACTGAATTATTTGAAATGGTTCTAAGCTGGTCACCATTGGGTATATCCAATTAACACCAAACATAAGGTGAATTTCAATGAAATCAAAATTCTTGGCACTGAGCGCAATCTTGGTAAAAGACAGTTCTTAGAAATGTGTTCTATTCTTAAACATCCTAATGCTTTAAATAAGAGAACTGACATAAGTAACTTGAGCCAAATATATCATGATTTAATTTTGCAGAATTAGGCTTTACAATCAGTTCATTATGTATGTGTCTCTAAAGTCGTACAATTGAACACATTTGTTTTATTAAATAGTTCTAAAACTTTAACTTACTATAATTAATACTTTGATAAAATATAATATTACAATAATGTCAATTAACTTAGACTTACTTATGCAACTCACATTGCATACTCTGTCGTTTTTCATACATTGATTAATGTGAATTTTTGATTTTTACTTTAATACAAATTAGTGCAATTCATTCTTTGAATACCTTATAAATTAAAGTTCCATGCGTGGAACCTTGGACTTTTTGGAAATTAGGTGCTTATCGTCATTCACCTGTAGTTGTATATCCAACTACACTGTTGACGGTTTTTTCACTCTTTTATATATGAAGTTGAATGAATTTTGCCTACCTGTTTGTTCTAGACTGGTTGATGCAGGGGGATTAACGTTATCGCTAATTTCTTTCATTGTTTGGTCTCTTACGGGAGGGTTATCATTCAAACTTATGTTAACTTTTTCAAATATACCGCCCTTAAATTAGTGGGTTGGTACTCTTAACCTTGCTGTTCTGTCGAAGAATTTTCGACCTCAAGGTTGGCTGTCTGTTCATGTCATTGGCTCGGTATCTTTTAATTAACGCCATTTCAACCGCAACAGGTGCCAAGCATACAGTGGTAACTTCACTTTATATTTTTTTATATATATTTTTTATATATCAATGTAGATAACTTAAATAATGCTACCAAAAGTTAAGATGAAGAATAAAATAATTTTTTGCATAGTTGGAAGTGAATCGATGATTTTCTTAGTTCTTTTTCACTAGTTAATATTATATAAAATATTATATGCTTATTAGACCACGTGTTCTGTTGCTTTGCTAATTTTTACTAAGTCTCTAAATGTTGTTAGTTATTTAATTGTTTATACAATATCACCATATGATGTAAATTTATTTGAGTTTTTGTACTAACTTTTTAATACCATAGACAACTACATATCTTTTTAAGGTAACTATTTAACATCTTCTTCATGAATGTGTGGTTCTCATAATGTAAAATTTTTAGATGAACTGATGATGCTATCAGAATTCGATAGCGAAACGTCTTCAAAATAGATGAAGTAGTATCAACTTTGTCTTGTATTTCTCCACCTAGTAGACGGATATTTGAACCCACCACTCGTCTGAGTGATCCTTATTATATATATACATATATATATATATATATATATATATATATATATATATATATATATCTATATATATTATATATAGATATATATATATATATATATATATATATCTATATATAATATATATAGATATATATATATATATATATATATATATATATATATATATAAATATATATATATATATATATATATATATATATATATATATCTATATATATTATATATAGATATATATATATATATATATATATATATTATATATATATATATATATATATTATATATATTATATATATACATATCTATATACATATATATATATATATATATATATATATATATATATATATATATTATATTGATACTATTATATGGTTGCAGAATTCTGGAATTGGTGTAATAAATAAATGAAAGATGCAAAATAAGCCAATTGGCAGTTTGTAGTAGAAGGCTTTCAGGGAAAAAAGTTTTCGTACAAAATTTTGAACATTATGCATTACTAGCATGCTAGAAGTAATTTTTATTTTCTACTAAGTATTAGCATTTTTTAAATTGGCAACTGTGTAATATTAAAATTAACAAATAACTGTAATTTTTAGGGTTGTATTTTTATATTGCTCCGTTGGAATGATTGCAGTAAAATCTATAAGCATTTTAAGTGGATTAACCATGTATACCCACTATGCAGATTGCGATCCTTTAAAGTCTAATAAAATACGACATAACAACGAGATCTTTCCTTACTTTGTTCTGGATGTGGCTGGTCAAATTCCTGGATTATCTGGATTATTTATTGCTGGAGTCTTTTGTGCTTCTTTAAGGTAGTTATATGTTAAGTAGTAAAAAATATCATTTAAACGTAAGTTTAGAAGCTCAATAATAAAACATAGTAGAGGTAAGGTATTATCTAAACGGCTATGACTCATGCATGCGCAAAGTACAAATTTTTAATACGATTTAACCGTAGGGAAAGTGGGGTACGTTTAGACATTTTTTATGTTTTTAATGATTATGATTTTATGTTGTTAATTACCGATTTTTTTAGTTTAAATTCAAAATGAAATTATTAAATCTGATTATACTTAAACAAAATAGTAGTCTTTTGTAATCACAAACTAGTTTCTTATTAATAATTATTTTTAAAAACACTTTTTTTTCTCAACCTGGCCTAAGTAAGTGAGCCAGCTTGAAACAGATCCAAAACAACTAAAAAATTCGTTATATATTTCAAAGTATCAAATGACATATACATAAAATTCAACAAAATAAGTTAAATCAAAGTTCTCAACGAATGTCTATATTATCAAACTTGAAGCCAAATGAAATAACGGACTTCTGACAAACGGAGGTAGAAACTGATTCATCTCTACCGTTTCTCGACGTTATAAAGAAAAATTAATCCCAAAGTTTTTATCACTCTATTTATCAAAAACCCACTCATACCAATTGTTACTTGCATACCAACTCTCACCATTCACCTTTACAAATTAAATCAGTGATTATTACTCTTAATAAAGCAAGCCCTCATCCATAACGGTTACCGCGAAAACTACATTAAGAGGAGCATAAACAGACATAAATCTCTCACTCAATCTCAACAGAAATACTTAGACCCTTATCATACGACAGCTTTTCTTCCTTACATAAAAGGTGTCACTGACAAAATCGACAAAATTCTTAAATCAAGAGAAATAAGGACAATATTTATCCTCTAATAAAAATTTTCATCCCTTGTTCGATAAATCAAAGACAACATTTTAAATGAACAATACGGAGTTTACTAAATTCCTTGTAAAGACTGTTCCTGATCCTATATAGGCCCAACAAATCGTAGAATCCACAATAAGATTTATGAAAATTCCATTTCTGTTCGGAATTCCAATTCAATTTCAATTCAATTTAATTCTCTAGGTCAACACCACCTTCATATAGGTCGGCAATAGACAACTTCAAGAGATGACGGCATACGGTTACCTTTGACATGGAGATCTGCCGTAAAGAAAATATCGTCCGCCCCACCCGACAATCAAAATCCTACTGTCAGAAATGTTAGCGTCGACACCCACGTTAACCCTCGTGTCAACCTCTACTCAGACCACGTCACTATCAAAAGTATAAATAAGCCGTCTTCGGTACTCAGCAGCAGTAATGAATTGGTTAGTGATCACTGTAGTAGTGTCTGGGGACTCGGGAGACTGAGACCACGTAAGCCCCAAAGAGGACATCAAAGAAGATGTGGAAAGATAATGCGCAATGATATTAGACACGCATACAAGACGACCAATAATCAGAAATATGTATAAAACGATTGCCTTCCATCGATATACGTTTTTTGGTCTTCTATTGTGCGAGACATGCCATTATATTTTACCTTATATATACATATCTGTCGGTATAAAAGGCTATAATGACAGTGAAAGGCTACACTGTAATTCCTTGGAGTCATTTTAAACAGAAAGCTCACTTTCACGGAACACGTAAAACAAACTATCTACAAAGCAAAAGCACTAAGAAGTCAACTCTCTTCGCTAATCGGTAGAAAGAGCAAACTTCGCTTTAACACAAAAATGAGGGTAGCTAATAGTATAATACTACCCTCCCTAACATATGCATCTGCCGCATGGGGATACACATGTAAAACGAATAGGAGGAAAATCCAAACAACACAAAACTGGATAATCAGAGAAGCACTGAACCTACCTCAATACGTTCCACTGAGGTATTTATTCAGGGACTCTGGACAGAAAATAATCCTAAGGACAATGGACGAAAAAGCAAACACCATTTTTAATGGTCTCGTAAATCATCCAAGCAGGACATTAAGAGAGTTGACAAACTACGACATAAACACTAGAACGGTACATAAACGGCCAAAGCAACAACTTATTGGATATAGAGAAGAAAGATAAATGAAGAAAGAGATAGACACAGAGCCGACTACAGAGTATATTAGACAGTGAGCACCAAAAAAATATAGTATAGAAGAACAATTTACACCGGGGTGTGTGCAGGCACTATACACCCGGGAATGCACACCCCACCACACGCACACTTAGGTTAAATTAGAATAAGGAAAACAAAAAACACAAAAAACATATACACGGAGTGTGTGAGAGCGTTATATACTTGGGAATGCACACTCCATAGTTAAGGTATTAGCATAGATAGACTTAGTTTTAAAAAAACAAAAATCGCTCACTGTCTAATTAATGTCATGTCATCTTCAAGATAAACAAGAACACCCGTTACATCACAAAAATTTACATAACACAAATAAGAATGTATAAAAGGCCCGTCAGGCACTCTATACCAGCCAGCAGGCATAGGCCCTTCAGGCAGATCAAATATTGATCAAACGCGGACTCTGAGCATCGAGGTCATGTGCGGCAAGCATGGGCTCGGTGGCCAGGACTCACTTCTCGAACACCCAGCCGGCGAGGAGAACAAAATTTTTATTTTGTCAAATCGGCGACTGAGTGAACGAGCACACACATACTTTTCCAGACAGAGAGCTGTCGGTCTAGACCGATGGCTCTCTGTCTGGAACACACGCTCTTTTTTAGGGACATGAGTCCCGAAGTAAAGCTAGAGTAACTTCTATAAAGTCAGTAAAAATAAATAGGGAGAAAAGCCGACATGTGTGCTACCCCTACAGTTAGGTGGCCTAACCACAGTCATTAAAAACAGAAGTAATGTATGTTACTTATTATTATTTCCCTTTTCTTATGTTTCTAGTGCCCTATCGTGTAATTTAAACAGTTTAGCTGGAACCATATATGAAGATTTTATCAAACCAAAGCTTAGTACCAAAAATCAAGAAAATGCTGGATATTTTCTCAAGGGGTTAGTTGTTATAATTGGTATCATCGGAACCGCTCTTGTTTACATCGTTGAACACTTAGGAGGTCTTCTATCGCTATCCGTTGGCCTGGGCGGTATTGCCCAAGGACCATTGCTGGGGCTTTTTACATTAGGAGTACTGTTTCCAAGAGCAAATGCAAAAGTAAGTTTTTTATCTAGTTTATATTTCATTTACACTTAAGTGTAATAGACATTATGAAATATTCAAAATCAAATATAATATTGAACCAGACACAACTTGTAGCCAGTGATAATATTTGAGTAGGAACTAACCATAGACCAGATAATAACTTTACTGACATATCTCTGAATGTCTTTTCTATGGGATAAGACTGATTTAGGAGGCATTGAGTACGTGGAGCTTTATTTTTATATCTGTTTTCCCAATCTACATTAACAGAAATATATATTTTTCAATTAGTGTGTATTACCAGTATTGGCATATACAGGGTGAGTCACCACTAACGAGTAGGAAGATTAAAGCGAAACGGTAAAAGTTTTTTAAAAAAATTTAAATTTATGATTTGAAGGTTAATAAGGGCTACATTTTAAAATTATTTTGAACTATACAGGGCGTCTCAATAAAGTGCGGCGTATCAAAGTTATATTTTTTCTGATGGGACACCCTATATTTTATTGCATTTTCTAATTGTCGGCAAAAATAAGGTATAGTTTCATAAAACTTCCCTTTACCTATGTTCTGAGTAATGTGGAATATTCTTAAAATGTAAACCTTTAAACGAAGACTCATTCCTAACTTATTTAAGAAATTCTAATAAAATTGGTTATACCTCTAAATAATTGGATATTGGTTTCAAAGTGTTCAAAACAGAGTGTTCAAAATTTGCAGTTTTATTATTGGGTTATTCAATGTGTAATATAAGCCTTATTTTAAATAGAACACCCTGTATATTAATGAATTATAATATTTAAAAAATTTTCCACTTTCGAATGGTATATGGATGTCCTATAACTAGGAGTGATAGATTTTGCGTAATTTAAAATTTTCTTTTCGATTTCAACATTAGGTTACCCTCGATTTTTAAACCCATAATTTTGACATATTTGTTATAAATGGAACCAATGTAGTTGTAAACAAATTTGTATGCTATATACTTTTACTTGCTGATACACAACGAATGAGAAAAAATTTTAATAAACAAATAATACAAAATGATCATAAATAATACAAAATGAACCACATGATAAGCAAAAAAATTTTTTTTAAAGAAGATTCATTCTCGACTTATTTAAGCAATTATAACAAATTTTCTCTTACAACGAAATACCTATTTAGGTAATGGTTAAATTTATTGTATGACATTGTCATTTTCTGATATTACGGTCAAAATATAAAAATTCGTGGGTAATATTTAATTTTCATTGTTCCTAAAAATGAAGAATTACGCTATCCATGAAAGAGTCGACAAAATTGTCTCTTAGCTTCTAAAGTTCATGCTCAAAAGTATCCTGATAGAAGACACCTGCGAAAGGAAGTTTTTGAGAGATCGCTTAATAGATTCCGTGCTACTGGTAATTTACAAACAGATGGATAGGTAGAGGTGGTTCATATAACCCCTAGGTCACCAGGAATAACCAAGATATACTTTTTTAAATAGGGTTATATTAAAAATATTGTCTACACCTCTTACTACTAAAGATGACATAAAATAAAGAATTACAAACGCGTTCGTGTCAAGATGGCAAGCAATTTGAACATCTGTTACATACCTGAACATTTTTAATTTATAGTAAGTATTGGATTATTTTGTATTATTTATGTCCATTATTCTTTCTTTCTTTCTTCCCTTCCTTTTACCCTATCGGGGTGTCGGATTTGGGCTAGCTATTTTAATTTCCATTTACCCACCTCTTCCATTCTTTTCTGTTTCCTGCCATTATTTTCAATTCCTCGAGTGATTTTTGTTTAAGTTTTCCCGCCTCTACTACTTGCTGTATCCATTTTTTTCTTGGTCTGCCTCTTTTTCTTTTTCCGATGTTCTTTACTTTATAAACTTTTTTTGTTATTCTATTAGATTGCATCCTGATCAGATGCCCATACCAGTTCATTTGTCTCTTTGCTATTTTGTTCATTATCGGTTCCTGGTTGGCCATTCTCCTAATAGTCTCGTTGCTTTATCTATCCCATTTTGTCTTTCCAACTATCCTTCTTAGATGTCTCATCTCCATTGCGTTTATCCTGCTATTATGTTTTTCCAGAATTGTCCAGTTTTCACTTGCATAGAGCACAGTCGGTATCACTATTGTGTTATATATTTTTATTCTTGTCTCTCATGTAAGTTCTCTTTTTCACCTTATTGGGGCTAACGCATAGTATAACTTGTTTGATTTATTTGCTCTATTTGTTATGTCCCAGTTTATTTTTCCGTCATTAGTTATTATACTTCCCAGGTATGTGTAAGTTGTTACTATTTCCAATTCTGAGTTTTTACATTTTATCTTTATTTGATTATCTTCCTGATCTCCTTTGTCACTGATTATCATTATCTTACTTTTTTCATATATCCATATCCATTAGTTTCAGCATTTTATTCTCGGAATCTGCTATTAGTAATATGTCGTCTGCATACATTAAGGAATCTATTATTACCGGTTGTAATCTGTGGTAACCTATTATTGTCTGTAGTTGATTGGTTCTGACTCTAGTGTTTCTTATCAATTCGTTCATTACTATTATGAATAGCAAAGGGCTGAGACTATCTCCTTGTTTAATACCTCCCTTCGAATTAAATGCTTCCGATCTTTCCCCTGTTATTTGTACCCTCCCTTTTACCTCTTTGTAAGTACTTTCTATAATTTTTATCAATGCATTAGGTACATTTATTTTTCCTAAGCATTTCCCTATATCTCTTAGTCTTAGGTCTATGAATGCTAATACTAGTTTTTCCCCGTATCTATGCTTCTTTCTATTAGGTTTCTAATGATATATATGTTGTCATTTGTCTGTCTTCCCGGTCTAAATGCCGTTTGTTCTTCTCCCAATACCATTTCTACTTCTTGTCTCAGTCTCTTCTCTATTATTTTCGTATATATTTTGTAGCATACCGATGAAAGACATATTGCTTTATAGTTGTCGCAGTTTACATGTTCTCCTTTTTTGTATATTGGCACGATGATATTATTCTGCCAGTCTTTAGGGATTGTTTGTTTTTCCCGCGACTCTTTATATATTTTCCATATCCATTTTATTCGTTCTTCTCCCATGTATTTTACCATTTCCGGTTCAATTTCATCGTCTCCACCTGCCTTGCCTATTTTTATATTTGATAATCCTTCCACTACTTTTTCTACTATTTGCTCTAGCTCTGTGTTTTCTTCATCTCCATTGTTTATATTGTCTTCATTTATCCATTCGGTACCAAATTTTTTCTCATAATATTCTTTCCATAACCTAGCTACTTGTTTTGGGCTTATTTGTATTTGGTTTGAAGTATCTCTTACTGCGTTTATTTCCTTTCGTCCTCTTTGCCTTATGTGTCGTATTGTCGTCCAAAAGTTTCTATTATTTGTTATATATTCTTTCTGAAGTTCTTCTGCAAATTCTATTCATGTTTTTGCTTTTGTTTGTGTGACTGTCTTGTTTACCAATCGTCTCTGACTATAGTATTTTTCTATATCTTCTTCTAATCCCTTTTCGATGTATTTTTTCCATGCTATTTTCTTCTTTTTTATTTCTGTCTTCACTTCTTGATTCCACCATCTTGTCCTTTTTAATTGTTTATTATATTTTTTGATTCCACACACTTCAGTTACTGTTTTCTTTAATACTTCACTGTAAGTATTCCATCTTTCTTCCATTGTCCATGTTTCTTTTTGGCACTGTATTTGTCTCAGTCTTTTGTTAGTTTCCTCCGTGTAGAATTCTCGCACACTTTCTATCTTTAGTTTGTTTGCATTTACTTTCTCATACTCTTTTCTTTCCACTTCCTCCAGTTTTTCATCCTCCAGTTTTGCAGTGTCCATTCTGTGTTGTGTAGACAGTTCCCGTTCCTTTTCCGTTAATGTTCATTATTCATTTTGTATTATCTTCTATTATTTGTTTTATTAAAATTCTTTCTATTTTGTTATGTATTTAATTGGTTTCAAAAAAGAGTGTGCTCGTAAGTAAGAAGTTATAGGTACATCTATTATTATGACTTCAAAGAAATAAATATATTTTACAGTTTTATTTTTATTTCAATAATAAACTTATTTTAATACTTAAAATAATACAAAAAATTAAACAGAATTTTAATATCTACGTCATTTTTGAAAACTGTAACCTCTGCGCAGTTACCTTTCACTTGATGAATCGTAGAAAATCTAAAAAACATCAGATTTTCAACATTTTTTTTTTTTATTTTCTCTTCATCATATTTTAATACTAATTATCCTATTACTAGCGAATACAAATCCAAAGACATAAAATTTTAAATTTATTTACAAAAAATGTATTTACAACTACACTGGTTTCGTTTATAACAATATGTCAATATGATGGCTTTAAACATCGAAAATGAAAATTATAAATATTTGAAATCGATTTCTGTTTAACAAAATTTTAAATTACGGCAAAACTATCAGTCCTAGTTATAGGACATCCGTATATTATTCGAAAGAGAAACATTTTTTAATTTAATAATTTATTAATATACAGGGTGTTTCATTTAAAATAAGCCTTACAATACACATTGAATAATCCAATAATGAAACTAAAAAATTTGAACACCCTGTAAATAAAGGTTTAATAATTATTCATGAGATACATTCGACCAATATTAAGATGTATCAGTAATTTTATTAGAATTGCTTAAATTAATTAAGAATGAGTCCTCGTTTAAAGTTTTACATTTTAAGAAAATTCGACATAACTCATAACACTGTAATAGGTATAGGAAAGTTTTATGAAACTATACCTTATTTTTTGTAGACAATTAAAAAATCCAATTAAATACAGGGTATTCTATAAGAAAAAATATCACTTTGAAACGCTGCGCTTTATTGTGACACCCTGTATATTTCAGAATAATTTTAAAATGTAGCTTTTATCAACCTACAACCTACTAATTTTTTTTTTAAATTTCGCTGCAATCTTCCGTCTCGTTAGTGGTGACTCACCCTGTGTACTAAAATCACTGAGCATGCCACGATGAACGGTGCAGCTTAGAGTGACTCAAAGAATGATGAATCATTCGATTTAGAGGTAATGTCAATAGTAGCTGATGCTATAGAGAAAAATTATTGTTTATATTCTTGTACAAGATTTTGTGTCACATACTCTAGTTCATCACATTATTGTGCAAACATTACCTGATCATCTGAATAACATAAAATATAAAGTTCGTTACTATCCCAGGGAATTTTCATCCATGTAATTTCAACCTTAATTATCTCAACATTTATATTGTTTTCTTCAAGTACCTTTCACTGGTTTTGGTAAGCAAAACACTGGCAGAATCCTTTTTGAAGTCCACACATAAAAATGACCTTCTTGAATAGACGCTATCTTTTTCCCAATCACTTGGGGTTACACAGAAAAGGACTCTGTCTAGGACTGTCTGAAACCTTCCTCCAAAATCCCCTCCACCTCAATAAGTTCCAAAATTTTTATGTTATTTTTGTTCCCCCCTGGCAAAGGTCTAGATCTGCCACTAACACTAAATTGATTTGCCCCACTAATCATTTGGGATCCTGGTTACAAAACTTTATTTAATATTATTTTCAATTTAGTTTTTTCCATATTTTTTAAAATGATATACGATCCAAAAGTGTACAAAAAGTAAATAAATGTTTGAAATATTTATTTTTAGGGTGCTTTCTGTGGAGCATTGGCCAGTATAGTAACAGTAACGGGTTTAGTTTTTGGTGCTTATTATCTAAAATCACAGCATATTATTGTTCCGGAATACAAAACAACATCGATTGCTGGTTGTTTAAATGGAACAGATTCAATATTAGACAATCTTATGGGAAATAGTACAAAAATGTAAGTATTTTTATTTAGTACAATATAATATAATTAGCGTAAAAAATATCGATATAAATGTTTTTGAAAAAAAAATGTCTGATTATTTTTAAGTTATTTTGCTTAACAAAGATTAATAAACAAAATATTAAATGCGATAGAAAAATTAATTTTGAATTTAATTTCTAATGTAATAATAATATAATAATATAAAATAATATAATATAATATAACTATAATGTAATGAAAATATTCAAAAAATTAAAATTACCCTCTTAAAACCGATTTAGATGAGGAGTTACCCACTGGGTTAGCTTGTTCCTTTATAAGCCAGTATTTAAAACGATGCGATGCCCTTAAGAACCATAGGTTCCGACCAATTAAAGCTTTACATCTAAATAGATCAGTGACACGCTGCAGCTTTGTATGAAACTTGCTTTTATATTTAAAGTAAAAGAAAGCATGCAACTCTCTATAAGGAGCTGTAGGTAGCAACTTGCTACCTACAAAAAGTTGCTACCTACAGGTCCTTATAGAGACTATGGTTTAGGGCCAGTAATCCCAGTTTGAAAGTGTTACGTTGCCATGAAGTCATTTCTGTTTAAAACTTAAACATTCCAAATTATTTTTAGCAGAAATGTAACTTAAAAGTAATTTAACAACATTTAAATGGGTTTTACCCGTATATTTAGTGACTTCACACATTATGCCGACTAAATATACTTATTATGGAATAGTCATTTTGAAAAAGTTCTGTGGTGTAGCACAAAACAGTCTTTTATATAAATATACCTTTTATAAAGGATGTTTTAAATAAAATATTCTTGATTCAATTTGATCAAGAAAACATTTCCTTAATAACAAATGGTCTCAAGTAATAACGAGATTTTTGCAACAAATCAACTCATAGAACATTTTCAAAATGTGGCTGACACAAACAATTTCCTTCTTCTATAGAATTGTAGTTATACGACTGCCTGCAGTTAACTATTTCTATTCATCGCTGTAGAACCACCGCCACCAGCACACCTTCATTCTGTCCCAAATGTTGTCCATAGCAGGCCGGACATCCAACAGAGCAAATCTGTATTTGTCATCACAATCTCCACTATCATTAAAGTCAATTACATACCGGACGTCCTTTCCGCATCTATCAACAATCCAGTCGTGTCTGTCAAAAGGTAATTCATATCCCAAAAGATGGCGAATTCTAGCTCTGGGACTGTAGTCTTGTGCTCCCATTTTAAAACTTCTTGCCATGCTTGTTCGTTATTGGTATTGTGAATTTTTATTATGTTGTCCATATCTCCTTGTTCAATATCATCATCTCTCCATTTCCAACCTTTTCTCAGCATGGTATTCCAAAACAACTGTGGACTAGGATATACCCAAAATTGCCCTTCTCCTTCTTTTATTATAGCTTTAGGTATTGTTGAGACCTGGCGATCAGTTAACCAGGGAAAGGGTTGTTCTGGTAATGGCTTTTGATTGACTGGTCCCATCATATTTAAGGGATTTATATCGTCATTGCCCTGTACTGGACAACCAGATTTCACTTGTTTTTGTTGTACCTTTTGGTGCATAGGACATTCTGGCGGTATTTTTCCAGTGTAATTCTGATATTTCTGATATTTGAGAATGTATGTAGGTACATACATTAAAAGTCAAAATATACTAAAATATTCTTGATTTATAGTATACAGCCCACTACAGAAAATTCATTTTCCCTGTGAAATCAAGGATTATTTTACATCAACAGAAAGCGAGGTTTTATTGATTATAGCTTTTGTTGTTTTATCTAGATAAGTTGTTGGATTATTAATTGGTTATTCGGAGTGTTAATGAGATTTAAAAGTTTATGAATAAAAAAAGCAGAGATTAGGGTACCTGTGGTGTTTCATTTATAGGAAAGAAAAATAACTAGATTTAATCTGATTTTTGGAAAAGTTCTTACAGGGCTTTTCTCTCGGATTGGGTAATCTTTGGAGTAAGAGGCTTTGAGTTTTAAAAAACTCAACCGATCTAAGTCTTGTTAGCTATTTCAGGATGACAAATGAATGTTTTATTTAGAATGTGAAGGGAAATCTTAAGTGACAATGGTAAAAATGAAAGTTTTACAAAAGTTGTGAACTATTATGGTGGGTTTCAAAGCTGTGGTGTGTGTAAGTTTTGTAGTTTCCTCAATAATTAGATGTGCTAATTTACGTTTTTGGGTTTTGTTTTTTGATTCGAAAATGTTTCAGGCTATTTGTGTGTTAACATAGTCGAAACTGTCCAAGAATATATGATGTACTTATAAAATATTATAGTATTGTAACAAAATCTGTTCCTTGTGAAGACATGTTCAAAATCTGGTTTAATTTTAAATAAAAGAAGAACCCGGTTAACAAGAAAAGTTTAAAAACTTATGTTTGTAAATGTCAATTTAGACGATTCGTGATTTAATAATGTGTAATTTAATTGTAAGTACTATTATTTGTATTGTTTAATTTATTTTTCAAGTTACAATAAATATATCCTTCGGTAGTTTCTTTCACTTCAATAGTTATACACATAAACTATAATAGCCAATATGTTTGTTTGTGTACTTGCTTATTTGAAACTACTGGTAAACAATCAACTAGTTACAGTTTACGAAAAACGGTTCCGATGAAAATGTCAACGACCCATCTTTAGTTCTTTAGGATTAGGATCGGAACCGAAGATATGTAAAATATCTCTGATCGGAACTAATCGTCTCACTAATATCGTCTATTAAAATAGATAAACACGTACGTGATACTCGATACGTGATTGATATGGAAATGCTCTATGGAAAAATGATATTAATACAAGAAATTGCCTTAATTGATGCTGATTATTTGGCAAAGGAAATTTTTTTATTGACTCAATCTTATGTTTACTGGGTGAAATTTTATTAAATGAAATTTCATATCCCAAGTAGGTAATTTTTGTCATTAAGAATTTTGATTTTGACATCTTTACAGTTAGACCATAATCTTCTAATACTTGCAATACTTTATTTAATAGTTCCAGGCTTTCCTCAATACTTTTTGAGGGAATTAAGATATCATCCAAATACGGAGTAATACTGTTTTGCTTAAACGGTTCAAAGATTTCGTTCATCATTTCTTGAAATACAGTCGGTGCATTAGATAACCCAAAAGGACAGCGTAAATATTCATAATGTCCTTGACTAGTAACGAATGCTGTGTATTTGATTGAGTTATCTGCCATAGGAATTTGATGATATCCTGCTGCCAAGTCCAAGGACGTAAAATATTTATAATTATATAAGCTGTCAATTATCTCTTCAATTAAGGCATTGTTGGAGGTATCTTTTTTGAAATTTTATTTACATGCCTATAACCTACCACCAGACGTTTTTGACCATCTTTTTTATCAATAAGAAAACAAGGGCTTGTGAACGATGAATTACTCTTTCGAATAATATTTGCCTCCAATAATTCTTGTATTGTTTCTTGTAAAATTTCTTTGTCAGCTGCAGGTGTTCTGTAGGGACGAAACTTAACTAAATCTGAACTTGTAATATCGATTCTCATAACAACAGAATGCGATTTTTTAGTGCTTTCAAATTTGTATAAAAACATTTCTCGTGATTTAGCAAAATTTTTTCCAACATCATTTTCTCGTGTTTAGATATATTTCCTGTATTTATTTCCTTATCTAAGTCTTTCTTATATTTAAATGTTAAACTATTATCTATCCTATAATACATAATATTTACATCTTCTGTAAAATTTCTTCCTATTAGAAGGTCATTAACCCAATGTTTATCCATGACATATAACATAGTATTTAATTCTACAACATCGATTTTTATTTTAGCAAATACATAATATATAACTGATAAAGAATTTCCCAAAAATCCGGAAAGTTTTACATCTTTAGTTAATGATTTTATTTCTAATTTAAACTTATCTGCCAATTCTTTTGAAATTAGCGAACAATCGCTGCCAAAATCAATGAATGCAGTATAGTTTTGTTCATTTAAGAAAATAATTTTATTAAATTTATTTTCGGAAGAATCTAACTGTATTTGTTTAACAGATTTATTTTTTTCTAAATTGTTGTTCGTTTTATTTACTTTTGTCTCTTGCAATTATTTGTTCTTTTTAAAACAGTGTTGTTCAATATGACCTTTAATTTTACAAAACCTACATATTTGGTTTCTGTGGTGACAATATTTTTTTAAGTGACCCTGAATTTTACAGCACATACAAGGTTTATTCTTGTTAAATTTGTTGTTAACGAATTTGTTAGTGTGTACAAATTTTGATTTGGAAAAAATAACGTGATTTGTTAAATGAGGCAATTTTTTTGGACTTTTATAATAAAGCTTATTTCTTAAATAAACTGCCAATAAATTTACATCTTTAATTTGAGCAACTTCAATGGCAGATTTAATATGTTCGTCTCCAATAGCACCAATTATTAACGAAATCTTATCTGATTCGGAAAAATTTACTTTAAGTTTATTAATTTTTGGTAAATGTTCAAAATAAAATTCATATAATGAAGAACCCTCTGTTGGTTTATGATGGGCGACGTCCATAAAAAGATCATAAGTATTTCGTGTACTTTTAAAAGTATTTTCTAACACTGATCTCCATTCTGCCCAAGAAAATTGAGACCATGCAACTTCATTTACAATAAAACTAGCGTACCATGTTTTAGCGGTACCTGTAAGCTTAGAAATCGCTTGAAATATAATGTAATTATCAGACCAACTATACGTCTTAGCATTGTGCTCTATTATTTCAATCCATCGATCTATTTCTCCAATTAGTGGATCAAATTCAGGAATAAAACTGACGGATTCAATATTTCTACTCGTAAAATTATAAGTTGCAGATGGAGAATTTATTTTTGTGGTATTTTCTTTAATTTGAGACAAATGCGTATAGGATCTATTTATTTTTGAATTTTTAGAACTATTTCTTGACTTACGTGTTCTTTTCGTTTTCGTATACCTTAACTCCCTTTCCGGCGAAGAATCCGTGGACGAAATAGTTGTGGTTTCACTTCTTGAACTACTCTTTCGCTTGGAATTTTTCCTTTTCGGCATTTTAGACACCTTTATTCACTTAACATTAAAAACAGTTCACTAAACTCTACCGTAGGTCCTTTAACACACTTCTGATATCGTCTATTAAAATAGATAAACACGTACTTACGCAAAGTAGTTATTTTTATTAAATTAAATCAAACAATGTCAGTTTTACAGTTCACAATGGTCAGCATTAAAAACACTAAGTTATCATTTCTCCCCTTCCGCCTTGTTTACATGTCATCAAAGAACTACTCGTGACCATATAAGGTGATTAGGAATTATTTATTAGGAATTCCACCTTAAGCTGATTGAGACATTAGGAAGTTAGTGACTTAAATTGATCAGCGTATTAGGATGATAGTGTGACTGCACTAATGGGCAATTATTTTTGGAAAAGTTCTTACAGGGATTTTCTCTCGGATTGAGTAATCTTTGGAGTAAGAGGCTTTGAGTTTTAAAGAACTCAACCGATCTAAGTCTTGTTTAGCTATTTCAGGATGACAGATGAATGTTTTATTTGGAATGTGAAGGGAAATCTTAAGTGGCATTGATAGAAATGAAAGTTTTAGAAAAGTTGTGAATTATTATGGTGGGTTTCAAAGCTGTGGTGTGTGTAAGTCTTGGAGTTTCTTTTGTTTTTGGATTCGAAAATGTTTCAGGCTGTTTGTGTGTTTACATAGTCGAAACTGTCCCAGAGTATATTATGTAAATTGTAAGAATAAATAGAGGAGGATTCCTGACCTGGAAGTTAACCAGTATAATATGAAAATATCGGCTCTTTAGTTAAGTGAATTTTAAGTTAAATATACCCGCTGAAAAATTACAAGAGTGAGTTAGTGAAGTTCCTGAGTAGGAGTAACATCAGAGACTCTATAAGTCAGCTTATATTACATCAATTATTAGTAATAAACAAAAATATCTATTTGAAAACACAAGAAGAACCATCGAATATTTCAAATACAAACAAGAATTTCTTATCTTTTTTGTTTTTGCACCGGCTTAATTGCCTTGTTATAGTTTGGATACAGGACCGCATTCAGGTGTAATGACTAGTTTCAAAGTTTATCTAAATGGATGATATTAATTCCGAATTAGCTCAAGAAATAAGCTGTATTTCACCACCAACAGTTAAAAAATCGTACTAATCAGTAACCAGTACTCTTAATTTTCCATCCAGAAAGCAAGCTATAGTATTTAGTTCATTAGAAAATGTAAAATTAGAAGATTACCTTGTATCACTAGGATCAGTTATTTCTTCAAAAGATATATTGTTCTCTTCTCGTAAAGCTAACAATAGGATTTGTATTTATTTATCTAAGGAAACTTAGTTGACAAATTTATAAATGTTCATCAAGGAAAAATCATAGTAAACAACCAAATAATACAAGGAAAAAGATTAATTACTCCTAGTGAACGACTAATATTATCCAATGTATGACCAACAATTCCACATAGTATTCTAGGATTAAAACTACAGAAACTAGGCTTTAAACTTATCTTGTCTCTCCTATCATTCCTTAGAATTGGCACATCTCGTCCCGAATTTCAACATGTACTAAGTTTTTGTAGACAGGTATATATTTCACATTTAGTGAAACTTATACTTCCTGAATCCTTGTTAATTTGTCATGACAATACAAACTATAGAATTTTTATGTCTGTAGACCAACACTACTGTTATATTTGTAAAAAGATTGACCATATCGCCTCAAACTGTCCTCAAAAAAACAATAACTCCAGTTCGATAATAAATAACAGTAACTACAGTAGACATTATAACCGACGTAACACAAAACTCAGTACAAATCCATTCAGAACCAAATTATTTGGAACAAGACACTCAATCTAAACAATACAAAAATAAAGATGTAGATGTAAATAAACCAAGGCCAAAAAACGATAAACCGCTTACAAATGAAGGTACAAACGTTAATGAAATAGGATTAGAAACTAATGAATCATTGATCACTTCACCAATTAGCACAGAACCTACACTGCAAACACAAAGCAAAAGAGCTTTCTCCGAAACAGTTACACCACCTGAAACTTCTGAATGCTTTATACTGCCTGCTAAGGATACACGTTCAAAAAAGAAGAGAACTATCCCAACAATAAATCCTATTGATATACAGAAATTGATGCAGCCAACAAAAGTATTTTTTGAAGACGACACAAACGAAAGTGTTCTTAATAAACGATACATTTTTTTAAAAACGCGTATGGTTCACCTGGCCCATGAGTGTTGCTCAAACTTTTACAAAAGATATTGAGGGGATACTACAATTATTGGACAACATCTACCCTCTGTTCAATGAAAAAATAATGAAAACACGTTGAACAAAGATTAAGCGCAAAATATCCAAATTGATGGATACAATTTCCTCCTCTGAATTATAGTACGATCAGGTACAAGAATAAAAATTAACCTATAGAACAAAAATGTCAATTCTTCAGTGGAACATAAATGGTTATTATAAACAACTAGAAATGTTAAAATTATTAATTACTACACACTCACCTTCAATAATATGTCTCCAAGAAACGAATTTTACTGACCAAAACTTAGCAAAATTAAAAGCATTTACAGGTTATCATAAAAATAGACGTGATTTTAAAAAGCCAGTGAAGGGGCTTCTATTTATGTTAATACCTCATTGGAATCTAGACAAATACCTTTAAAGATCAATCTTGAAGCAGTAACAGAAACCATAAAAACTCCAAAAATTATTAACATCTGTAACATTTATTTTCCTCCGAATACTCGTATAAAAAAAATAACTCATATTATAGAATAAATAGAGACTCGTATACTAAGTATAAAAGAGATAACTCATATTATAGAATCAATTCCGTCTCCTAAGATTATAGTAGGAGATCTAAATGGACGCAACCCCCTTTGGGGATCTAATAGATATAACAAAATAGGACACATAATAGAGACGGTCATTATTACCACCAATATTACCCTACTTAACGATGGATCTCCAACAATATTTATTTATTTTACTGGAAACACTTGTTGTATTGACTTATCTCTTGTAGACCCTTCTTTAATACAAAACATAACTTGGGAAGCTAGTACACAAACAATTGTATGGAAGCGATCATTTTCCCATAGTGATACATTTCAAAAACAAACAAAAAATTCAACCATACACTAGATGGAAATCAGAAATACAGGACTGGTCACCGTTTACACAATTTGTGAAGAATCAATTGAATTATTTTTCAGATCCATCCTCGCATGACAATATAAACGACTTAGTAAATAAATTTTCTTCCGTCATACTTTCCGCAGCAGATCATATATCATTGGAAAAAAGAAAATAGTAAGAAATCGTATTGGAGTACCATGGTGGAACAATCACTGTCAGGATGCTACAAAGAAGACTCACAGAGCTTTCAATAAAAACAAAAAACACAAGAAAAGCTTCTAGAATTTAAGAAGTTAAGGGCTATTAGTAGAAAAGTGGTAAAAGAAGGAAAAAAGGAATCGTGGAAAAAATTTTTATCAACAATGAACAGTTCTACCCCAGCAGCAATAGTGTGGAAACAAATTAACAAAATTTCGGGATGCCAGACAAACTCATCAATAAGATTTTTAGAATATAATAACAAAGTTCATACATCTAGATCTGGAATAGCCAATGTATAAGCTACATCCTACTAGTCATAACGTAACGAAACATTTTCTCAAGAGTTTTTACAATTTAAAACCCAAGAAGAATTACAAGAATTTAATTATGATAAAAGCGATAACCTACCAATAAATGAACCAATACTAGAGGAAGAGTTAACTGAATCTATAAATTCTATTAAAAACTCTAGTCCTGGTCCAGATGATATTCCTATTATTTTCGTAAAAAATTTGCTCAAAAATGGATTTGCCTATTTACTAAAGATATTTAACAAAATATGGCTTGAAGGAGTGTTTCCACATACATGGAATAATGTTTATACAATACCTATCCATAAACCTGGTAAACCACGTTCAGATCCAAACTCCTACCGTCCAGTATCATTAGGATGTGCAATGAGCAAAGTGCTCGAAAAATTAATTAACCAACGTCTTATTTGGATACTCGAGCAAAGATCTGTTTTATCTAACAAATAAAGTGGATTTCGCAAAGATAGATCTACTCTAGAAAACTTAGTTGACCTCGAGTCTGAAATACATAAAGCGCTAACAAATAATCAAAGCTGCATAGCGGTAGTTTTTGATATAATCAGAGCATTTGATACAGTTTGGCGCCATGGAATAATTAAAACTTTACAGAAATTAGGTATACAAGGAAATATGCTAAACTTCATCACCAACTTTTTATAAGACCGGAGTTTCCAAGTAAAAGTAGATGATTTCATTTCTAAAACAAAAATACAGGAAAATGGAACCGCCCAAGGATCATCGATTAGTGTTACTCTTTTTCTTATTGCTATTAACAGTATTTTGGAAAACGATTCTCCACAAGTAAAAAGTAGGCTATACGCAGACAATCTCATAATTTATTGTAAAGGAAGAAACATAGAACTAATTAAACAAACCTTACAAGATATTATTTCTGCCTTAGAAAAATGGTCAATGAAATCTGGAATGAAATTTTGTTTCAACAAAAGTAAATGTATCCATTTCACCAGAAAACGCAGTGTTAGAAGTCCAGAACTTACAATCTTTAATACAAAAATAGAATATGTTTATGTTGACTGTATCAAATTCCTTGGAATTAATTTTGACAAACATTTAAATTTTAAGCAACATATTAATTAACTTAAAATATCTGGTCAACAATATTTAAACAAAACGAAAGTCCTATCTACTAAAAATTGGGGATGTGATCAAGATATCTTATTGACAGTATATAAAAGCCTTATTTGATCTAAAGTCGATTACGGTTCAATAGTGTATGGGTCTACCAGTCAATCACTTTTGAAAGAGTTCCAAACAATCCAAAATGTTGCTGTAAGAATAGTCTTAGAAGCTTTTTGTACCACATCTACAGATAGCTTACTATGTTTAGTAGGAGAAATGCCTCTGGAATTAAGAAGACAATATCTTAGCCTAGCATATGCTGCAAACGTTTC
Organism: Diabrotica balteata; assembly: GCA_918026665.1. NCBI lineage: Eukaryota > Metazoa > Arthropoda > Insecta > Coleoptera > Chrysomelidae > Diabrotica > Diabrotica balteata. The sequence goes on along the minus strand of OU898278.1, from coordinate 90,835,426 downwards.
AGCAAATAGTGAAAATCCCGTCAGAAACAATGTCTTTACTTCTCGTTTCCACACAACATATCTTAACAAAAAAAGATCTAACCTCCCTTTTTATGAAAGACTTAATAGATACATGACCAGCAATAATATTGTCTTTCCTAAAATATATCAAACCACCCTTTTAACCCCTCCTCCTTGGATGGTCAAAAAACCCTTCCTAGACTTGAGTTTAACAAAGACTAGTAATCAACTTAATGCTTCGTCTATGGTTAAACAATTTTACAGTAAGATTAATGAGTACCAGAAATATATATATATATATATATATATATATATATATATATATATATATATATATATATATATATATATATAAGCGAGGTTCCTACAGCCTCTGCCGTTTCTCGCATTTCGACCGCCATCGTTTTCTGTCCATCCATTCGTCTTCTCTGATGGCTCTATCTCTCATTATGTGCCGTACATTTTCTTCCCAGGCAACTGAAGGCCTTCCCCTTCTTCTTCTTTGTTGTGGTATGTAATTTAAAGCTTTCTTTGACCATTTATCTTCATTCATTCGTTTCACGTGACCATACCATACTAGTTGTCTCGTTTCAATTCTATCTACACTGGAATATACAGTATTTGTCCTCCTTCTAATATCTTCATTCCTGATGTGATCTTTTTTGGATATACCACACGCTCTCCTTAGAAAATCCATTTCTACTACTTCTATTCTTTTTCTATCCTTCTGCGTTATCTGCCAAACCTCTGCCCCATAAGTCATGGCTCCTGGCTTCTGGCTCTACCAGAAATACCAACATATTTATACTGATGCCTCCAAATCAGAAAAAGGAGTGGGATGTGCCTTCATACACAACGACTACACTGCTTTATACAAAATCTCAAATTTTAGCACAGTATATACAGGAGAACTATTCGCAATCTAAAAAGCATTAGAATATGCACGGGACGCCAACTTAGACAGGTGCCTAATAATAACAGATTCCTTAAGTTCCATGAGCAGCTTAGGCACCATTTACCCAACTCATCCATAAAGAACCATTTGTACCAACTTCAGCTAAAGAATGCGATTGTAAAATTTATGTGGATTCCGTCACATATAGGTATACAAGGTAATGAAAGAGTAGATGCTGCCGCCAAATCTTCAGTTAAGAACGAAGACTTGATAGAACCTACCTATAAAAAAATTTTCATCACTAGATTAACTCGACATTGAAAGAACGGTGGCTTCAAGAATGGAATTAATCTCAACAAAAACTACAAGACATAAAAACAACTGTTACAAGATGGAAGAATATGTGTAGCAACAGGAAAGAACAAATTATCATAAACAAACTCAGATTAGGACATACACGCTTAACACATGAATACCATAAAACTGGAAGTACTCATCCAATGTGCGGTAAGTGTTTCAACAGTTTGAGTGTCAAACATTGTTTAATTGTATGCCCTGCATATTCAAATGAGAGGCAAAAGTGTAACCTACCGACAACTCTACGTGGGTGTTTAGAAGAAAACTTTGTCTATTCGTCTGTTTTAAGTTTTTTAAACTCAATAGGAATATACATATACAACCAAATTTAAACATCAGTGCGTGTACAAATAAATGTGTAATCTTTTATTAACCAATGTACTTCAACTCAGATTTATGTATGTAAAACTCTATGTATGTCTATGTTTAATCTATGTCAAAAAAAATATAAAAAAAATTGTAATACCAAGCGGCGCTAATAACCACTTAGGTTGATGCGTCTTAATTGTAAATAAAATTTAAAAAAAAAATAGAGTACCAAGTAATACAAATATGGGTGTTTGTAACATCTAATTTTCATTTAGCGAAATCAGTAGATTCACGGAAAAGTGCAAAACTATAATTTTAACTTAAAACAAATTACAATACGAGTAAATATAGTAAATGACAGTTAAGAATTAATACAGTATAATAAGGTTATAACAGATTTTGTATATTTTGTGACAGATTTACGTCTTGTAAAAAATCTAATACATTTTTGAAATCGTCTTGTTAGAGGATTCTTTTTAGGTACTCATAAAGACCATATTTTGATCGTTTACTATTGTAATGGAGGCAGTATGTGAAAATATCCGTTATAATTAGTGATGCATTGCAGTTTGAACATAGAGATGAATCCTTTAAAGCCATTAAATATACTTGACTTAATCTAGTGTGGTTGATTCTCGCTCTATAGATAATTATTTTTTCTCTGCTCCACATACTGGGTAGTTAAAACTATCTCAATGGTAGATTGAATTTAGTGGAGTTTCCATTTCGTTGATTTTGTCAGGATATTTTAACTTCAGTTCTGAAATTGTTAAGTGGCCTGCAAATTGTACGATTTTGTAGTTTAAGCTGGTAATGATTGCTTTCTTTGAGGCAGCAATCTAACTAATATATTAATATTAATTACAATTATAAATAAAGTTCGTCCGCTTCACAGTATAGACTTCTGATGTGGCTGGATCTAAAAGCTACATGACAAATTTGTAGTGCTGTATTTTAACTAGTATCAAGAGTTCTAAAATCAGATTTTAATGCTGTGATCTGTATAGCATGAGTAGAATATCTTTATCAGCAAAAAATAAATTTAAATCAAATAATACTATTTATTCTATTTTTTGTTTTAGAGAACACATAGAGACACCAGCTGCTCTTGTAATTTTTAAGATCTCATTTTATTGGTATGCCTTTATTGGAACTATGATATGTATTGTCCTAGGACTAGTCATAAGCTACCTTTCAGAAGAACAAAGTCCCCCTATAGCTCGTGAACTTCTATGTCCTCTGATATATGATATAATAGGTAAGCAAGGAAACCTCTTGAATAAAAACATTAATTATTATTAATTTTATCTATCTATATAAAAGCAAACAGGATTGAGTATTGAATAGATAAGGTATGTATTAAATGCATTCCCTAGCATAAAAATGAAATTTGTGAAAATATAAAGGGTAATAACATAAAAAATTCTACAATTTCAGAATATTCAAATCTATAAAGTGTATACGTTGATCACAAAAATGGCAAATAACAAAATCAATCTTAAAATTAATGACAGGCTGCAAACATTATTAAAGCCGCTGCAACAACCATTAAACATTGGATTCATTCATTCTGCATTCCTAAGTGTGCGTTCATAACAAGGCGCCGACCCTCGATCGGACCATAGGAAGGTATCATTTTATGATTCACTGTCAGTGCTATGCTCTAGGCTATGCTCTAGGATACCATGCGTTGGTCTCCGTAACAGTAAGATTAGATGGGGTACTTCTGTTTACGTGACAAGACATCTCGTAACGCGACAGTTCGTAATCTCACCAATAAAACAATTCGTCAATTCATAACGGCGACACCTCATAACATCGACAGTTTGTAACTATGACTATTCGTATCGGTATATTTCGTAACATTTAAAATTTAATTATTCTGTTTATTTTTGTTGACGTGGGGACCAACTTTTACTACAGTTGCATTTGAAATTACGTTTATCAATTTAACAAACCAGCATCACTATTGGTGTATTACATAACGAGAGTTGTAAGAAGTGTGTATTACAGGCGAGTAAAAAAGTTGCGCGCGAGTCGCGTAGCGGTGAGCGCAGTAATTTTACAAGCATGTACATAATAAGCTTTCAATTCAAGTTGTGTACTATACTTTTTCTACGATTATTTTCCTTTGTAAAAATAAAAGTAAATTACCACTATATATACACTGACAGATAAATAATTTTTAATCTGTCAAAATAACGTCTGTTAATTCGTTTCCATGGTAACACGACCAACTTACTTACGAGGCTTATGTGGTATTACACATTTTTTATAAAACTCAAGCGTCATTTTTTTCTTCAAACGTCAAATAACGAACATTACTTATCTAACTTGATCCTGTCAAAGTTTGATGTCTCCGCCGGCAGCAGTTTTTTTTCCATTTCTTTACGGCAGAGGGAAAAATGTTGTCATGGCAACAATATGAAACATGTCACAAAGCAATAATACAAATGTCATTAACAACAATTAAACATCATTTTTATTTATAGTAATATTAAAAGTACAATTAGTTAATGAGGCATTTTCAAAATTGAAACCGTACAAAAATGTTCCCGACTCTTGATACGCATTGGTAATTGTTGATGATACTGATGGTCGAGAACAACTTTCAGCAATCATTCCCGATGTTGGCGAATCATGAGGGTTTAAAATTTTTTGAGCATTATCGTTCTTATCGGACTTGGAGGGCCCCAAACGTGCTACTGCATCATTAGCCGCGGACTCAATTTCATTTAGGTTTTCCATTTTCGCACTAAATTTGCGGTTGCAACAACAATAAGCTGTCTTTAATAATTGCAAACAACTATCAAACAACTGTAACCAGGAAAACGCAAATCCCACCGACGAATTAATTACTTTAATTTCTAACATCTAAACGACTTTGATAGTTGTCACAGTTAATTTCGAGTAAAAGTAGCGTATGAATTGTACTATTTATGGTTGAAAATTGCTACGTTGGAAGAAAAAATAATATACTTTATTTGGAAAAGAAGCGACTTTTCTTGACTTATCCTCTATTACGCGCCTCACTTCGTTCGGCGCGTAATATCGGGCGCGTCAAGAAAAGTCATTAAATAAAATAAAGAATTGCATTTATAAAATATCTTGTGAATGCGATCAGTTTTATTTAGGTGAGTCATCAAGGCCATTAAATGTTAGAATAAGTGAACATCAATCTTATATTAAAAATAAAGAATTTGATAGATCTCAAATCTGTAAACACGCATGGGATAATGAACATAGGGTTCAATGGAATAATTCAAATGTAGTCCTAAAAGAAACGGATAGTAAAAAAAGAAAAATCAAAGAAGCGGCTCTAATTATGCTAAATGAGGCCAATTGTGTCGCAAATTCCTCGGCATAATGTAGTAGGATCTGGTTACCAATATTGAAAGAGGAAGTTATTAATAAGGAAATACCAGTATTAGTAAGTCAGTAACATAATAGAGGATACATCATTTATGTTTTTTTAAATAACGTAACATATAAAATCAGAATTTTGATGTTTGTTGAAGGTAAACTAAATTTACGAACAAATACTTACAATGTCGGGATAGTATTATGAGGTTTTTTTCCTGGTTTTCCCTCATAATTTACTATGGAATCACTAACAGGAGAATTTTACTATCATCATGTCATGTGTTTGTCTTTTTAAAGACGAATTACATGCTATGATTTTTTTCTGACGGATATTCTCAAGTTAAAGTTGATTTCATGTAATCGAATGAACTATCTTATAAGTAAAGTCGTCCCAGGAGCGCAACTCAACAATATTGGCAATATCATTTTAAAGTCGTCTACTTTAAAATGCATAATGTATGTCTGAATTGTCAATATAAATGAGTCAGATAAAATTAAATTATTAGAAGGATTTTTCACTATGTAACAAAAAACAAAATTTGTTTAATTTACTGTTTGTATTTTGAGAACGATTTCCGAAGTGGAAATTGAAACGTCAATAAACGTATTTTTATCTTTAATTGTGGCTTATTCCCAGTTTAATAGTAATTAATTTACAATGCCACAAGAAAATAGCTTCAGAACAATATTAAGAAAAGTCATGCTTCTCCGCCTCATAAAGAAATATACTACCTATTAGGTATTACGTGCTACTCATTACGTGTCACTATCTGTTATAATGCATTTACTTAGCATCCAAATAGTAGGTAATATACAATTTACTAGTAAGAGAGTAGAAAAAAACATTTTCAACACATTTAAGGTTGATCTTCACCCACAATTAATTTGTTTCTGATCCTAGAGATGGCTCTACTGCGGCATGCTAATCTGGTAATTTTTTTAACTTAATTGTAGATTTCTACATGATGACTCTGTAATATTTTCAAACCCTAATATAAATTACAGTTTTCTATCATTATATCCATTGACTGAGTTGCCAAATTGTGTAGACAGTAATTTTATCAAATACGCTATAACTTTTACGCTTACTAGTAGACGGAGTTAGCAAAGATATATTTAACAACATCTTTATGTATAATATTTTACTGCTCTGCTGTGTCAAAATAAACAAAGTTACGGTTTTGCAGGAACACAAGACACAAGGTCTCATTCACACATATCATTGAAAAATGATCTATATTTATTATCTAAACATTTTTATCGCCAAAGAGGTACTTAGCGGCGCTATCTATGTCTGTAGCGGTAGTATCGTATTACCATTAAATTTATACATGCATTCATATATTATTTTTTTGTTGATAGTTAAAAATTAAATTATCTGGTAATGTTAAATATTTTAGTGCGAATTATATGAAAAATGGTCAATCGTCTAAAACATGCGAACATGTCTTCTTTTTATTACTGGTTTCAGATTTGTTATCTTCCTAATTAATGCGTCTTCTTCTCTTATTTGTATGTGCTCAAATTATCTCAGTCTTTGTGGATTAATAAATTTTACTATCTCTTCCCCTTTCTATCTCTTATTTCATGCTTCATTAGTCTTCTATATTCTCCGTGTTCAGGCCTTATTGGGCTGTTTATTCTTATAATTTTGCTTTTAATAATTCTTACTTTTTCTTTATCTTTTTTCGTAAGACATATTACTTTCGCTCCGTATGCTATCACTGGTCTAATTCCTGCTCTATATATTTTTGTCTTTGTTTTTTTGCTATCTTTAAGTAGTGGGTGATATTTCCAAATTACAACGTTCTTCTCTTGCCTTGTGTGCGTGGTAGTGTCATGCGTTAGATGTATGATTTGGGGTGGTTGATACGTATTTAGTTATCACGGTTATATTTGATCTAATTAGTTCTTCAGTTTTTGTATTTATAAAATTCACTCATCCCAGATACCTACGATATCAAAAGGATTGAGCTCTGGTGGGACTCTTTCCATGTTATCGAGTCCTAGGTGACTTGGTACGTCGGTGTATCTCCTAAAAATTTTCGCACGCATCTGGACGTCGAAAGTAGCACAGCTTTCTGCATGACCTTATAAAGATGTTCATTTAGACCCAGCTTTTTTATGTTTTCTAGGAGGTTCTTCGGAATGACTCCAGTGGTAGAAAGAATAATAGGTATCGTCTGGGTACTTTCCATTCTCCATTGTCTTCTTATTTGTATTTCCAGATCTCTGTACTTGGCGATCTTTTCGCTGTACTTAACACTCAGATTATTGTTGTTAGGTATCGCCACATCGATTATAGTTGTTTGTCTTGTTATTTTATTAACTAGCACGAGATCTGGTCTATTATGTGCTACAGTTTGGTCTGTGAGCACAGTGCGATCCCAGTATAGCTTGTAGTTGTCATTCTCTGTAGTTTGCTGGATCATATTGCGAGTGTCTTGAAGTGCTTAGCATTATTTGATCAGCTCTTTTAATGACTTTTCTACTTGTTGTTCCTCGTATATATTCTGTCATTTGACCAATGTCTCTACGCAATAATTCAATCTTGTTTAGGAGCCGTTTCTCCCAGGGTGCAACTCTGTTATCAGTCCTTCCGGCATTAGTACCTCGTCGTGTTATGATCCTAATTCCCATTACATTAGCTGTTGCTGTTGCTGCACAGTAAATAAGCATATGCAAATATTCCAGCGTATGGGCTTGTACGAAGTAATTGGGTAGGACTTCAGTATTTATAATTCGTAACAGAGCACCTAATTTTTTAGAAGAGTTTATTTTTGGTAGCGGCGGTCTGCTTTTTAAAATCATAATATGCTTACATGAGAAATTATGAAGAAAATTCAAGGAAGAGTCAGAAAAATTATTTCTGTATAAGGCTGTAAATACTGGCCGTCAATGAAATCAGTTTTTGTCTAAAATTTTGCAGACCAACGTAACGAATACTCATTAACTGGAGATTTAGTCAATCTTCGTCGAGCCCCAGACAAAAATCCTCATCAATTTCATGAATAAGTCATGAGTTTTTTAAATACTATTTCAAATCACATTGAATTGAACACATAACATAAGAAAGTTAAAAGAAATAGAAAAAAAAAATTTCCAACAAGCTCTAACCATATTTTTGGCAGGTCTAATAGAACCCCTAGGATCAACAATTCCATCCATGAGACCACCGAATCTTGCTCTTGCTATCCGATATATTCAGAAAAAAAAATTATATTAGATATCTCCAAAAATCTCATAATTATTCCTTATCATCTTCTAACAAACCATCTGCCACTTCAAAAAACGACACATACACCCGCTCCTACACGATGGCAGCCTGAGGTACCCAAGCTCCAATGGACACAGCCATTCTTTAGGCCAAATCAAATGCCTTTGCAACAACAGCCATTCAACAATAGTCCAAGAGTGACATTTCAACCCCCTAGATTCCAACAAAATCAACAAATCACTTAATATACACAAAATTCTACAACTAACCAACCCAATTTTCATAAACCAGATCCATCTCAATCATATAAGCCAACACCCATTAGCGTATTCACACGCCAAACCGGCAATAGACCCTAATCTCAAAGAAACTTCCTCTTTCAACAAACAGCCAGGCCCCGATTCACGGTAGGAAAGCTCTTTAATATCGAACAACAAGAGCAATTATGACGAAGGTATATAGACACATACCCAGATTACTCTTACTATGAATAAAAAATCCAAGAATATGAGGACAAAGATGTAAATTTTCAAAGATTTGATGTTAATAAAGACTTTTCTATCTTACCAGAGTAGGACGGCAATCCAAATGAATCACAATTTTATTGATGTTATTTCCATGCTTCTAAACCATTTTTGGGATCATACAAATCCCGAAAATATTTAAAAGCATATGCTTACACGAGGAATTATGAAGAAAATTAAAGGAAGAGCCAGAAACATTATTTCTGTATACGGCTGTAAATACTGGCCGTCAACGAAATCAGTTTTTGTCAAAAATTTTGCAGACCAACGTAACAAAAACTTATTAACTAGAGATTTAGTCAATCTTCGTCGAGCCCCAGACAAAAATCCTCATCAATTTCATGAATAAGGCATGAATATTTTAAATACTATTTCAAATCACATTGAATTGCACACATAACATGAGGAAGTTAAAAGAAACAAAAAATAATTTTTTCAACAAGCTCTAACCATATTTTTGGTAGGTCTAAGAGAACCCCTAGGGTCAACAATTCGATCCATGAGACCAGCGAATCTCGCTCTTGCTATCCGATATATTCAGAAAAAAATTAGATATCTTAAAAAATCTCATAATTATTCCTTATCATCTTCTAACAAACCATCTGCCACTTCACAAATGACACAATTTAACTCATACACTCGCTCCTACACGATCGCAGCCTGAGGTACCCAAGCCCCAATGGCCACAGCCTTTCTTTAGGCAAAATCAAATGCCTTTGCAACAACAGCCATTCAACAATAGTCCAAGAGTGACATTTCAACCCCCTAGATTCCAACAAAATCAACAAATCACTTAATATACACAAAATTCTACAACTAACCAACCCAATTTTCATAAACCATATCCATCTCAATCATATAAGCCAATACCTATTAGCGTATTTAGACGCCAAACCGGCAATAGACCCCAATCTCAAAGAAACTTCCGCTTTCAAAAGACAGCCAGGCCCCGATTCACGGTAGAAGAGCTCTTTAATATCGAACAACAAGAGCAATTATGACGAAGGTATATAGACACATGCCCAGATTACTCTTACTATGAACAAAAAATTCAAAAATATGAGGACAAAGATGTAAATTTTCAAAGATTTCAAAAAGAAAAAGAAGAAACTTAGTAGAATTGCATTCCTTTGCTGACAAAAGAGAGTTTCATTACATTAAAATTCAAAATCTCCCTCTTAAACTTCTTATTGTTACAAGAGCCACTAAATCTTTTCTTAATCCTGATATAACAAATAAATTCCCCAAAAATAATATTAAATATGAACCAGTTGCTACATCAATTTTTTTTAATCATTCAGAAGGTTATTGTGTAGATATTCCAATTTTTTCCGAATTTAACTCAAATATTAACTTAAAATTTTATATTTGCAAAGCTTACAAGACATTTGATGGTCTTAATCTTAAGGCTTCTTAAAGCAAATCTCGATTCTACCCAAGCTACTCTTACTACAGCGCATTCTATTCTTCCTATTAATTACTATGCCACAAATAAAGCTCAATTCTATATAGTCCACCAAGAGCCCTAAAGAATTATACAAGTCAAATTTACAGTAAAAGAAACATCAGGTAAAATCGTCATCCAAAAACAAGAAGTCGAAGGTGCCATCCTAAGAGAAATTCTCACCGTCGCATATAATCAACTTGCCTGGACCGAGCTAGTCAATAACACCGATGAATATATTCAAGTAGCAATAACGGATCTCATCAAAAGTCAACCAATAAATCTAAGAGATGTCAATCCTTTCCTAAGAACCGATCATTTTAATACAATAGAAGAATATTATCGAAAACGACAGTGCAGGAAGTTTGCATCATGCATATTTCATTATTCAGACGTCAGTTAACATTTACTAATCAAATAAAACATCATATACGAACAAGAGATGAAGTTCCGGTTTACACCAAGTCAAATCGGTATCCACACATCCATAAGGATGATCGATCAAGAAATCATCAAACTGAGACAATTGCCCTGGTCGTCCCCAATGTGGGTCATTCCAAAGCAACCAGATGCCCAAGAAAAATTAAATGGAGAATAGTTGTCGACTACAGGAAGGTGAACAAGAAAACCATCGATGGTCTATACCCAATTCCAAATATAACAGACATTCTGTACAAACTAGGTCGCTGCAAATATTTTTCCACCCAGTTGTAGCCAGCGGATTACATCAAATTAAAATGAAGGAAGAAGATATTTGGAAGACTGCATAATTTAAGGGAACTTAACTGGAAGACTTAACGTTGAAAATGGCCACTATGAATGCCTGCACCCTCAACATTTTAGAGAGTAGGTAATGGAAAACATACTAAAAAGACTTACAGGCGAAATATATCTAGTCTACAGGGACATTTTCAACCTCACTTTAAGAACATATGGTAAATCTTAAGAAGATTTTTGAGAAATTAAGAGAAACAAGATTTAAAATACAAGTTGACAAATGTGAATTACTTAAGAATAACTAATGTTTATATTATAATATAAAACTTAACACTAATACGTTATGCAAGACTATTGTTTATAAATACTAAAATAATTAACTAAAAACACCCAAATAGGTTTTTAGAAACTAAATACGTTTTTTATAGATATATTACTTGTAGATGGTATAGTACAGTATCTACTATTCTGTAAGTTCTAGCATGCCAAATAAAATTCATTCAAACCGATAACATTCTTATTAAATCTTGTTGTAATTTGTCAAAGTGTTGTACAAAATAATTGATATGGCAACCCTGCTAGTATGACGATTCGCTTGAAGCTTTTCGAGGCCGAAAGTAATGCAATCTATCGATGATAAATACTACCAACGTTTGAGATGGAGCCACCTCTCTAGTATACAATTTGATGCCGGCAATTCAAGATATAATTATTGTTTAACGAGATTTTTCATATGTTTAGGAAAAAATATTCAACGTTTTATTGCAAATATATTCCACTTTTACAGTTTTATATATGTTGTTATTAAAATTTTTTCCGGTTTCTTACCGGTAGCTTTATTATAAGCCGGAACATAACATTTTTTCCCGTAGTGACAAAACTGTAAATTCAAAAATTTTCAAAAAATTCATAAGTATTTCTTAGGGTTATATCTTTATGCTGTAAAAAAAATTATCAAAATTGTATGTCTGGTTTTCCCGCTTTATACTTGGAAAAAAGTAGATTTTTAGAGTTTTTTCGAAAACGAAAACATGAAGTTTGTTCAAACTTTGTCAAAATACTTTTAATTGTCACATATACCTTCTCAATTTTTTTCAAATTTTTTAAATTTGTAGTTTATGTTTTGGGGGGTGCAGATCAACCTTAATATTTCGTGGAGAAATTATGTTTTGAAAATTGTTTCTTAAAATAAATATAATCTACATGTAACAGAAAATACAATTATTTTAGTTTGTCGCTGTTAATGTTCTCTAATTTACATATAAAACGTTTAAACCGATAACCATAATTATTATAAATTTCCAACTGTTTAAATAAACCTTTTGTATAGAAAAGTGTGTACTGTCTTACCCAGATTACTTTGTATTTGAGATGCGCACAACGACAACGGAGACCGTGGAACTCGTAATCAAGACAGGAAATGAATGTATACACCATGTAGATGTTTTATTTAGCGAGACGTTAACAAAATAAAATTCAGAAAATTGGGTTAAAAATATATGTTTGTCTGAATAATACATCATTGTACCGTTAACATAAAAAAGTAATTAAGATTTAGAAATCCTGTTGAGATGGTATTATCCAAATAAGGGTGGTTTTATGCATTCTGGTTTTTTAGGTGATTTTTTAGATATATGAATTGTATACTCAATCCATATCATTATCACTATTATCCTCGGATTCGATATGAATTCGTATCCACTTCGAACATGAATTAAGAAGTAGTAGTGAGTTCTGTCACCACTACTCTTCAATGTCTACAGTGAAGCGGTATTTAAGGAAGCGCTCTCAGATTCAATAGAAGGTATATCTATCAATGGAGAAGTTTTGACAAACTACCGTTTTGCAGACGATACAGTAATAATTACGGATAACAACAATGATTTAGAGAACGTAATGCAATGACTTAATGAATGCTATGAATTCGGACTAAGGATGAATTTGAAAAAAAAACTAAATGCATGATCATGACTAAATCAGCAGATGCAAACATCCAATTGATTTTTGAGGATGCTGTAACTGATAGTGTGGATACCTTTAAATGTAGACTAAACCAAAGAAATTAAGACACGTATTGAAATAGCACGTGCACCAGTCGTTAAACTTAAAAAGTTTCTTTGTTGTCGGGATATAAGTTTAGAACTACGATTAAGAATTCTTGAGTATTACGTATTCACTACTACATTCCTTTATAGCTTGGAAGCGTGGACATTAAAACAAGTGCATCTAAATAAGTAGGCCGCTTTTGAATTTTGGTGTTACAGAAGAATCCTACGAATATCATAGACACAAAGAATGTCTAACGCAGAAGTTACTAGAAGAATAGGAAATGAAGCTGAAATAATATTGACTATCAATAGAAGAAAACTTTAGTACTTAGGCCATATTATGAGAGGGCATGAATTTTCTACTTCCTGAAAAATACATTAACTTACTATTACATGACAGTAGATTTTATAATCCTAATGGAATATTAATATTTGGACGTCAACAGTTGTTATACTTGTTACATAAAAATTGCATAAAAAATTGTTAGCCGATGACATTGTCACCAATAAGACTGTCCAAGTGTAACGCGAGATTTTTTGAAGGTGAGACGAATTATATTGTTGATTTTGCATATATACAATTAAATAATTTTATTAATACTGTGGTACTCATGGAAAATGTTTAAGCAAGTGCAATTGATATTCGTTTGAAGATTGAAATGTAATCTTCAAGAATAAATGGATAGCAGTTTTGTACCACAAGCAGCAACAGTTATTATTTAGGAGACTTGTAGTTAAGATACTATAATTAATACAAGTAATTGCTTTTTACTGACGATGCATTTCGTACAATGAATTGTGGAAAGTTAGTTTCGGAGGAGCCAATATTTTGGAATAAATTGAACTAAATCATATAACTGGGACGAGATCGAACGCTCAGCCAAAACAATAAATATAATACACGAGTTGGACAATCGAAAAAATTAATACTGGTAACGTTTTTAAGGTGAAGTGCTACATTCTCCCAGTGTTGCTATATAGAGTTGAAGACTGGACACTGACGCAAGCCACAGAAAAGTAAATTGAAGCCTTCGAGATATGGATCTACAGGAGGATAATAAAAATACGGATACGTGTTGCGAAACGAAATAAAATGTCTTTATTTAGGAGACTAGTAGCCAAGATACTACAATTGATACAAGTCTGATTTTTACTGACAATACATTACGTATATTGAATTGTGAAAAGATAGTTTCGGAGGAGCCAAAGTTTTGGAATAAATTGGACTGAATCATGTAATTGGGACGCAATCGAACGATCAGTGAAAAACAATAAATAGAATACACGGTTTGGACAATCGAAAAAATTAATACTGCTAACCTTTTTAAGGTGAGATGCTACATTCTTATAGTGTAACTATATGAAGTGGAAGCCTGGACACTAACGCAAGCCACAGAAAAGCGGATTGAAGCCTTCGAAGTGTGGTTCTACAGGAGGATACTAAAAATATCGTATGTGGACCATGTCACCAACGTTGAGATACTACAGCACATGAGAAAAGAAAAAGAAGTGCTTAATTTAGTGAAACAACATAAGCTTGAGTACTTTATGCACGTGATGCGGAATGAAGAAAATATCAAATTCGAACTCGTTATGCGGGGTAAATATTTGTCAGGAGCGGACCGGGACGCCGTAGTATCTCGTGGTTAAAGAACCTCCGTCAATAGTTTGGGATGACGTCCGCGGAGCTGTTTCGCAGAGTAGTCAACAAAACCATGATAGCCTTGATGATCGCGAACATCCGCACCGGATAAGGCACTGAAGAATAAAAACGTTTTTAACGAGTTGTCTCTTGCTAAAGCTGTTATAGCATCAAAGAATAAAGAATGGAATTTGACGAGAATACAAATTGGGTAGTTTGGCAAATGGGTTTAATTACGTATTTAAACAATTTCACGAACAATGATGCAATATATTTTGTGCACGTCCGCTTCTTTGGGGCATATCTTGTCGATGATGAAACACTGGTCGGACGATACAGGTCACATGTTGGAGTCTACTGTACGAGCATTACTGTTCTTTAAATTAAATTTTAATGAAGCATGCACAGATTTTTATAAAAAAATAAAAAAAAATATTAATTTATTAAAACAGGTATATACAAGTGAGATAAAAATATGTTGAATTAATAAAAAGTTTGAGCAGCAGCTTAATCGTTTTTTTTTACTTTATTCTATCCACCATTTACTGTATCGAGTTTCATAATTATGGTAAGCCTACCAATAGGTATAGTTACGAACTGTCGATGTTATGAAGTGCTATTGTTACGAATTATCCATTACCATTTGTGTAGTTACGAACTGTCGCGATACAAACTGTCGCGATGAAATCTGTTTATTATTTAGTTATATGTCCTTAATAATATTTATAACCTCTTTGCGGCATGTATACTTCTCTACAATTTCGTATTTAGTATATACACACCTCTCTAGTTATCAATTTGAACGTTGTATTCCAATTTCTATATATTTGTCATTGCCATATTTTATTAAAGCCCTCTAGTTATATTTTAATATGTAGTAAAATCTATGTAAAAAAGGAATCGCATAGCCCTGAACAAATTTTTTGTGTTAACAGAATTGGGTGTTATCTAGGATATATTTTGTCTGTATTATGTGTTAATACGTAGGTGATCATAAAAAATTACTATTATACATAGGATTCCAGATTCCAGACAAATTTTAAGTTAGTTCGGTTTTACTACATTTCTTTTCTTGTATGGCCTTTCTGTATTTGCCATTGTACCATTCTTCTCTTAGCTCTTCTTTACGATCTAGATTGCCCGTGTGTATCATTATTTAGATTATTTGCCTCTTCTAATCCTGCTTAGGATATTCGTTCTCATCATAATCTTTGGCTCGACAATCCTTTGTGTCTGTGGATCCGGCTTGCTCTAAGATTAGTTACTATTCTGTTTGGTTTCAGGCAATGTGTTGCCATCTTCTGATCTCTAGTATCCCTAAGTTGGTCTCAACTCCATCTAACCACCTAATTCGCGTTCTGTCTCTGCTTTTTCTTCCTATATGTGTTCCTGTCATTAGCTTTTTAGCAATTATGTTGTCAGGTATACGTATTATGTGTCCAGTCTATCTAAGTCGCTGTGTTTTAATGAACGTTACGACATCTGGTTCATCAAAGAGTTGGCATAATTCAAATAAAATCTGTAGCTCCAAATAATTTGCGGAGTATCTTACGCTCGAATATTCCCAGAAGTCTTTCATCCTTCTGCGTTAGAGTCCATGTTTGTGCCCCGTATGTGAGGACTGGCCTCAGCAGTGTTTTGAATACAATAATTTTAGTTTTTCGTTGGATATTTCTTGAGTGGAATTCTTTTTTGAGTTAATAGTATTCCCCATTTGTAAGGTTAATTCTTTTTTTTATTTTTTGCCTTGTTTTATTGATAGTAGTGACTAGCGAGCCAAGGTATGTGATGCTGTCAACACGTTCAAAGACATGACTTCCAAATGATGTTTCCCGTTCCTTATTCGCTATAGGATACTTAGTAACCAACATGTACTTAGTTTTGTCTTCGTTGATGACTAGACTATCCTGTTTCGCCGCCGCTTGCTACGCCATATTATGTCAATGTCATCAGCGGATTCTAAGATTTGTATCGATCTATTGTAGATAGTACCGCCGTCTCTAATTCGTGTGTCTCGGACTGCCTTTTCCAAGGCATTGTTAAATAGGAGGCAAGCCAGGGTATTTCCTTGTCTAAGTCCATCCTTTATCTCAAAGGATTAAGAATTTTTTCCTGTATCTTTACTCTGGCTTTTAAGTTAGACATTGCCATTTTCGTTAATAGCATAACTTTTTCTGGTATAACAAACTCACGCATTAATAAAATTGGTATAGTATTGTTCTCTTGACACTGTCGTAGTCGGCCTTGAAGTCGACAAATAGGTGATAGGTTTCAATGTTAAATTCTAATGTTTTGGAGCGAGCTTATTGGGTGAATCTGGTCAATTGTTGATTTTTCTGGAGTAAGTCCGGCCTGGTATTTTTTAACTATGGCAACTGTGTACACTTGTAGCAATTCGTAGAAAATATTTGTTTGTAATAGTTGTCACACTGGAAATAATCACCTTCTTTATGTAAATGGGCATATCACGCCTTGAGATCATTCACAGGCTATGGACTCACTTTGCTCTTCTTGTGCATCTAGTTTAATTTATCTTTTTGTATGCTCTATTTTTGTTATATGTTGCTTCTTGGTACTCCTCGTCAAACCATTCATTTTACCTAACTGGTTTGGTTTTCCCTAATATTTCCGATGCCTTCTTAGTTATTATGTTTATACAATTTGTCCGTAATTCCTCCATATTTTCCCCTGCTTCCAGGCTCTCTATTTTCCCATCCATTTGTCTCCTACACTATCTCGCAACTGCTTCAATGCTTAGTATATTATTATCTCAAATATTCATGTTTTTGTTTTTTTTTGTTGTCCAAGTTTCTTGATATTTTTTATATTTTATTTTGCACTTATATTTTTTTGGACAATTTTTTAGAAATTGACCGTTTCCATTAATCTTTTGCAGGAAAGAGGCTTAGAGACAATTTTTCTAAGGTATTGTTTTTATTTAACTATTTGTGCGTTATGTGGCTTATTATAATTTTATTACGGTTTGCGAAGAATTATCACATTCTGTTTCTTTTTCTTTCTACAATTGTTCGCATAACTTTTTTTACTTCTATATCACGTTTTTCGGCATGTGTGGGCGCTGATAAACTTACAAACAACGTAAATCAATTAATAATGTATTATTGCACCTCAGTAGGCAACACATTCTTACATACGTCTGATCTTGCTGTTAAGTAGGTGGTCAATATCCACCCCATGGCCTAATTAATTCCTGTTGAAGTGATCCCAAAGTTTGAAGAGAATGCTGTAAATAAAGAACTGTCCCACCCGTCATGTTATAGGCGTGTTTAATTCAGGATAAATCTGGAGATCTCTGGAGTTGCAACTTCTGAAGATAGGGTATAAGATGTGATTCCAGAAAGTCTTTGACGTATCGCTGAACTGTCATATTCCTTCTAATAAAGGTTAGTGGTGATCAAGATTCATTACTAATGACCTTCCTGAAGTCATGCCAATCGTTCTCTGCTCCATTTTAGACAATTACGTCGATGTTCAGGGATAAGAGGTAGCACTCAGTGTACGCCCAATGAAAAAAGGGTAAAACTGCAAATTCAACAATACATTATTTGCATGTATCCAAATTTTGGTCTTCTATTTTCTGCAAATCATTGATTTGTAGGAAAATAAATAAAAACCGAAAATCTAACTGATATGGATACAATTCTAATCATTTATTGATTTTTTCAAGAGAAGCCTGTATATTAAATTTTAATAAAATAAATAAATTATAATGAGTGTTCTGATTTACTGTCACTATATTTTTAATTTATATGGTAATCTATTCCATTAATTAGTTTAAAATCTAAGATATTATGCTATCAATTATAAAAGTCATTTCTAAGTCTTAGTTTCCCTTCTCTTTTGCTCTGTATGTGCCTTTGTTTCTTTAGCAAGTTTTCTAATTATTTGGTTTGTTGTATCGTGGCCGATTATAATTTTGTGGAGTTCGTTGAAGCGTTGTTTGAGCTTCCTGTTTGTTAGTGTCAAAATAGTTTATGTGTCAAATGCAAAATAAATATATTTTTTCTGAGTAGTCGACGATTAAATCGCATATGAGCATCGAACTTCCCTACTCTGTTTCGTAAGTCGTTTCTGTCTTCTGTCAGAAGAATTAGAACTTACTTTCCACCATATCCTCCTCGGGCCGAAACATGAATTGCAGTGATTTTTTTGTTGCCAATCGAAAGAATGTTACAATTTGGGATTACTAATCATTTTTTTAAGCCCTTTTCTATTCGGATTGCCGAATATAGGTCTCTCCCAATTCTCGCCATTCATCTTTGTTGTTTGTAAAACGTTTTTACATTGGCACTGCAGTTCTTTTAATATCGTCGCTCCATCGCATTTGCGGTCTTCCTCGTGGTATTTTGGCTTCATATGGCCGCCAATTCCCGATTTCTTTATTCCATCGGCCATCCGTAGAACGTTTTATGTCCAGCCCATTTCCATTTCAATTTAGCTGCTTGTTCGACAGCATTTTTTAGTTTTGTTGTGTAAGCACAGGTAGGATACAGGAATTAAACACTTTTATTCGCAGTCTTTGAGGTAAATTTTTTTATTTTTAAATACGTATCAGAGTCTTCCGAATGCTGCCTATTCCATTTTTACACGTCTGCTTATTTCGGTAGTCTGATTTTCTTGACATTTTGACCCAAATATTGTTATATTGGTATTTATTCTAGAGAATACGTAGCTTGGTCACTACTAATCATAAAAAACAAAAAATAAAAAAACTAACCTTTTGGATTTTTCAATAATTGTAGTATCACTAGTGATACTTTGGATCTGGACTGACAATAAAAAAAATTATATTCACTTATCATTTTATTGATGAAATTTAGTAAAACAATTTCTATTGACACCACAACATAAAAAAGCCTTGCACCGGGCATGACAAACCTCAGGTTGTGGCATCCAGGATACTTGCATTTTGATCTTGATTTTTGGCTTTCATGAACGAAAGCTAAACGGTGTTTAGCTTCCTGTGGCTGTAAGCGATTATCAGGGATTGGTGCTGTCTTTCTTCTTTTGCTGGTTAAATTTTCATTTTCTTTATCACTTTCGTCGGATGTGGGTTCACTTCTGTTCTTGGAGTACAAGAGCGACCTAGCAAGCGAAAACTGAAATGATAGGTAATCTTAAATATGTTTTTGGGAGTTTCTGCAGCTAAACAATCTTTCTTGTATTGTAGCCAACTAGCTGCAGAACAAAAATCAATAAAGGCGTAAATACATCGTATTGTCCATTTATTTGTTCTACTGTCCATAGGGTACTTTATCCCAATCCTATCCAACAAATCTGCTCCACCCATGCTTTCATTGTAGTGCTTAATCAGTACTAGACGATTTATTTCTAAGTATTTTTTATCTTTTACTGAGCAGCGCCTACCTAATTTCAAGGGTCAGCTTCAAATGCTGATAAAGCCATATAGATTGGTTTGGAATCAAACCATTTTGTAATTTGTCTTTGTTGACGAGCATACGTCACATCAGTTTTTAATATTCTATTTTTCATAAGTGTTCCTGTTGCTTCTGTAAATGTACTTCATCAATTAATATTTTTGACGTAAAATATCTGTCAACAAAAATAGATACTCCTACTGGCAGAGTATCTGTAAGATTTAAAACAACCCTTTCCCCGATATCCAGCCTTTCTGGTGTAAGTACCAAGCTGGATTCAATAAATCTGTCTTTACCTGCAAGGTTTGCCTACAAAATTTTTCAATCCTATAAGGTTAGGTTTTCTTCGCCCAAACTGTCTATTTAATACTTTTCGATTAAAGGGAATCATTTGCTAATCGATTGACACTTTTTCAGTTCTTTCATTATTCAGACAATCCCTTTGAATTTGATCCAATAATGGTCTTACTTTCCAGAATCAATCATTTTTTAGTCTCCTTGGCTACAGAATCATCATCAACAATTTTGAGTTGTGTTCGAATGGCAAAAAAACGATTTCTTGATATGTTATCTGAAACTATTGGTACTCTGGTATCCATTTGCCAAAACAATCGGATTCATGGTAAATTATAAATACCAATATGAAGCAGCATGCAATAAATGTTTTTAATTCTTCTGCAGAAGTCTCCAAAAATTTTCCAGTTTGTTTTACTTCCTTCATATTTATGTACAATGCCATGGATTCAAAAAAATTGTTGTCGATGTATTTATTGAAGTCGTCAATAGGTCTTGGAATATTTTCGGCATTTAAAAGATCTTGCATAGAGGGTTGATATTGAGCAAATTGTGGTGTAAAATGTATTTTCTTTCAGTCTTTCCTGTCTTTTTAGGAATAGAATTCGCCGTGTTACTCATTTTTAAAAGCCCGGTTGCCAAGAGCATATCATCATTCGAATCGTCGTCTGATATGTCACTGATTTCAGCGTGATCGTCACCCCTTTCTTCCCCACTTTCAATAATTATTTCCTTCTCATCCAGATTTCTAGGTTCATCCCATTCATCCCTATCATCATCCCTGTCAGGAAAAAGAGAAAGATCCAAATGAGAGTCATCTAAATTCACATTATCTGCGATTTCCTGAACTTCAGTCGTAGTCAGCGGCCCTAAAAATAAAAAAAATGTTTTAAAATACAAAACTACAGACTACAGGACAAAAGAACCATTGTAACTATCACCAATTTATCACAATTTAGTACCTTTATTAACACTAAAATGTACTGATCATATACAGAAACATGCTAAATATTATGTACTTACTTTTATTATTGATGTTTTTTTAGCGTCTGTTTGCCACGGCGCAATTTTTTACACATAGTAGATAACTGCGTTTGCCGTCGAATGCGAAGAATAATTTGTTGAACCGTAGCATCATATAATTATGATACCTGGGGTCCGAGAAGGTTATATTGCACAAAATGTGGATCTTATCAATTTTTGTCTTCCTAGTAATTCTTCTACGGATAACTGATAATAGAAAAATATATACGGAGAAATACATTTTTTAGTGCCTACAGTTATTAAAGAACTTATTTATTTATTTTAGGAATTTACATTTTTTTTCGCATTTTTTAAAAATTAAATTTTTTTAGATGAAAAATACGTAGACAAAATGATTTTGGATTATGAACAAGTCAGCATGGACTTGGAGGGAAAACATGCAGGAGGAAGAAGAATGTCCAGGTGGGAAGAAAATAGACAAGAAAGACTGAGAAAAGCATCTTATGTTTCAGGACAATTTGAATGTTAATGCAACAGTACGCTTTTATTATCATTTCTGTTTCAAGATTGTGATACACTAGTCAAATTAGAATGTTGATAGAGATATATTTTTGTTGATAGAAGTAAAATTTTGTATATACTCGTAGAAATTAAATTATTTTTTATATCAACATCTACTTCTTTTATTTATTAAAAATATGTCAAAATATGTCGTATAGAAAATATTCTTGATTGGAAAGGAATAAAGATAAATGACTTTCTTACAAAAACGTTATTTCCAGCAAATACTGATTTTAATTTTAATTTAGGTTTAACTAAAAGCATCTAAAGCAATTTATAAATAAATTTAACTAAATCTATAAACTACAATAGACTAAAGAAAATTCTCATTATCAAATATATTACATTGAACCTTAAAATTAGATTAATATGCATCTTCATATTCTCCACATTGCTGTATGATATAAAGAGCTAGACTTTTACAGAAAAACTAATGAAAAAACTGAAAGACTTTGAGATGTAAGTTTACCGACGAATATTGCAAATTGTTGGGTAGATTGAATAAGCAATGGAACACTTTTCCACCAAATGAAAAAGAGCACAGAAATATCATAAACAATAAAAGACATCCAGAGAGGTTTAATCTTCTGCACCTCATAATCCAGAGCAAGATCGTCGGAAGAAGAGGCACAGGCCGAACAAGAAATCTCCGAGAGTGGTTTTAGGAACTATCCGATAATCTGTATCGAGTACCGTACTTAAACACAAGTTATTATTGCCAATACGATCGCCAATGTTCGATAATTGGACAGGGTACTGAAAGAAGAAGAAGATGTAATTGGTACCGATAAATAATCAGTAGCCCAAATATAAGAATCAAATCAATAAAAATACCTCAGCCATCTGAGATTTGCAGATGACATTGTTCTGATTGCTAATTATCCAGCAGAACTACAAGAACTTATAAGCGACATAAATACAGCAAGCAATGAAGTTTGTCTAAAAGTAAACTTGGCAAAAAAAAAATAACCATGTATAAGGAACTAGTGGATGTCCAAGATGCAATAATAAGCAACACTGTACAGTAGAAGAGTAGACCTGGTACAATTAATACATAAATATGTATCTTACTCCTAGAAATCAACACCTGGGTAGAAATGCAGTTTTATTCAAATCGAAGAAATTTACTTGAAGAAAAAAGCATTCGATCAGTGTATACTACCAATCATGACATACGGCTACGAAACTTGAACATAATAGCGAAATTCAAAATCACTCAAAGGTCAATGAAGCGACGCATGCTAGGTATAACAAAGATAGATAAAAAAATAGATCAGGAAAAATGGATCAGACAGAAAACCAAGGTCGATGTGATACATAAAATTAAATCTTTCAAGTGACAGTGAGCGGAACTGGTCTTCTACCGAAGGTTGCGACCATCAAACGATGGGTTTCTTTATTTTGTGCCTCATGTCTTATGTTTGCTGCTTCTGATATGTGGAAACCTTCTCTTAAGCTTCTCAGCCAGAATTTTTTCATTCTGATCAAACGTTTTCTACCTTTAATATTGGCTTTCACCATAAGCTGTAGTAGACTGTACTTATCGTTACGAAACACATAGTACATATATGTGGCTTGTTTTCTTTTTTAATAGTTTTTGACATTACCATATGTTAACCCATTCGTCGCAATACCCCTGTGTTAATTCCTCTATCGATCCAGGATATTCTCAGTATACGTCTTTACAGCCAAATCATTATTTTTATAGTCGCTGGTATTCACACCTCTACTCCGTGAAGTATCATAGAGAGTGCGTATCATTTCATGGCGTGACATCGGATAAGTACTAACACTTAGACAACCTTAGCATTAGGTTTCTTATTACTTAAGAGCTTTCTTATTTTCTAGATTAGCTTAGCTTAATCTATTTGTATATTCCAGATATTTGAATCGGTGTACTGTTTTAATATGTTCGATTTTAATATGCAGGTCGATATTTTGAATGTTCTTTTTACTAATCACCATAAATTTAGTTTTCTTTCTATTGATCTTTAGTCCAAATTGGCTACATGTAATATTTACTACATTGAGCATCATCTGTAAATATTTGATGTATAGGCCAGTATAACAGTATCAGCTGCATATAAAATTACTTATTGGTACGCCATTAATCTTGATCTCTTCACTGTATTCTTCTATTTCCTCTATAAGCATTTGTTTCATGTATAGGTTGGTATAAACCATGTCTATTACGACATAAGATAAACATATATAACGTCATAAGATAAACATAGATGTGGGGGTTTGTCTTAACCAACCGGCCAAGTAAAAGCGAACTGCAATAAAAACCCCCTAATGTCAATGTGAAATAGCATAAGCAGGAGAATTAATGGTTAGATGGTATCTAACTTTTATTATGTAAACTCTGGGGCACCTGGCGTACCTCAGGTTCAATAACCTTTCCTTAGCATGCGGGGTCCTGCTGCAGGTGATATTTAGTTCCCTAGCTTTTCGTGGTAATCTGTCTGGAACTATATATTAAAGAAAAAACGGGAATATCCAACTTCCAAAAATCGGACACGGAAATGGAGGTTAGCGACCCTTATGTACAAGCCAAAATAAGCCTGGAAAAACTAAGGAGGAGGTACTCCTAACTAGTTGCGACGAGATGAGGCCTTAAGTCTCCTACACGAAAAAAAGTGTAAAACTATCTGGTGCCGCAAAAAAAAGGTATACCTTATTAACAAAGGACTGACTTCGAAAGAAATTCGAAAAAAAGCAGTGGCACCCATAAAGGTGACACCTTTGAAAAAAAGTTCCTAAGGGTTCTGCTCCGAAGATAATACTCTCGAAGACTGATAGGCAAAAAAATCAGGGAGTGATGCATAAAAAAGTGACAATATGCCTAAATTGGCAAAACCCTCCTTTAGTCAAATGACTGACGGTGTTAAAGTGGGAATTCTACTTTCGGAGTTCTCACGTCATCTCCTTACAACGAAACAGTTAGCGGCGGTTGAGGAGATTATCCTAGATAATGTTCTAGAGTACCAAAAAGAAAAGAGTAAAAACCCCAACTTTTTGAGTGCTCAAAATAGAACTGGCTAGCTAGATCAAAAACTCACCTGAAATAATGATATTGAAAAAATCTTTTTCAGAGTATTGTTGGCAAGTTAGACCTGATACAAGAAAATTGGAAATACTTCACGTCTAAAACCGAAATTGACCCTCTGGTTATATAAAACGATTATAAGGCTCATGGTCACATACGCATGATTCATATGGTGGCCAAAAATACATCAAACAAGAGCTAACGTCAAGTTGCCAAAAGTGCACCGGTTAGATTGTCTGGGATTTACAGAGGCAATGTCATCATACCCCACTGCAGCTCTAGAGATAATATGCTGAACCTTTCACCCTTGCAGTTCTGCATATGGAGTAATGCAGTAACCACCGCCTTAAAACTGCGAAGACACAAATAATAAAACCCGGAGATCTAGTCGATTTTCTTAAAATCTAGGAAGAAATCCCATTGGGTTCTAAGGACAGGCCGACCGATGCCACGCTAGCCAAATTCAACTTTAAAACACCGTTTGAAGTAGTCATAAAAAACCACCAAATGGGTGAAGAAGTTGAACCAAAACTTAAAGACAGTTCACTCTTATGGTATACGGATGTATATAAGATAGATGAAAGGACAGGAGGGGGAGTTACTGGGTCAAATTTTAAGCTATCCAAATCTATTGGAAACGCGACTAATATAACGTCTCAACCGAAACACTCGTAGGGCAAAAGTATTTATTGTTTCAGACAACCAAGCCACCTTAAAGACTGTAAAGTCATTTGCTTGTGAGTCAAAGCTGATTTGGTACTGTAAACAATCCCTCAAAAACCTGGCTGAACTCAACAAAGTAACTTTGATGTGAGTGCTAGGTCACAAGGAATTGCAGGAAATTAAGAAGCTGACAGGCTCACAAAAGAAGGGGCTAATACTTCAGTTCAGGGTCTAGAACTCCATTGTGGACTATCGAAAAGCCACATCAGAAGGAACTCTGGACCTGGAAACTGAATCAACTAAGTACATTATAGACCATAATCCATAAATAAATTCTTTATGTAAATTTTTTAAGTCCGTAACTTTTCTTCATTGTCTACAATAAGTTTGTCTCATCAGTCAATACGTTTAGAATTGCTGTTCACATATTTAACTTTATTTTTTTGCTTAGATTAGTTAGGTTTTGGAGAATGTGATTCGATATTCGGACCTTTTTTTTGTTTTACTTTCTTTTATCTTTGCTTCAATTTTGAATGGAGAATTTCATATATATTATTCCCTTTGAATAGATGAACTAATGTACTGTTTTAAGACAAAATTTAAAACTTATTATTTTATAATATTTATTACGACCAGAATTTTTAATATACAAAGCTTAACCTAAATAAATAAATACAATTAATATAGTTTAACCGTAAGATACAGTATATCCCATGTTCCGCATTAACGTCTCCTTTATAGCTGGCTGTAATTCCTTTTGCATATATGATGTTAGAAGGGACCTGATTCCTAAAAAAATGAGATATGAATTGATTATCCACTTAAAATGACATAAAAATGACATAAAAATTTAAATGATCTTATTTTAAATTTATTAAAACAGTTTACTGATACATTTATTTATTTTTTACTTATTTATTTTATTTTTTATTTATTTAGCTTATGGTTACATTACAGGTAAGTTATACATATAGAGAGTTGTGTATATAAATAGAACAAATATAGTATAAAACAAATATTACAAATTGGTATTTAACAGTACTAAAAATTCTACAAAAAACCTCAAGGTTACAAATATATTCAATGGACTGCCCGGACTGCCGGAGTGATGACGTAGATTTTTTTGACATCTGTCAGTTTCACTTTCCAAACAAACTTTGTTTAGTGTGAAAAATTTGTATTTTTTGTTGTTTTTTAATTTTTTTACAAAATCTTTCCGCTTTTTGCAATATCTAAGTATTCTAATAGTTACTACAACAATTTTAGAAGGTTGTGTAAATAATAAAGCATGTTGTTTTGTAAAAATAGCAATAAAATGCATGTCAATAAAGTAAGGTTAGAATTTCTTTAATTTAAACTTTTAAACTACATTTCATAGCAATAGAACAATAAATTATGATGGCATTATCGAAAAAAAAACACTATACTTAAAATAAAAAGCAGCAGAGGAATCAAAATGTTAACTTTAGAAATTAAAAAGTCTTGAGATTGGGCATTTCAACTTTTGTTGGGAAAGTAATAATAACAATACGACCGCCGTGACGTCACACTCCGTATGTCCATTAAATCTTCTGTCGCAACTAAAATGGGTTTCCTCTATGATGATCCAATACCAGGTGTTAATCGTTTCTTTTACCTCTGAAGTCGTAGTTTGGGAAGGGTATTTTTTTCTTATATACTCAAGTATTTTTGAGAGTCAATAAAATGAGACGGCATGAGGAACTATATGCTAAAGCCTTGATCTATAAATGCATATTGCGTTACAAGTACTCAAAACAAAAATCGAAATCGAAATCAGACTATATAGGGACTAGAGATTTCTCCGGATGTAGACAAAAATGCATAAGGTGGACTCATACTTGTCTGGGGTAGGATCGGTTATTCTCGGTAGATTTTAGCAATAATAAATAATGTTGCCATCTGCTTCATCAGGTGTTTCTTCGCATCCTCCACACAAGAATGTTCAGAAAGCTGGAAGATCTAAGCTGCGAGACACAATCTGGTTTCAGAAGCGGACTAGATACACGTGAAGCAGCGTTCTGATTGAATACGCTTGTACAAAACTGCACGAATCAACGAAAGGATGTAGTCATAACATTTCTCGA
This sequence comes from Diabrotica balteata, assembly GCA_918026665.1. Classification (NCBI taxonomy): domain Eukaryota; kingdom Metazoa; phylum Arthropoda; class Insecta; order Coleoptera; family Chrysomelidae; genus Diabrotica; species Diabrotica balteata. Next base: position 90,807,855 of record OU898278.1, on the reverse strand, counting down.
TTATGAAAAAGCGTTTGACACCGTAAAACTAGACGCAATGATAAAAATGCTACACAACGCTAACATTGACGAGAAATATAATAAGAGTTATTCAGAATCTCTATTGGAATCAAAAAGCACGAGTAAGACTGAACAAATCAACCAACACAGAAGAATTTGAAATTTTAAGAGGGGCGCGACAAGAGTGTATTTTGTCTCCTATGCTCTTCAATCCCTATGTAGAGAACATTTTTGCAGAGGCACTGGAAGGCTCTGAGTGTGGAATAAACATCAACGGGTTCCCGATAAATAACATTCGTTACGCCGACGACACCGCGATAATAACAGACAACGAACATGATATACAATTAATGTTAAATAAAATAAACACTGTAGGAAAAACATATGGCTTAAAGATAAATGCTGGAAAAACTAAATGCGTGGCAATAAGAAAAAAACGCACTTTTAAGAATGCAACTGCAAGTAGATGGTGTTCCAATCGACCAAGTGGAAACATTTAAATACTTGGGAATGATAATGAATGACCAATGGGATCCTCAACAAGAAATAAAATACCGTACCGAACAAGCCAGACAAGATTTTATCAAATTTAAACCGCTACTATGTAACCGCAATCTTTCCTTCAATCTCCGCTACAGGATGGTTAAATGCTATGTTTGGTCCATATTATTATACGGATGGAAATATGGACGTTAAGAGTATCTCCCATTAATAAGTTGGAGGCCTTCGAAATGTGGACGTTGCGAAGAATGTTCCGCATATCATGGACAGAGGGTAAGCAACGAAGAAGTCTTAAGAAAGGCAAATACTGGGAGAGAACTACTCAATTTTATCAGGGTACGAAAAATTGGATACCTCGGCCATATTCTGAGAGAAAAAAAAATACGCAATCCCCCAACTAATCATCCAGGGAAAGATTAAAGGCAAGAGAGGAGTAGGTCGCAAACAAATGTCGTGGCTACGGAACATAAAAAACTGGACACGCATAAATAACACTGGCGATCTTTTGCATGGCCAAAAGACAGACATCTGGCCTTAAGATAATTCGCCAACTCACTATAGGTGCACGGCACTATAAGAAGAAAAAGAAGAAATAATGTTGTTATGAGTTATAAATAATATTAAGTGTTCATTGAGAAAAGAGTTTGAGAGTATGTGTGTTAGAGAGAAAAAAGAGAAGTTAATTTGTTATTAGATGGCGTAATTACGTCCGTATATAGTTATTTGAATAACTATTGTCTACGGGAATAGATTTTGTTTCTATCCAAAGTGGTGGCTATACCGTTTTGAAGAAACCTAAAGAGATTGAAATACGTATAAGCGGCTTGCCGCCGCGCCGCTCTGTATTGAAACATAAATCTAGTACCATCTTTATATTTTATTTCTTTCCAATTGCTTCCACGCTTCTCTATCTTTTGCAATTCTCATCCACTGTTTTCCAGCTACAGCTGTTATATCGTCTATCCATCTCTTTTTTTGTCTTCCTCCACTTCTTTTTGTTTCTCGAGGACTCCAGAATATCATTTTATGAGACCATCTGTTAGTGTCTTGTCTTGCTACATGTGCTACCCATTGCCATCTCAATGTCGCTATTTTTCCCATGATGTCTGTCACTTTAGTTCTTCGACGTATTTCGGTGTTGGGAATTTTGTCTCTGAGGCTTATATTTAACATGGCTTATATTTAACGTGATGTTTTCTAGGCTGTTGCTTAATATCTTTGTTTTGTCGAGATTCATTTAAATCCGATTTGATTCGATTTGTGATTATATATATATATATATATATATATATATATATATATATATATATATATATAAACAAAACGTTACTTAATAAAGGATACGATAGAGGCGCCAGATGGACCATTCTTTAGCTTTTGTTCTGACCAAAAGGTAGACTTACAGATATAATAAAAGAAAATTTGTTCCTTTGGATCTTGAATACTTTTTTTTCGTCTTTATAGAGGGAGGGTCTGGAATATTCAAAAGATATCTTAGTCCAGAACGCCGCCTGACTAACCTTAGTGCAGGATTCGTTCTCGTGAAGACCCTTCTCTGCCATCCAGCAATGCGGAAGCGGAATGGCCGCTGTAAGGCCGGCATCACTTCCGAAGCACTACCTTTATTCATTTATTCTTCATTCATACACATCCATACTCTATTCATCAACAAAGAGGCTCCCTGTCTCGTTCCAGGTAGCGCGTAGAAGATACTTATCGCTTCTAGTTCGGCATCATTCCCAGGCAGACATTTCTTGCTTCCTCACAGTCTGACTAAAACGCATTCTAACTCATACAGTGTGACCCACTTTTCTAGCTTCACCTTTCAGCATCATTCACTTTTACCTGTGCCATTGGTCCAGCCGTATTTCTTCTTCTTATTTTTTCTTGATCACTGCACGGATATAGCAGTGTATGTTGGTCCAACCTAATTTATTTTCAATCATTCTCTCAATCATTTCCCTTACTGTAACAAAATTTACCCCTGTCTCTCTCTCTCTCTATTCTATCCATTCTGTTGCTTTTCACTATCCATCTGCTGCAATCTAACATCGTATGTGGGACAGTGTCCGAAGATCTACAGTATAGGCATTCGTCTGTAACAGACTTTCCGATCCTATAAAGGTAGGCCCTAAAACACCCGTATCCTGTGAGCTCCTGCGTCAGGAATAATCCAGTCTCCTGTGGCCACAGTTTATCCAATCTCTTATGTTCGGGATCAGCATTTTCGTCCACTGTGCCATATCCTACGTGTTGTTCCATTCTTCTTGCCATCTTTCAATTGACCTTTCCCTTTCCTGTCTTCTCTTGGCCACAGTAAGGTTTGGACCTCTTCTCTCATAAAGCTCTTTTCTTTCCACGTCTTCTTTCGCTCCAGACTGGTTCCGCGTAAAGGACGATCGACTGTACAACACCGTGTAAGACCCTCATCCTTTCGGATTTGGGTCCTCCAAATTACCCTCTCCAACGCAGCTGCACTACTCGCAGCCTTCCAGACCACCTCCCGCAAGTGTTCCCCCCATTTTCCATTCTGGTGCAGTATCACTCCTAGATACTTTACTTGTTTCTTGGGTGTTAGACATATTCCCGCACATTTTAATTCAATACTTTGCCTGTTCCTTGTCCCCTTCAGAATGATGGCTTCGGTTTTCTCTGTCGCAAGTTTTAGTCCATACTGCATCATCCATTTCTTTATGATGCCGCCTGCGTGTCGAACCCGGTATTTAAGATCTGGCTCATCCCGGGTCACTACCAGTACAGCGAGGTCATCCGCGAGGGGGTTGTACCCTCTCCGTAATATCTTGAATACTAACAATCTTCAACGAACTGGTATCCAGCAAAACAACCTACTATTAAAGAGTAGCTTAACAAGTACAGCGGCAATAGTAAATATTTTCGTGAATAAACCACGCATAACTAGAATATTTTGAATTTCATGCACAACTAAATGGATAGGAAACAACTAAACTACCACAGCTCGTGAACTATTTGTAATCCTTTAATATATCTTTTAACAAATAACCCACATAATTTGGAACGGCACATTACTTTTTTATTATCCAATAATCTGCACGGATGGCCATGATAAAAGCCGGAATACTCTTACCAATGATATCTCGATATATACAACAAGCAAATAACTTGAACGCCGACCAGCAAAAAATGGCAAAATACTTTAGCAATGACCCTGATCTGTCAATACACAGAACTAAATATATATTCATTAGTGAAACCTTCAACAGGCCTAATAGATAAGCAACTAATAATGGAGAACCAATAATATAGACCTTTAAAATAATTTAAAAATTAATCCTTTTAATATGTACCAATGGCTTAGCCCTAGGTAAAATAATTACAGCTTATTACATTCTTCTCGCTATAATCTGTAATCTGAATTCATAGGGAATATTTTAAGGCTCTGCAAATGTTGTATTGCTTGACCCGTCGTTCGCCAGACGTGCCTGAAAGAAGCGAGAACTATCCAAATCACCGGTTGGCTGAATTCAGTTATAGTTGCTTCTGGGTGAACGTAGTGTTTTACCTTACCTTACTACTAAAATCCATCGTAGTATAGACCTCCACGTTGGTAGTGATGGGAATCCATATTGGTTGGATCAGAAATACAAGCATTTTTAAGAACGCGTACTCCGATTCAGCGAATAGTGATTGGTGGACCAATGGAAAGATTCGAACGTAGCTTTGAGCTTCGAATCGGTTTGTAAATGCCCCTTTGTTCGCTTCTTGTCGATCGACAATGATAGGTATAATAAAAGGTTGAAGTTGTGGAGTAAAAGTGTTGATTTATTGACAGCTACTGGTAATTACACAATATGATATTCGTTAGGTAACTATTTATGATTGACTGTGTTCAAATGAGCTTAAATCCCCAATTTATAATCTCACAAATAGTTCATACCTTAGCACAGAGCTTATTGCTTTCTATCATATCATACTAACAAACTTTGCTTACAATACAATTTAATCTACGCCTTCATTGCGACACTTACGAAGTTTAATTAGAAAATATATTATTAGGCAATTTATTTAGTTGTAGGTAAATGAACTAATATTAAAATATTATACGATATGGTTTTACAATGTCACTTATACACGGTAAAACTATAAAAGATTAAGAAGTTAAGAATAATGTGAGATTACAAATTAAGGGGTTAATTTGTGATTGAACACCCTTTCAGTTTCCGGGGAGCTTAGGTTTTAGAATTAGTGTAAATCCCAAATTATCCAAGCGTTGAGTAGGTTATTGACTTTCTATTCATCTAGCTAATTCCAAACCATCGAACAAGATGGTCATCTAAGTCTGTGGTACTAACTTCGCCATGCAAGCCGGTATGAACACACATACGAAGGATACGCTGCCAAGGACAATGACAAGATGATGACAACTTCTGCGGCATATGTGAGCGTACATTCAAGTCTAACTTGGCGTAGATTAACTCATGCTCCACTACGCCACGCTCATCCCGACGCGTACAATGGGGAGCTCGAGCGGTAGTACAAGAATCCCGGTAGGCTGGATCCTCTGGCTACGAGGGCCAATTTATCCTTCAGTATTTGATGGAAGTATTTTGGGACAATACAAAGGAAGTAATTCGGCGTACCCGGGCGAAGCCCGAATACAAGAAAATCCTCAAAAGTCTTAGGTATGAAGGGCGATGACGGAATTGATTTCGGAGTCCCCTTTCTCGACATTTTAATCCCAAGACTTTCGCCAAATATGTCTCCTCGAAGGTAAAAATCTCGCCGGTGAGAGCATTGGGTCAGGGAAAGTAGGATACCCTCTCGTCCCGTGTGCTTAACAATGCGGGTTAGCACGAAGAACATGCGTTCGCTGATGTGCTGATGTGACTGTGTGGTGATTGCCTCTTCATCATCACAGTCATTAACATCTTAGTAGATGTGTTGTGGTTCATAATTGGGCTTCAGCAGCTCGGACAGTTTGATTGATAATATTTCTCCACTGTTCGCGGTCATCAGTTATATGTATTGCCTCAGTATACTGTTTATTGAGAAGCTTTTTAGTAATGTCCGCCCATCGCTGTGGAGATTTTCCGCGTTGGCGTTGAGTCTGAGGCCTTCCTTGGACCACCAACCGCTCCATTTTGTGATCACTTCGATGGATATGGCCAAAGAACTTTAAAATTCTAGAGTAAACGGTACTGGAGAGACGTTGATCCGGTTTAATTTCATCCAGAACCGAGATATTTGTACGGCGAGCCGTCCATGGAATTCGAAGCAGGCGTCTCCATGTCCACATTTCAAAGGCGTCTATACGTCGTCGATCTGATTCTTTGACTGTCCATGTCTCGCATGCATAGTAAAATATGGAAAAGACCAGAGTTGAAACGAGTCTCTTTTTGTTTGTCATAGTAATGTGACGATCACGCCAGACCCCGTTTAGTCCACTCATTGCTGCTCTTGCTAGTTGAATGCGTCTTCTAATTTCGAAATCACAACTGCCTGTGTTGTTAACTAGAGCTCCAAGATATATCATAGATGAGACTACCTCGCATCCCGCAATAGTTTGGGTTTCAGTAAACTGTTGTTGGCGATCAATAACCATGATTTTGGATTTGTTGTAGTTAACCATAAGTCTAAATTTAGCACTTTCTACCTCGAGTTTTTTTAATAATCTAGTAATTTCTTCTGGAGTAGAGGCTAGAAGTGTAGTGTCGTCTGCGAAACGCAAGTTAGATATCTTAGATTGCCTCTTAGGAAGAGATGATTTTTAGATATACTCAAACCACGAATACTAAGCGAAGTCGTGAGAGCGTCACATTACTAGTAAATGAGTATATCGCCGCGGAGTTTATCTCTGTGAGTGCTGGAAAGCGAAGGAAGAACTACAGCGAAAAAGTCAAAAGCTTCAATAAACGCCCCAGTTTTTGATAAAATGCGTCATAAAAGGGCTGAAAAAGATCGTTTGATCCAAACTCGATACCATAACAATAGATCCGCTCTGGCTTGTGCAATAATAGATGACAAGCCTCTCTGGGGTATCGATGTGCAGCCTGGCATTAAAACGATGTAGAGGGAATCTTGAGCAATTTTTTTATCAAGATCGCGAACAGACGATGAACGGAGTCCTGATCAGAAAAAACGGCTAATGATCAGTAACGCTGTAAGAGGAGTGGTAATCCTAGATGCCTTAAAACTTTGAAGTCTCAAGCAACCGGTCCTGATTTTATTAAGATAAAGGAGCTGCGTAAGGTACCCGGTTAGAAATGGGTTCTTGTCTATAATATCATGCTCCAATTTGGTGTTACTCTTATGGTGTTAAAGGATTACAGGATCACTTTGATACCAAAGGAGACTCCTTATCTACCTACCTTTTTAATATGGTCGTCGATGATCTGATACGAATTCGACGAGAAGACAGGGGTGTAGATAAACGCTGGTAAGAGTGCAGTTATTACGGTTAATGTTAACCGTGGTAATAAGCAGTCTTACTGCGTAACGCGTTCTCTTTTTTTTCTGTCGGCAACGACATGATTGGACAGTTGCAACCGAGTGAGCTGGTTGAATACCTAGGTCGAAGGTATAATACAATCGGGTAGACCAAGGTAGCCTTTACCGAGCTACAGTCCGAGCTTGATCGAATTCAACTAGCAAGGTTAAAACCAGCACAAAGACTGTTTGTCTTAAAGACTTATCTACTCACGAGATATGTTGATAAGCTCCAGAGAACTAAAGAGGACAAAACAGAATAGAGGGCAACGAATTCACCGACATTAAGATTCTATGGGGAATAATGTAAAAACTCTGTACTCTTAAACTTCCTCACACTGCTCCCAATAAACGTGAAAAACTCGCAAAGCACGTTATCTAGAAGCATATGAAATAGAAGAATGTAATAATTCTGGTGGGAATTTTTGATTTTAATAGATTGTATATTTTGTGGTTATAAATGTTGGTTTGATTGGAAATAAAATGATAAATAAAATACGTCTGTTTTATCTGTTTTAGCTGCTTCTTACAGATTAGTCTGTTTCTTGCACTGATATAATAAAGAAATATAACCATAGCTAATATAAAACATGGTAAATTAAATGAATTTTGTACAACTTATATTTACCTCTTACATATCTAAAAACGGCTGTCAAAATATCTCACATCTATTGTATATTACAAACCTTAATTTTTATTTTCGTTCATATTTTTACCTTTCAAAAAAATATCTTCCATCTCTTTGGAAAGTCCTTCATCTGGCTCATCATCTATATCGTCTCTAAACTGTCGTTTATGCTCTCGAAGTCTTGGTTCGCATCCATAAGCATATACCGATATAAATCCAGGCTCTACGAAATGGGAGTTGGTTCTTACGTTGAACTGCCCCTTTTCTCTTCTTATTGGCTCTGTATGAAATCTGAAAATTACGTAAAAAATATACGAGCCCTTGTTTATTATTTAATATTTTTGTGTAAAGGTTACATAACACGTTCAGTGCGGATATTTTGAATTTAAGACATGACATGGCGAATCACTTTTGCTCACAGCCTAAATTCAATTTGAAATGAGTAGTATCAATTGTTTCAAGATTTTTTCAACATTTTTATATGAAATCTGATAGCATTTATCCAATACCTTTTTTAAACAGTGTTTTTTTTGTTTACAGTTTTAGAGTTTTATAATTTCGTACTCTTAACACTCGTAAGTGGTCACGTGGTCCATAAATCATGCTCTGAAAATGTTTCTTGATATTTCTCCATAAATATATCTTTACAATGAAATATTAAGAACAGATAATACTATACTATACATAATACACTATACATAATAGAAAGAAGTACTAGAAACAAAATAAAGATATGAGAAATATACACATAAAAAATAAGCGAAGTGACTGGAATAGGTCGAAATAGACAGCAAGGACACATAAAAAACAAAAAAGGAGTACTACTAATAGATTTACCATAGAAATTAAGACGATGGAAAAAGTACGTTAGACAACTTTTCCAAGATGAAAGAGGTGAAATGCAGAAAATACAAGAACTAAATCCTTTAGAGAGACAGATCATGATTGATTAAATCAAATATGCTATCAAAAACTCTAAAGACAATAAGGCAGCTTGATCAGATGAAATACCAGTAGAACTGGTAAAATTAATGGAAGAGGATAACCTGGAAGTATTGGCTGATTTATTCAACAGGGTATACGATACGGGAATAATATCACAAGAGTGGCTGAAGTCAGCATTTATAATTATCATAAGTCATACTTTCAAAGTACTGCTAAAAGTAATACATAAGAGAATATAAGAAATGCTAAAGGAGGATATTAGCGAGACGCGTTCGGGTTCCGAAATGGAATGGGTACCCGAGAAGGACTATTTGGCATCAACATATAGATTCATCGATGTCAAGATGTATCTACACTTATGCGTCAACGTTGATCTACACTTCTTGCTACACGATCTATGCTTCGTTGACTACGAAAAAGCTTTCGATAAAGTAAGACATGAAAAACTAATATCAATACTTATGAACAAGCGCATTGACAGTAAAATCATAAATATAGTGCTAACATTATATTGGAACCGAAGTGCCATAGTTCAAATTAATGGGCAAAACTCAGAAGAAATGAGGATTTGTAGAGGAGTTAGACAGGGATGTGCTTTATCACCACTTTTGTTTAACTTATATTCTGAAGAAATTTTCCAAAACACACTCAATAATATCGAAGCGGGAGTCACCGTTAACAGAAAAATAATTTACAACTTCCGATATGCAGACGACACTGTGATCATAGCAACGAGTATAGAGGATCTACAACATCTTATCCAAAGCCTGAGTATGAATAGTGCTAAAATGGGAATTACTATAAACGCTAAAAAACGAAGTACATGCTAATTACAAAAAGACCACAAAATATACATCACCTATTGACAATCAATGGTAACGAGATAGAACAAGTAAAAGTATATCAGTACTTGTGAACTTTGATCAATGAAACTAATGATTATACTGTAGAAATAAACAGGCAAATAGAGATTGCCAGATCAGCATTTATACGAATGAAGCCACTTCTAACGTGCAAAAATCTAAATTTGGAGATCAGACTATGTACCATTCTCTGTTATATATTTTCAATATTATTATATGGAGCTGAGACTTGGACATTAAAAAAATGCAATTTAAAAAGGGTCAAGGCTTTCGAACTCTAGGGTTACTGCAGAGTATTAAAAATATCATATACTGATAGAATTACAAATAAAGAAGTACTGGAGAGGGTTGGTAATAAACAGAACTAATCACCATTATACAAACCAGAAATACTGGAATACCTAGGCCACGTGATGAGGAGAGCATAATATGAAATTTTGAGACTCATAATATAGGGAAAGATTCAAGGAAGATGATCTGTTGGCCGAAGGCAGAACTTACAGTTGAAGAATCTATGTGATTGGTGTCAATGCAGATCGATTGATTTGTTTAGAGCAGCAAGTTCAAAAATAAAAATAGCCATTATGATTGCCAACCTTCATAGGAAGACGGCACTCTAAGAAGAATAAAAAATCAACCCAAATATAAGTTATTAAAATGAATTCACTAGATGAAAAACAAAAAATTGTATGGGAAAAATGACTTAAATGCTTTTTAATAGTTTTAGATTAGAAGTTAAAAGTATTAACAGTTAAAATTATCAAAACTCTCACTATATGTAATTCTATTTCTTTTGTACTTACCCTATTCCTGCTTTTCGTAACCTTAATATCATATTACAAGAATCTTCGGGTAGAGGAGCTATAGGTTCTCTTTGTAGTTCACCTTCGTTAAACAAATTAACTTTGCCCATTATTGTGAGATCATTAAACAAGAGTCTTGTCTCTAGACTAGAATTTCTCGGGTTGAATCTGCAACGTTCAACCCTTACCTAAAGAAAAGAAGATTTTATATAACTACATTATTGACTAGATACGTATATTTTAGTAACAAAAAATATTTAAATAAATGGAAAAAAGGTAGTTTTCCAGTTAAATGCTACGTTTACCATTGCTGGTACAATATTTAGTGTTATATATGATTATAGTTTTCGGTATCTAGGCGCATCCCTATTTTGTTTTTTGTTACATAGTGAAGATTGTTGAAAATTCCTTATTTATAAACGATAAAGGATAATCATTTTTTAATAAAACAGATGTTAACAAATGTTTCTCCTCCAAGAACGAATTTTCGTTAGAACAAGTAATTTTGGCTCTATCGTATAAGTATTTAATTATTCCATTTTTAACATTAATATTGTGATTTGATTTGAAATTGGCTCTAGTTTATCTCCATTCTTAGCCGATATATTATAATGTCTAATGCCTAATAATTATAATGTTATGAATATATTTAAGTGCACCATCTAAATAGGCAACCAAATATACACTGGAAGTGAGTTTGGGTTATTATGACATGTAAAAAAGAGTAAATTTGAACATAAAGTAGACATTTAAAATGATAATTACAGATTTAAAATAGTGTTATTTATTAATTTAAGATGTTTAATTTTCATATAAGTTTACATTCTGGTCTGAAAAGCCTAAATGTCCATAAAATTCTCCATAGAAAAGTTAAGAATAACCTAGTTCAATTGAAATAAGACGTCAATAGAAGGAAGTTAACCTTATTTGCGTGGTAGAACATTCGAGAACATTCAAATATCTATGAAATAGAACAATTCGAATATGATTTCTTTCAAGAATATTCTTGAACACAGGAAATGATATAAATACTCGATGATTTTGAGGAAATGATGATTAGTTAATTAGTTCATTATTAGTAAGTCAGTCGTCGGTCAGTAAATAGTACAAGCAGTTCATTAGTTAGTATACAGAGGACAGTATGCAAGACAGTAGTCAGTAATCAGTGATTTAGTATGAAAATTTTTTAATATTTTGTTGGAGTTTAAAAATTATATTATGTATATGGAGATTAGAAGAAATTAAAATTATAATATTTATATGGTGATTGGAGATTGGAAGAAGAAAAAATAAGATTATTAGAAAGAAGAATAAACAAGAAAACAATAAATAAAGAAGAATAGTTTGAGGATTTATAAATGCTATTGAGAAGAAAAATATTTTTAAACGGTGGAAGCTGATAAATAAAACATTGAGCTGTATTTGGAGAAGCAATTTCACAAAAAAAGAAGGATAACCGAGGCTGATACCGAAGATATTGAGTGGTGATTAAACCCTTTATTTTGGAAAACAGTTTCAATTAGGCATTCAGTAACAGCATGGCTTAAAAATACAAATTCGTTAAACTTCTCGTACTTGAATCGGTATCAGTAGAGTGTTATGACGTCATTTCAGCATTCTTGCTTTGTTAGAAACTCGGGATAATACAAATTTAAAGAAACTCCAACGAATATCTCCTAAATGTTATCACTGCAGTGGTTAGAGTACAGAGGTGCCATCTACTTTGGTGGCCATAAACGAAAGCGATTTAATATTATCGGTTTTTTTGTCCTTTGGGCTATACGGAATATGCAAAGATTAAATCTTTTAACAAAATTTGCTATCTGTTTAATAAATTGAACATAATATTAGTCGTATAATATCCAAGCTGCAGCAAAGCGTGGCCGGGTCAGCTAGTATATATATATATATATATATATATATATATATAATATATATATATATATATATATATATATATATATATATATATATATATATGTACACTTGGAGCCACTATCAACAGGGATAACATTCCGTTCGAGTTCAGGGTCTGCCTACTAGATACTGGTACGTCACGAGTGAGGGGAGTCAGATCTTGTTTTCAAGAAAATGAAACTCCTTAAACAACAGAAAATGTGTCATATCAAAAAGTAGTTTGCACTATTAGAGACATAATTATTAATCCTTAATAGTTATTAAACTTAACAAATTTTATTTATATTTAATTTGGTATTCAAACATTTCGATTAGAAAATTAATTTTTCCGCAAATCGCCAGGAAATTTTGACATTCCTGTCAAAATTTCTTGAAGAAAAAGTCAGGACTTCCTTACTGTAAGGAAATGATATTTCCGATAGTGATAACCAGCAATCTGAAGACAGAAACCATCAAACAAATTAAGGAAGAAATTATTACTCCTTTAACTTTTCTCATTAATGCATGTTTTCAGGATGGTTGTTTTCCAGAATGTCTAAAAATAGGCAAAATCAAACCTCTGTTTAAAAAAGGAAATAAAGAAGACGTGATTAATTACAGACCAGTATCTTTGTTGTCTGTTTTTTCCAAAATATTTGAAAAAATTTTAAAAAATAGATTAGTGAGTTTTTTGGATAGGTTTAGTATAATATCGGATTGTCAATACGGTTTTAGAGAAAGAAAATCTACACAAGATGCTATTTGTAAACTAACATCACAAATATCAGAAGCTTTTGAGTCTAATAAACGTAGTTTATGCATATTTGTTGATCTCTCTAAGGCGTTTGACACGATATCTCACGGGATCTTGTTAGAGAAACTTGAGAAGTATGGTCTGAGAGGACGCGTTTTGACATTACTAAAAAGTTACTTAACAGACAGAAATCAATTTGTAGAAATTGATGGTGTCGAAAGTGATCCTGAAGTAATTAATTATGGCGTACCGCAAGGGACCATTTTAGGCCCTCTACTCTTTACACTCTATGTTAATGACATGCTTAAACTAAAAACTGATGGAAACATAATAAGCTTTGCTGATGACACCGCAATTTTTTATAAGGCCGAAAATTGGGAAGATCTTAAGACTATAGTTGAACAAGATTTCAAAGTTATAAAAACATGGTTGCAAATAAATAAACTCACAATAAATTACGAAAAAACTAAATATATACCTTTTGCAATATATAAAAATTCTCTTCCAACTTTTAACTCATTAAAAATAAATAAAAAACAACAAATATTTAAAGCAGAATACATAAAATATTTAGGAGTTTTAATTGACAGGCACCTTAAATGGGACTTACAAATAAAAAATATTATAAGAAAAATAAGAGGACTGTTACCAAAATTTGGCTATTTGAAAGAGTTTTTAGATGTTGAACAGCTTAAAATGCTTTACCTGTCTTTAGTACAATCTCATCTTGTATATGGGATTTTAGGATGGGGTGGCGTAGCTGATTGCCATCTGGTGACCCTTCAAAATACTCAGAAATGGTTTCTTAAACTAATATATGGAAAACGAAAAACATATCCCTCAGACCAACTTTTTCATGAAACTCAGGTTCTTGATGTTCGGCAATTGTACTGCTTAGAGCTACTTAAAAATATTCATAAAGATAAAATACCTCTTAAAGTAAAAGTGTCAAATTATGAAACAAGAAGAAAATTGAATGTTGAATGTCTTCATACTTCAAAAACAATCACGCAACGGTCAATTAAATATTTTACTCCAAGAATATACAATCAATTGCCCATAAATTTTAAAAATATCAAAAATTTTTATTTGTATAAAAAATTAGTTAATGCTTGGGTAAAAGAAAAAAGGGAATTGTGTAACAATTTAATAAATTTAAATTATACTAGATAAAAAAAAACGAAACAAATTAGATTAGAAACTGTAAAAATGAAATATTCATTTGTAAAAAAAAACATTAAACCTGTTAATATTAGACAGCTTAAGTAAACAAGCATGTTAATGCTTTAAAGACTTTTTTTACGTTTATGTTACTGTAAGTAAACTGAAATTGAAATTGTAAATTAATGTAATACTTATGGATTTGAATAAACGTATATTATTATTAATTAAATTTATAAGCGTCAAGTTTGACAATTCAACCTCAATACGTTTCCATAGTAACCCAAGTAATTTTATTAGGAATTTCAAAGCACCATTTATTTGGGAATAAAATTATCACGTTTTTTTTTTAAATCAATCAATATCTGTCGAATTTTAAACGATTTGCGGAAAAATAGTATGTTTACCTCGTAGGAAAAGCCACATTCCTGGACTCTGTGTTGCTAAGTCTCGGCTTGCGCCTCGACTTAGCAATCTTCTCAGTCGTCCAGGAATGTTAAGCTTTTCCTACCCGGTAAACAATGTACTATTTCCAATTTCAAGTTAAACGAAAATAAATTTCTTCATCATTCAGAAGGTTAATACATTGTTAACATTCTTACCCAACCTCCAGAAGGCGGCAACTTTATCTTCATATTCGTTACGTACATATCCAAAGGAGCAGTTCTCAATTGCTGATGAAGAGAGTAACCATTAAGAGGAAGAGTTTTCTGTCTTGAGATTTGGCGTCTTCGCACATGATCGAGAGCAGTTTCTAGCCTTTCTGAACATCGAAAGTTATACCTATCTCTTTCTTCTTGGTAAATGTTATTTACATTAGAGCCCTCTTCTACATAGGGATAGGCGTCATTGGAATATTTATCATTTGGACGCGATGGTTTCTCTGCTGGAGTCAAAATTTGCTTATTAATAAAAGTAGCGAAAAAGTATGGATAAAAAAGGATTAGTTGACAACATATAAAAAAATGTAATGAAATAAATAAATAGAATGAGTTTTAAAGCTGAAATAAAAAATAATTAACTAATATTGGAGATAATCTTCATTAATAGAGAAAAAAAGAACTTAATTGTACAATATACTTTTATAAATATTATTCACAGTATTGTACAATATATTCAATATTTTGAAAATATCATGAATTTGTTGCTTGTGTGAGTCCATTTCAAATAGGTAAAGAAATAATAAATCAGACTTACTCACAATCAATTTAATTTAACTATCCGACGACCGGTTTCGCTTTCTACAATATGCAAAGCATCTTCAGGTCTCGGTACAAAGTTAAACAAATGCTGAAATGATAAAAACCCATATTAGGGTGTTGTCTAATAAAGATAAAACATTAGATGTTATAAATTACAATAATTATGCCAATATTACCTGTCTGTGGTTTTATTTAAATGATTGAGTTGAAAAAGGTATAAATATTTTTAAAAAAGTTAAAAGGACAAGGTAAGGCCCACAAGTTGTCATAAAATCTCTTCTATTGGAATAAATTAATGAATGAGCAAATAAATAAATGAAATAAAATAAAATTACTTACATGCCGGTACTCTATTAATAGATGGATGGTAGAACATGTTTAAAACTACTGTATATTGTTGAATGGAGAACTCAATACTATTATTGCAGTTGTTTGACAGTAAACGGGGAGTTCTTGAGGAAAACAACTGCAATAATAGTATTGAGTTCTCCATTCAACAATATACAGTAGTTTTAAACATGTTCTACCATCCATCTATTAATAGAGTACCGGCATGTAAGTAATTTTATTTTATTTCATTTATTTATTTGCTCATTCATTAATTTATTCCAATAGAAGAGATTTTATGACAACTTGTGGGCCTTACCTTGTCCTTTTAACTTTTTTAAAAATATTTATACCTTTTTCAACTCAATCATTTAAATAAAACCACAGACAGGTAATATTGGCATAATTATTGTAATTTATAACATCTAATGTTTTATCTTTATTAGACAACACCCTAATATGGGTTTTTATCATTTCAGCATTTGTTTAACTTTGTACCGAGACCTGAAGATGCTTTGCATATTGTAGAAAGTGAAACCGGTCGTCGGATAGTTAAATTAAATTGATTGTGAGTAAGTCTGATTTATTATTTCTTTACCTATTTTGAAAATAATTTATTGTTGTGGAATTGTCAGAGTTACCGAAGCTGCTAAAATTCGCGTAACCATATCCCCCTCCTTATTATTTGAAGACTTGTCAGGGCGTGGTAACAGTCTAAATATCGTTAGCTGCTGCCTCCACTGACTGCGATTCTGTGCCAGATTGAATGTAAGTAATTTTCTATTTAAGTCTTCATTTGGTCTGCCCATCTTGTTGGAGATATTTTTCTTGGTCTTCTACCCTTTCTTCTACTACCAATAGTTCCATGGTCCCCGATTTTATGGCTATGTGGTTAAAGTAATTTAGGTACGCTCAGTAAATTTTTTTAATAGCCTCTCTTTTATTCACATTTTGAAAGCTTTTATCTTTATTCTATCTATTTTTTAAGAGTCGATATTTCAGTTGCGTATATAGTAATTGGAAAAATAAGGTTATTGGTCAACCTAAGCTTAGTCTTTATTGTTATTGTTTGGTATTTTGATATTTTAATAAATTTAGTTGTTGTGGTTCGCGCCACTGCTGGTCTATGTTTGATTTCTAAGAAGATGTCGCCATTGTTGGTTATCATGAAGTAAGTATATAAATCTGTCCACTACTTCGAAATTCGTTACTTGGCGTATGTGGGTAGATGATTATTGTTCTAAAGCTATTTTCTTATGGCATCTAGTAAATAATTACTATTTTAATATGAATAAGCCACAATTGAAGTTTAAAATAAGCTTATTGACATTTTAGTTTCCACTTCGGAAATCGTTATTAAAATACAAACATTATTAAATTAAACAAATTTGGTTTTTTGTTACTTGGTGAAAAACTCTTTTAATAATTTAATTTTTTCTGACTCATTTATATTGACACTTCATACATATTTTATTCAGTGGCGGCGCAAGATCATATTTTTATATGTGCGAGATATATTTTGCGAGTCTCTCTTTGCTCGCGCATAAAGACAGACTTTTTAAAATAAAAACATGTGTCATTTTATTATTAAACTTTTATTCATGCAAATCTAGTCAAACTTACAACTAACCTAAAAATATTTAAGATATTAAGAACGTGGAATACTAGGGTATATTTTATTTTGGGGGGATTTTGGGGGGACGTGCAGCGAAAATTATTCGCTAGCGATAGGAACGCAATTTGAGGCCAGCAGTGACGTGTATTGTTGCGGGAATTCCTAGCGAGCGACAGTGAAGTTTCTCTCTAATTTTTCGGAGCGTTCATGGCTTAGTTCGGCACCTCTTGGACCGCGAAGCCGTGGGCTGTGGCCCACGTCGCCCACGCCCTACGCCGTCTCTGTATATTATACATTTTCAAGAAGATAACTTTAAAATGATATTGTTAATATTGAGTTGCATTTCTGGGACGACTTTATTGTAAGATAGTTAGGTGATTCGTCTTTAAAAGACAACCACATGCCATGATGACAATAAAATTGTCCTGTTAGTGATTCCATAGTAAATCATAAGGAAAAAAAGTTCATAATAATGAACTAAAATACTTTATCATCAACAATATTATTGATATTATCCTATTGCCGAGGCACACTTCACGAAGAAAACTAATTTAAATTAAATAAATCTAGCAGCTACTTTACTAATTATCCAGGCAAAAATGTTCGTCGAGGAACTACTGGTATTGTGAAAAACAGCTTGAAGCATTCTGAACTACAGAGCTATCAAAAGAATCACATATAGGCTACAAGTATTACAGTGGAAGATAAATCATGAACAAAAAACTTATTAGCTATTTACAGTTCACCCAAATTTAACATTAAGAAGCAACAATATGAACATTTTCTCGAAACACTAGGTAATAGATTTGTACCAGGTGACTATATGTAATGCAAAAAATACAATCTGAAGCTCATCACTAACAGCAACAAAAGAATGCAAGTTACTAACAGCGATCACAAGAAACAACGTAAAATTTACATCTACCGGAGAGCCTACATATTAACCTACAAACCCTAATAAAATGACAGACCTTCTAGACTTCTACATATCAAAAGGTATTACCACTAAGCTATTCAAAGTTGAATCGAACCTAGATATGACATCTGAACGTAGTCCAGTTATCTTAACTATGTATATGAATATAAAAAAAACAATGCCACCAAGATTGTAATCATAACATCAGATGGGAAGAATTGCAGGATATAATTAACATCGGAACAAATGTACAGGTATCATTAAAAGCACCAAATTAGTTGGAAAATACTCTGAGGGAATTCACAAAAAATACATAAAATGTGCGTGGTTAGCTACGCCACAAAATAGTTCATCACATAATAAAGAACATTGTCTAGTAATAGTCAGACAAAAAATCGCATAAAAAAAGGAAACGAAAAAAATCTACTCAGTAGGGGTACGAGTTGTATTGCAGATATTCAATGCTATTCTAAGACTTAAGTATTTTTCATAACAATGGAAAGTAGCGGAAGTCATAATGGTGCCGAAGATACGGAAGAAACTTGAATAAATTGCATTATATAGGCTATTATATAGTCTATTGCTAATTCTATCCAAAATAGTTTAGAAATTGTTGTTAAAAAGACTTCAATCCATCCTGGGTATAAGTCAGGCTTTTGATAAGAGCTGACACATGGACCTACTTTATAAAATCGATAAGCATCTACCGCATAGCCTTGATCGTATGTTGGAATCTTATCTGACTAACAGGCGCTTTCTAGTGAGGCACCAAAAGAAATGCACATATTTGTATTCAATTGAATCGTATGTACCCCAAGGCAGTGTTCGTGGACCTGTGCTTTACCTAATATACACTATCGACTTCTCAGAAATACTCTTAACTACAGATTACAGTACGAAGGCTGCATTCGTAGATATTACTACAATTTTAGCATAACATCAAAATGCAGACACGGCTTTGAAAAACCTATAAAATTGTCTCAACAACACAAGCGATATTTGAGATTACACCTTGTTTCAACGTTAGAAGTATGAAAATAAAAGATATAATGTGCAAACAATAACTTTATTATTGAACTTACAAAAACTGCTATTGCATTATTTGGAAGACGCATTATAAAAACAATATGTACTACGATCAGTGTATAAAATATTTATGAATGGAATTAACGCAAGAAAAATGTTATAAAAAGGGAAATCATCAATTAAAAAATTATTTTCTTTATTTTTCAGTATTTGATAGTATCACCCCTACTCCTAATTTTACTTTCCAATCGATTTCGCATGGATCGGATCACTTTTCTAGTAAATTCTTGGAATTGCTTCTCATTTATTATTAAGCGCAGTTCTTAATCTCATTATACTTCTTGGTGCATGATTTTTGTCCCGGACCCTTCACTTAAGCTTATCCAAAACATACTCAATTGAATTTATGTCTGGGATCAACGCAGGCCAATTTATTGTAGGTATACCGATCTTAGTCAGATAGGTAGTGGTGACTCGTGCGGTATGGCAGCGTGCATTAAAATAAAGGCATCACCAATAAATCCGCGTATGGAACCACATGTTTCTTCAAAACATCTTTGATGTAACGATCCACCGTTAAACCTCGGTTTATCGGGGATTTTGATACAAGAACTCGATCATCTATCTTAGTTGTTATTTGTTTACGGCCTCATCCTTGTCAGCGGACAATATCACCAGTATCATGGTACCGACGATATACTCGGGATACAGTTTGGCTTAAATTTAGTCTATTTACCGCGGCCTTCTGGCTCAAGATTTCTCTCAATAATGTTGCTGCTTAAGCTGCTTTAACAGATGTGGTATCCATTTTTAATGCAGTTGCAAACTGCACTGACAGATGTATTAGTAAGTTGCTATGGAAATTGATGCGTGCAATATTAACCGAACACGTTAAGTCGGTGCATGTCGATTTCAATGAGTCAAACCCTCTCCCTACGTGTTGCATTATTGATTTGTAAAACGTCATCTGATTTATAAAAAAACAAAACTTTTTAAAATTAAAAGAAAAAGAGGTTAGTCTTTGTAAATGTTTAAATTTATTTAAAAAACCCTTAAAAGGGCTACATTAATAAAACAAACGTTTTCGGACCACACAGTCCATCATCAGGTTTTAAAATCGAAAAATGCCTAAAAATAAGTATGAACCATTTAGTTAAAACAAACGAGATTATGAAATTTTGACTATGGTTGAAAAGCAAAAGATGGTTATACTTACTAGGTTACAATGCTTGAGCCACCAAAATACTAGGGTAAAAACCCTTTAAATTACATTTAGTTATAAAAGATTGTACATTGTATTGTAAAATAACTGTGATGTTCAGTATTAAAATAAATTTGACTAGAGGTAACACATGGCTGAATCGAGTTCCAGAGCCGGTGAGATAGAACCTCTACACGCGGAGAACAGCTGGGAACTGATTGACAAGATACTTGTGAAGGATGACGAACACAGAATGTCAATGCAACAAAAACTATATTAGTTGTACATAGTATTACTACAGCCAAAAGATTCAACAAGTTTTGATGATTTTAAAAATAACAACAATCTAGGTGATGGGATTTAAAAAAAAACTTTTTATTTATTAATTTAGGGTATAAAAGATGTGAAATCAATGATGGTTTTATAGTCTTGATTAATAGAATGACCTGTGCCTTAGGCAACTTATGTTGCTTTTTATTTAAATTGTTGTTTAAATTAATAAAATTAAGTTTAGTAAGATGGAAATCTACAGGCTGAAGAAATTAAAGTAGTAACCTATGTGATTGAATTTAGAATTGAAGAGGCTGGGTTCCTCAGAGAATAATGAGAATAAAAGTAAAGAAAATGACTGAAGAAAAGGAGGGGGGGCGGTTGAAGGAGAAAAGGAGTTAATCAACAATTAGAGATAAAAGGGGTCCTTTATACTTAAAGTATCTGGCACCCTGAAAAAAATCTATTTTGGTGGTATTAAATTCAGTTTGTAGAAACCTGAAATTTGTTGTATAAGTGTGCTACTAAGTTGTTGACCGAGAGAAGGTGGACAATGGTAGATAAGGATTCTTTGTAATATTGTAAAATTCACAATCTACCATATTACAAAGAATCCTTATCTACCATTGTCCACCTTCTCTCGGTCAACAACTTAGTAGCACACTTATACAACAAATTTCAGGTTTCTACAAACTGAATTTAATACCACCAAAATAGATTTTGTTCAGGGTGCCAGATACTTTAAGTATAAAGGACCCATTTTATCTCTAATTGTTGATTAACTCCTTTTCTCCTTCAACCGCCCCCCCTCCTTTTCTTCAGTCATTTCCTTTACTTTTATTCTCATTAGTCTCTGAGGAACCCAGCCTCTTCAATTCTAAATTCAATCACATAGGTTACTACTTTAATTTCTTCAGCCTGTAGATTTCCATCTTACTAAACTTAATTTTATTAATTTTTCACCATAGGAGCAGTCTTAAATAAAGTCATTTAAATATGAGGTCTGATATTAGCTTTAAATATTTGTTATTTAATTTTTACCTTGTCCTAGATGTGATAAACATAAAAGGATAATTTTCATAGATATAAGCTATTCCAAATATAAAATACACTTTTAGACCACATTCCATACGATAAAAAGCAACATAAGTTGCCTAAGGCACAGGTCATTCTATTAATCAAGACTATAAAACCATCATTGATTTCACATCTTTTATACCCTAAATTAATAAATAAAAAGTTTTTTTTTAAATCCCAACACCTAGATTGTTGTTATTTTTAAAATCATCAAAACTTGTTGAATCTTTTGGCTGTAGTAATACTATGTACAACTAATATAGTTTTTGTTGCATTGACATTCTGTGTTCGTCATCCTTCACAAGTATCTTGTCAATCAGTTCCCAGCTGTTCTCCGCGTGTAGAGGTTCTCTCTCACCGGCTCTGGAACTCGATTCAGCCATGTGTTACCTCTAGTCAAATTTAATTTAATACTGAACATCACAGTTATTTTACAATACAATGTACAATCTTTTATAACTAAATGTAATTTAAAGGGTTTTTACCCTAGTATTTTGGTGGCTCAGGCATTGTGACCTAGTAAGTATAATCATCTTTTGCTTTTCAACGATCGCTTTTGCTGATGATGGACTGTGTGGTCCGAAAACGTTTGTTTTATTGATGTAGCCCTTTTAAGGGTTTTTTAAATAAATATACCCATTTACAAAGACTAACCTCTTTTTGTGATACGTCGTATACAGCCAGCTACAGGAATTTTTTCCTTGTGGTTTTTTTTTTAAATTTAATAATAAGGTTAATAATTGTGCACTAAATATTTTAAAATTTACAGATTTTAGATTGAAACACAAGACGTAATTTCACAACATATTATTAAGATTATTTTGCACTTAAGGCAAAATTCAAAATAAATTGAATACAGGTGCAAAAGTTCATAAATTCGCATAACTGGAAACTGTCATAACGGACCAAATAGATCCTAACATAAAATGAAGCGAAACGAAGTAAGAATACAATTTTCATAAAGGCGAAGACCGTAAACCCTTTGCCATTGTGATTACCAGTGTCGAATATTTCTGATATATTACAAAAACAAGAAGAAAATAATACTAATGCATTACAGTTATGATTATCATCAAGTGAGTTTACACTATTCGGCATTTCTTGCTACCTAGCCTCCACCTTTTCCTATTTCTACAATTATTATTTTGGAGGTTTTTGGTTTTATTCTCTGTCTATGCTCATGGCAATTTCCACTACTTTGTTCCAATTATCCTTTCTTCTTCTCTTTCGATGACTGGCTTCCACTTAGTCATTGTTTAATGACTATTATATTTATTATCTCTATCTCAACCACAGATCTTGCTCTTACTTTTTCATTAGTGACTTTGTCCAGCCTAGTTAATCGGGAATTTCGACGATAAAAATCCTTTTTGAGTATTTTTATTCTGTTTTCGTTTTTGTAATCTAACACAACTCTAATCCGTATGTCGCAATGCTCTCTACAATATTCTTTTAAAGTTATCTTTTAACTCCTATATTGGTATTCCGAAATTGGAAACCGAAATATACAATAATCAGTTTGGCTTTATGCAAGACAGATCAACAAAAGATGTAATTTTCAATATGTCAGTTAATGGACCAATACAAAATAAAGAAACAAACGCTTATATGGTGTTTGTTGATTATAAGAAAGCATATGATAGAGTTTCTCGAGAGACTCTGTGGTGGGCACTCGAGAAGAAAAGAGATTGCTTAATTTGATGAGAAAGTAGGATTGCATCAACGCTTGGTACTTATTACTTATTTGTTCTCATTAGTTTTGGATCAAATAATACCGGAATTTGAGGGTAACATTTCGTGGTGCTTGATGTATGGTGATGATGTAATATTAGTAGAAAATAGTGAAAGCGAAAAAAACTGGAACAATGAAGACAAGCTCCTAAAAATTTAGATGTTATTCAAAGATTTAGATAGTTTATTCAAAGATAAATTTACTATACATAAAACGATATCTTTGAATGGTAAAATAATTGTGAAAAGTAATAGTTTTAAGTTCTTAGAATCGATATTAAAGACTTATGAGAAAATAGATGGAGATGAATACAGTAGAATTAGGTTGGATCGATCACGTGAAAAAAGTGAGTGATGTGTTGTGTGGCAGAAGAATTCTAATTAAGCTGAAAAAAAAAATCCTATAAAAAACCATAAGGCTAGCTATGATGTAGGGAACTAAATGTTGGGCAGTTAAGAAGAAGGAACAACGTATGCATGTTGCAGAAATTAGAATGCTTAGACGGAAGTGAAGATTTGGATGGAGACGCTTAGGCAGGACATGTCGGTAAAACGGATTGATATTGATATGACCCAAGGTAGAAACTTATAAAGAAATGTAATTATTGAAGCCAACCCAGCATAGAGTTAAAATCAAAGAGAATGATCATAGCGGGCGTTTTCTTCGTCGTCTACTAGAATAACCTGATCATCGGCAGAGCTGAGCGAGAACAGTATATCGTTGTTTACTTCAAGTCCTATTCTGCCACATTTGTTTTTCCGCTCTTTTTAAACTTCATTAAAGTATGTGTTGAATAGTATTGAACAATACTGCATCACAATCTCCAAGATTTTGACAACTTAAATTATAGAGAGATGGATATACCGATCTAACACAGCTTGTATTCTTACTGTATAAATTTCTTACAGTTTTTATATAAATGTGACTTTTGCTTTGTGTTTTTATTGCTGTCTAGAGCCTAGAAAGTCAAACAGGTCATTCACGTTCCGATTTTTAGTCCGATTAGTGGTCAAACTTCCTCAGTTGGATCTAAAATCGGACCGTGAGTGGGCTACGTGTAGGTCCGACTTCGGACTGGCGACGAAGTGGGAGCGTGAATGGTAAAGGTGGAAGTCGGATAACAGGTCGGATCGAAAATTTCCTCAGTCAGTTGATCTTCGGCACCTGTTACATATAAGATTTCTATGAGTTAGTTTACGCACAGATACCTAGTTCGCAAATATTAAATAGAAAATAAACTTTCAATTGCACGAAAATTGCCCCTATTAAAATATACGATTCTTCATTATCATCTAATTTTTGTTAGAGTAAATATTTTTTCTTTCTTGTAGATCTATTTCGGACACTCCTACACATACAATTTCTAACACCTTGGATTGGCTACAGAAGAATTATCAGCAAACAACGAAAATTAAATCAAAGTTGTACTGAAATTAGAAGTAACTATTTCTTTATATTGTTCTGAAGTAATTTTCTTGTGATATCTTATGCAAATTTACTATTTTAATTGGAAATAAGCCTGAATATTAGTTAGAAATTAAATTTATTTGACGTTTCGACTTCAACCTCGGAATATTTTGGTAACGAATATCGAAGTAGTCCAAACGTTAAATACTTTTAATTTCTAACTCATATTGTGACTTATTCTTAATTAAAATAAAAAATTTACTACAAGATCACTTTGTAACTGATATACACTGTATACAAGTTGTACTGTGTACAATTATAACTTCTTGTATACAATTTGCTTACATCAGCTCCAAACAAAATCTCAATTGATGCTGTCTGTCCAACATCGCTGAGCAAAGATCCCTAGTTCGCAAATAAATAATAGAAAATAACTTTCAATTGCACGAAAAATTATTATAGCCCTGCAATTTTCTGGTATCACCTTTCCCAATAGTTGTGGAGATATTTTACAGCTGAACTTCAGATCCTCAAATGACCTTCCAGTAGCCAGAAAGCGTAAAGTTGCTAAAAGGCGTTGTTCAGTACTGACACATTCACGCATGAGGGTATCTTTTTTGGAAATGAGTAGACCAACTTTTTCCAGCAACAGCATAATTTCTCCATTCTGAGGTAGTGAGATAAGGATAACAAGCACAATAATGGCATTTTCCTCCTCCTAATTATATTTTGCGCAGTGTTTACTCGATACATTTTTTGGTTAAGCGATGTACACCGTCGTGAAAACAAACTAGAACTGAAGTTGGACCGCTAGTTGGATAGCAAGTCGGAGCGTGAGTGGAGACGAATATCCAACTAGTAGTACTACTAAGTGCGACGGAACATGAATGTCCAGCTTAATATACTGTTATACCCTTTTTTCAAATTGATAAAAACTAAATGTGTTTCTAGATTAGGCGTTAGTCTAGTGTATTAGTGAAGTCGAATTTGTTTTTATCGAAAGTATTAAGAGAACTAGTTGAACAATAATGTTCGAACTGCAAGTCACGAGTGCAGGTCACGAATGCTGTAATAGAGTTTCTGTATATAAATGAAAAATAGCATTAAATTTACAATAACACTGCTATAAAAACTTTTCAGATGCTTCTGTATACTATTTTGAAACTAACGTGAGTTAATTAGAAATAGAGAAACTGTGTGAAAAAAGTGAAAAAATTGATGTAGTAATCCTAACAATTAAACATTGTTCAGTTATAAACAAAAGATAAACGTATACACCTCACGAGTGACTGTCTATGCTAATTTTCTGTAATTGTATTCTGAAGAATGAAATGATTATCTTAAATAATTTGACCTAGGTACTAATCAAATACTTAGTTTTAGCGTTTTTGCACTATGATTATTATTAGTTGTTCTCACTTTTGTTTGTCACGATATAATTATTACGTACTTTACCGATTTAAATATTATGTATACAAATTGTTAATTATCTTTTTTAGAAACAATATCTAGATTTTGCTGAAATATGTTACTTTCTATATATTAAAATACAAATATGAAAATTAAAAAAATAATGATAAAATCAAAACAAATTTTATTTCCTCTAGATTTTTTGCGGTTTTTATGTGGTCTGACCATTTGTTTTTCTGTAATAATTTGTATTCTTCTTCTTCTTTGAGTGTCGTGTCCAAGTTTTACGCTTGTGTAGCTTCCATGATGATTTGCCGATATCGTTCTCGACCTTGCGCGGCATGTAATAATTCATCTGCTGATAAGCCAGTCCATTGACGAAGGTTTCGGAGCCATGAGTATTTATTTCTACCAATTCCTCTTTTTCCGTCGATCTTTCCGTTGAGTATCAACTTCATTATCCTGTATCTGCCTCCTCTCATTATATGCCCCAGATATTCGAGTTGTCTCTTTTTTTATCATCTTTCAGTGTCAACCTCTAGGGCACCTCAAAATCGTTAACATACAATTAAAGTTAAAAAAGACCTCAAAACCATACAATCTAGTCTTGCACAGTCAACAGAATATTCCAACCCATTTACGCATGAAGAAATATCGCAAGTCCTAAATGAAATGAAAACAGGAAAAGCGCCGGGTTTCGACGCCATTCACACTGAGTTCCTCAAACATAGCGGCAGATTCACTAGGCAATGGCTCGCAGAATTCTTTTCTGACATCCCAGCAAAACCATATTCCAACACTTACCAGTGGAACAGTCAGGATTTCGGCCAAACCGCAGTTGCACAGACCAGGTACTCGCCCTAACCAATGTGGAATCAAACTTTCAAAAGCAATCAAAAACAACCGCTGTCTTCATCGATCTATCTGCTGCTTATGACACTGTGTGGCGACAAGGCTCAATATATAAATTAGTGCGAATAATCCCATGCAGAAAGACCACTGAGGTTATTAACGCCATGCTATCCAACAGATGCTTTAAAGTTATATTGGGAGACAAGACTAGTACCCAAATAAAACTGAATAATGGACTTCCACAAGGATCCGTGCTGGCTCCCATACTTTTCAGCCTCTACATAGCAGACATGCCAGAAACCACATCAAAAAAGATTGGATACTGAGACGACTGGACGCTTGCCGCAAGTCATAAAGAATTCGAGGTCACTGAACGCATTCTAACAAACGATTTAAATGCCCTAGGGAATTATTTCTGCAACTGGAGATTGCAACCCAATCCAACTAAGACAGAAGTGTCCTGCTTCCACTTGTACAACAAGATGGCCAACTATCAACCTCAAATCAATTTTGGGGATAGACTCCTTAAATATAATAAACACCCAAAATACTTAGGTGTTACACTTGACAGAACGCTGAACTTTAAAGAGCATCTTACTTAGACTGCTGCAAAACTCCGAACTCGTAACAACATCCTGCAAAAGCTCTGCGGCACTACATGGGGCTCCTCAGCACCCACACTTAGATCGACAGCATTAGGACTGGTATACCCCGTAGCGGAATACTGTGCACCAGTATGAATAAACAGTCCACATACTCACCGTGTTGATGTCCAACTCAACCAAGCCATGCGAACTATATCGGAAACAATCAAGGCCACGCCCACTTACTGGTTACCAGCTTCGAGTCATATAGCTCCACCACCCATCAGCCGGGAACATGCCCTTGTCAGAGAATTTACAAAAATCAATACTGATCTTGAGCTCCGCTCCCATCTCGGAACTTCCGCCAGAGACATAAATAGGCTCCGTTCAAGACACCCGACTCTAAAAACAGCAAAAAGGCTAGTAGATCAAAACTTTAATGTAACTGAACGGTGGAGAGAACAATGGGAGAATAACGCTGCACCAGTTTACTGGAACATGCCATGTATTACAAGCAAACCTGAGGGCTTCAACCAACCGAGACGAATTTGGACCACACTCAATAGAATAAGGACGAACTGTGGCAGATGTTCCGACACACTTTTTAGATGGGGAAAAATACAATCACCAAATTGTGACTGCGGCGCCAAAAGGCAAACAGTAAAACACATGGTAGAGGAATGCCCGATTAGATCCTATAACGGCAACACTTCAGATTTCCTGGCTGCTACAAAAGAGTCAATCGAATATATTTATAATCTAGATGTTTGTTTGTAGAATAATATTTTTATATTTACTGTTTTTTGTAATTTATTAATTTATATTATATGTATATATATGAACCTGTGATGTAGCCATACGCTAAATAAATAAATTATCATCTTTGTTTAGTCACCTTCACCTTGACTTACTCTGTTCAAGACTTCTCTGATATGAGATATTTGAAATATGTTGAATTCATGATATTCTGAGCATTCTACGATATAACCACATCTTGAAGGCTTCTATTTTGTTCATCATGTAGGTTCATAATTTAGATTTCACATCTCTACTATAATACAGGATACAAATGATATTTTAGGAACTTAATTCTCAGCTGTAAGTTCAGCTGAGAATTGCTCAGAATAGATCTAAGTTACATAAATGCTCCTCTTGCAATTTATATTACGAGTTTTTAATATATGTTAGAGACAATAATTCCAGTGACTTTTTATATATTTTTTAATCTCCTTACCATCAATTGTTTTGAATTTCCAATATTAGAGACAACAATCAATATAAATATAAATAGTAACTATTTAATTACCACTATAAATATTAACTGTTTCTCTCATTGTTGTTTTCAGACTTAATGTTGCTGGCAATTTTAACTTTTCATAAACACATGAACAGTTTTAGACATGAAACTGTTTTGACAATTATCAAATTCTATATTCACTTAAAGTTAAATTTTCAACGTTATTGTTGAGAAAATCTCGAACAAAATAATTTGTTATAGATATTGCCAAAAATAATACTGCTTTACTTATGAGCAATAATTACATTTTTTGACAAACCTCGTATACCTCTAATAAAATTTTATACCTGATAATTAAATTTTTGGTTTTCGACTATGCAGAACTTTATATAACGAATACATTTTTTTTCGAAATTTACCTACAAACAATGATCAATTTAAAAATAACCATTTAAAACATTAAAGGTTTAAGTTTAGACAAAAACAAGTAAAAACTATTTGTTTACAAATGAGCCGTTTATGATGCTTCAAAGTGAAGCGATTTTACCACTTCAAAATCAGATTCATAAATTAAAATTTATAAAAGTCGCTCTATCTGCGGTTCTAATTAATAATTAACGAAAATTGATGCGTTTTAATTTGGAATACCTCGTGGCATAGATCAAAAAAATTTATTTAGTATTGTTTTTTTTAGTATGTAAGTTGTGTAAAAAATTTAATATAAATATTTATTTTGTAAAATTTTACTTTTCTTTTTTATTATTAGAAGAACATAACAAGCAACTTAAACATTTTTGTATTATAGTCATAAAAAATAATATATTTTTTATGATTATAATACACAATTAATTTATATATTACTTCTTCCCAAAACCATTACACATATATTTTACACAAATTAATTATTATAAACTTTGTAAATATACTTAATTATAAATAAAAATTATAAAATTAATCTGTATATACAGTGACTTCATAAAGTGTGAAAACGGTCTATTACCTCATGACTTAATTATTTTCGGAGTTAAAGCTCTGACTGGGCGATCTTTATTTTTGTTTTTTAACCTTTTTCAAAAAAAAAAAACTTTTACCTCCAATATTTTAACCGATGTAATATTTTTTTTAAATAGAAAGGACTTTTTTTTTTTTAATTAAAAGCCCAAATTTTTCTGAGTACAACCGTGCCAAACTCATCACAGGTAAACTTCAGGTTACAGAGTATAAAGGAAACCAGTGCTCGTATTTCTTAAAATTTAATTTACATATTTTACAAAAAAAATTATTAAAGAAGTCATTTTATATTAAAGATAAACCAATAACATTTAAAACAAATGATCGAATGAAGTGGCCTACAGTTGTACGATAGAAAAGGTAGATTGGTTATGTATTAAAAATAACCAATTCAATGCAAATGATAATGGCTTTGTAATTGATGTTGACCAACAATATAATAAAATAAAGTGGTAACGACTGTACTTAGCATATTGACTAAAATCAAGTATGCTGTGAAGACATGTCAAATTCCTTAACAACCAGACAGTACCTAAGTTCGTAGTTATCATTGGATATGTTATTATTAAATTGATTTGTTGTGTCACATCGATTTAGAATTCTGCACAAGTATATTTTTGAATAGAAATTACCCTAATAGAAATTATTTGAAATTACGATGGTGCTGTCGGAGAAACAGCGAATAGAAGTTTTGATGATCTTAGGTTAGATGGCGATCGTAAAATAAGTATGGCGGAAGTTTGTGATATTTTTAATGAAAAATGTCCTGATCGAATACCAATAACTAGAACGATGGTAAGCAAAATATTGCAGACATTTAATGATATTTACAATGTTAGAGATAAGCTCAATAGTGGAAGACCCACTGTTTCCGGCGACAAGCAATTAAAAGTATTATTTGAAATTAAAGAAAATCCTCATTATTGATTTACAACTTTATCAACTAACAATGAAATCTATCGTGGTACTGTTCATAAGATTCTAAAAAAGGCCAAATTGTTTCCAATTAAATTAAACTTATACATAAACTCAATGAAGATGACTTTGATTGAAACATGGGATTTTTCGAAAATATTCAAGAATTGTGTAATCGAAATAATGGATTTGAATATAATATCTTGTTTTCCGATGAGGCCAATTTTTGTTTAAATGGTACCGTTAAAGGCAAAATTGTCATTATTGGGCACCAGAAAATCCTAATTGAACAATGAAAGTTTATAATCAATATCTCCAAACAGTAAATGTATAGGTTGAGATTGTTAGGAATACCATTATAGGACCGTATTTTTTGCCGATACTGTAACGGGTGAATATCAATACAGAACAGATATCAATAATCCTAACCAAATCAATTCGACCATTTGATTTCATCGTGATAAAGCAAGTCCACATTATGCTGTAATGGTTATAAATTTTCTAAATACATTTTTCCTAATTGCTGTTTTGGACGACGCGGCCACATTGAATGGCTTGCTAGGCCGCCAGATTTGAATCCCATGAACTTTTCTACTTGGAGTTAGTTAAAAAATAAGGTACATGTAAACCTACCTACCAATTTGGTATCACCTACCACCAGTGATGTTGTTAAACATAACCCAAGAATTCATTTCATGTCTAGGATACAGCCAATTAAACCAAGGAGCTTAAGGCCATTCCTCGCGATTCTGGGCATAACTAAATTCCAATGTAAAAGTTTATATCAAATAACGCAAAAACTAGGGCAGATATTGAGATGATTCTTTTTTTATATGAAAGGTCTTAAAAAGTTCTAGTGCACTATTTGGTTGTAAATTAATAAATTGTTTAAACAATATTTTTTTTAATATTTTTGGTTAAAATAAACGTATTTTTTTTTAAATAGGGCACTACAGAATTTTACCCACTTTCCGAATCTGATTTTATTTTTAACATAAAGTGTAACACACAGCAGCTATTTCATATAAACTATTTAAAAAAATGTTAAATTGTGCTAAATGTACTCTCTCTCTCGGTCAATACAAGCTTTCCTTGTTGATAGTTTCTGGACTCTCGCCGACGAGTAGGTAAGAAAGATGGAGGGTCATAAATAATGTTGAATAACATTATTAGGGCTTATTTCGACTTTTGACTAGTTTTGACAAACTGGTGTGTTTTGTTGTTTTTAAAATGGGTAGTTCGCGAAGACGTTTATGTTCCGGACGAAAAAGTCGACGACGATTGAGGAAATTTTATATAAATAAGCAGTAAGTACCTATAATTTGATTAAATTTTTATATGAATAGAAATATTTTCTGTTGTTTGTGACATTTTCCTTCTAAATGTTTATACTGTTTTTATAATAATACTATTGTTTCAGTATTTATTTATATAATTATAATTTATTATGTACAAACAGAGTAGAATTTCAATCAGAATTATTATTTTCTTTTCTTCTTTACCTGAACTCAGAGTAATACCCAAATATTTTGCAGTATTTGAATATGGAATTTGATTAATTATATTTATTGGACTATTTATTTTGAACGTTTTTGTTAGTAAAGTTTACATAATATATGAAGTTTGTTTCGTCACTTGCTTGTCCAGTCATATTAGTCCAGAGTAATAAGGATTTTCTCGTGACAATCAATAATCCAGGTAGCTGACAACTATTTTAGTTATTGTAGACATATAAGAACAAAACCTACCTGTTTTTTGCCTAAAGTTCGGAGCCGTTTTTTAATGATTTAATGTAATGCAAGAAACGCGATTTTTCCACTCCATTAGAAAGCTAAATACTAGACATAAAATTACAAAATTTTATTTTTTAGAATATTGACAAAGCTTCAAAATGCTGATTTTTGTAAGTTGAAAAGTCAATTTGTTGCTTTGCAAACTGCAAAATAAGTGACAATTGATATTTGTTAAAAACTTTGAATACAACAACTTTACTTTAGAGTTCCAGCGAAGGTTGGGTATTGGGATACTTAACAAACCCTCAAAATTTGGAACCGATATATTAATTAGGTTAAAAGGTATTGTATTTGTTTATCCCAGAGGTCTTTTTTTACAATAAAATGAGACAGAAAATAATAAAGATAGGGTAATGCTGTGGGCGACAAATGAAAGCAAAAGATACTATCAATATGTATTAAAAAATGATAAAAAAACGATTTATCATAATCAAAAATCCTGATGCCAAATTTTTGAAATTATCTAGTTTATAAACATTTAGAACTTTAAAAACATTGTCCTTAGAAGAATTTTTTTTTTACATTCGAAAAGCTAGTATTTTCCCCGAATTTTCAAATAAAAAAATTTGACCTAGGTTAATTTGGGCCAAAGTTAGCCATGTTTTTTTGTTAATTCACAGCTAATTTGATTATAATAATTAAGGAACCTTTTTGACGCCATGATAAAGAATGGGATTTGTATTTTTTGATAAAAAAATTGCACAAATGTTGTACCTTTACAGGACCTTCTACGAATTTTAAAAATGTAGTTCAAATGGTGATTAGGAAGAACCTACAAATTCATGGAGTACAAATCCATACCGAACAAACAATTTCAAACTAATAAAATTTTCTATATCTCCGGTATTCTACTCAATGGATTTTGATCATTCTTTTTTAATTTGTATGTAATTTCTACGTACATTACAAATATGTAATTTGTTTATATATTAATTAATTAATTCATAATCTAGTTTGTTTAAACAGTTAAATGTGAATAGTGAAAAAATAATTTTCTTCCAAAAATCTATTTTTTTAACACTATTATCATTAATAATCATAGTAAAAATTGCCTTTTTTGCCTTAAATTGTTAATAATTAAAAAATGGCTCGAAATTCAAGGCATGAAACAAGTAGGTTTTCTTCCTATAGATCTACAATAACTAAAAAAGTTGTCAGTGACCTGGATTATTGAGTGTCACGAACATGGTCTATTTTTTGCTTATTTCCCTGGAGTAGGTATATATTTGATAAAGATCTGTGTAATTTTTCTGTCGCTTCTTGGCTGGTTTTGCATATTGCTATGATAGAAGTGTCATCGGTAAATGTTTCAATTGTATTATTTTCTAGGACAATAATATAATACGTATACAAAAGATATACAAAAGACACTTCTTTGTGGCAGCCCTGCTGTAATTTTTTTCAGTTACGTTTATGTATGTTCCTGTTTAATTCTGAAATATCTTTCCAAGATGCAGAATTCAATAATTTGAGAGTATCGTTTTGGTAATTATAGTCTTAATTTATAGTTATGGCATCTTTGCCATACTTTATCATATATCTGAGTCACAACCTAAATTGTCCATCATACTATCCTTCATGATCCATGTTTTACATCAATATAGTAATACAGTATATTTACATATAACAAATTAAATCCTTAGTTGTAAATTTTTGAAATAAGTACTCAGTATAAGTTTCTAAGTTTCATACTAAGTTTCATAAATGCTTCTCATAAATCTCATAAATATAAACTTTTGTAATCCGTTGTTTCTAACATTTTTTGATGAACAGTACTATCTTCATCGTCTATTAACAATTTGTAAGTCATGGCGTGCATGTGCCATTTAAAACCGTCTAGAATTATTTGACTTTTCATTGCAGTCGAAGCTTTTGTCCAATTGTTATAACATACGTGTTCTTTATATTCTCTGTATAATTTACAGTAGCACCAGTATTTGTTCTAGTTTA
This sequence comes from Diabrotica balteata, assembly GCA_918026665.1. Lineage (NCBI taxonomy): Eukaryota > Metazoa > Arthropoda > Insecta > Coleoptera > Chrysomelidae > Diabrotica > Diabrotica balteata. The sequence goes on along the minus strand of OU898278.1, from coordinate 90,773,314 downwards.
GAAGTACTAAGATACAGAATCTTTTGGGTTCTGTATCTTGGTGTTTTAGTTCAAAAGATTTTTCCAATCTCCCACACTGTTTAAGTTTGCAGAAACAAAAGTTTTGAACAGAAAATATTTTGAACTAATATTTCAAACTAATTTTCAAACTAGTTTGCTTTTTGGAAGAAATAAGCTTACCTATTTTTTGTTGTCATAGATTCTCTCAACTTTTATACACACCTAGGTTAATACGCTATAATCATAATATATTAGTCTGTGTCAGCCATGTATTTATGATTTAAAAAATTTTAATACTCAAAGTGTTTTCATGTAGATCATTACTTCAAAATAAACTAATCTTTTAAATTTTTGTTAAATGTTGTTTTGTGAAGAACTGTTATTGTTGTTTTATGTTATTCAAGATGTACAACAGCCTTTTACTATTTTTAATTTTATGTAAATTAACCAACATTTTTTTATAATTTAAATGTTGGTAAGCCTTTCATTATTTTTTGTTATACCTACTCATTTAAATTTTTTTCTACTTTTAATATTTTCTTCTCTGCATTCAATCTTCTTTTGCATTGTAGAATTTCTTGAAAGAGGAAATAAACTTTTTAATATATGAAGTTGATTTTCAATATATCGAGTGTTAAATACCGAAATGTCAAAAGTCAAAATCTACAACTTTTCGGGAGAGCGAAAAAACTTCGCTGCTTGGTACATATATTTTTTTTTCAATACTTACTTAATTATTACAACAGAAATACATTTATTGAATTATTACATCACAAAAGAAAGTAGAAAAAGAAAACACGTGTACTAAGCAGTGACGTTTTTTCGCTCTACTGAAAAGCTGTAGATTTTGACTTACGAGGTTTCGGTATTTACCCATGTATATATCATCATCAACCATCATCATAAATGCCTCGACAATCCGTCTTGGCCTGCTCGCACACAAATCGTTACTCCTGTTGATTCCTGGCAACTTCCCTTCATCTTCTGACCCTTAGAATCCGCTTCTGACACATTATCAATCCATCTTCTTTGTGGTCATTTTTAACTTCTTCTGCCCTCTGGTTTTGAAAATGTTAATCTCTTCATGTATTCGTGATCTGACATCCTAGTAATGTGTCCAGCCCATCTAAGTCTCTGAGACGCCATACTCCATTTTCATTTACGACCTCAAAAATTTTTCTAAGAATTTTTCTCTCAAAAATACCAAGAAGTCTTTCATCATTTTGAGATAAGATCCGCGTTTTAGCCCCATATATCAAAATCGGTCTTATTAAGTTCTTGTATATATCGAGCTTTACTGCACGTTTTATATTTTTATATTTTAAATGTTTCTGGAGACCGTGAACAGTTCTGTTTGCTAGTGCTATGCGTCGTTTTATTTCGTTGCTTGTTGTGTTTGTTGCGTTTACTAGCGATCCAAGATAAGTGAATTCTTTGACTTGCTCAAAGGTATGGTTGTTAGTTTGAATTATCTGTTGGAAAACCAACCTATATTTGGTTTTTCCTCATTTACCATCTCTAATTAGGACCACAAGTGCTAATTCACTTGCCGCGTTCGCAAGCCTTGTAAAACACTGCATCATGTCTTTTATGGCTCTATTAAAAATAGTTACATTCATTATAATATTTCATTTTCTGGTTTCCTTTTCCAAGGCAACATTAAAGAAGAGACAAGCCAGCGCCTCCCCCTGTCTTATACCATCATTAACGTCAAAGCACATGGAGTTTTCTCCTTCAATTCTAACGCACGAACTCACGTTTTACATTGTTAGTTGGGTCAACTTAACTAACTTCGGTGGGATCCCAACCAAAGTCTATCATTGCTTAACACTGTCATAGGCTGTCATAACGTGTATCTATGTTATATTTTAGTGACTTTTCTAGAATCTGCCCATGTGCTTGAATTTGATGTATAGTTGATTATGCAGCAGTAAATCAACAATATCCTTTGTAAAATGTTTGTCTTTCAAACAATATATTGCCGAAGATTTTATACGCAGATACTAACAGATTAATGCCTCTACAGTTCTTACAATCCAGCTGATAGCCCTTTATGCAACGCATATTATTTCATTTAGCCACTCTTCTGGTACCAATTCATTCTGCCATATAAGTACTATTAGTTTATGAATTACTGCAAAAAGTTGATCACCACCTTTTCATACATTTCTCAACAGATTTAATCGATTCCTGTGGCTTTATTGGCTTTTTGTTTTAAGACGGCATTTGACACTTCTATTATTGTTGGGTCTTCACTATGTAGTTGACAATGTAGATTTTGTTGATTGTCTATGTTGTAACCTCCTTCAATATCGTGTATATAATATATTATATAAATATATATATATATATATATATATATATATATATATATATATATATATAATATGATATAATAACAATGTACCTATAGTCGTAATATGATATAATCCGTATAAAACGTCTTTCGACGTCCATTTTTCATTGAATTCGGTTATTCCATTGTTCTTTAAGTACTTTCGAGCTCATTGAGTTTTTTATTCCTTCCATCCGTGTTTTCTACGGTAGTCCTCTCTTCTGGATTCCTGTAGTTGTTCATAGAGGTACTTGTTTCGGGAGTCTACTGTCTTTCATTCATTGGACATATCCGTACCATTTGAGATGCCTTCATTGTATGCCATCCATGACTGTACCTTCTATTCTCATACTTTATTGCATCTATTTCAGCGACATATCTTTCTTCGATGTCTCTGTTAATCGTCTCGTTTCACAACCGTGTAAATAAAAGCATGCTTTTTACCATAGTTTCATGGGTTCTACTGCTAGAGAGAGCATGTCAGCTGAGCCAAAACGAAAAATAATCCTCCTGATTGCTTCCACTGGAATAAACTTGATTGTTTAACTGGGCCCGGACTACCTTCTTCTAATTCTTTAAACTCCTGTTTTGAAATTAATAATAATCATTATTTTGTCGAATTATCTATTTAGTTGTCAAGACAGATACATTGTTACCTAAAGGAGTGAAAGTGGTTCAATTTAGAAATTATATCGTAAATTATAAATATTTGAAAACTAATGCATATATTCCTCCCGCGATTTGAGCTACTAATTTTATAAATCGCACCACTAATAGACGTAAATCCCTTCATTTTAATTTCGTGAATGTTTTTATTCGCCACATCTCAACATTTTCCATTTCAGAATATTTATCATCAAACTGTAATATACGTTAAAAGCCAATTTGTCCGCAAAAAAACAATAACAAAAGAAAATATAAGACATAAAAAAACCAATACAGTTATATCTTGTTATACATTATTTTGTTATAAAATTTTATAAAAGTTCGTCTTTGATTTAATTGTTATGAATTATTTACAGGACGATTATTTGTTACCTGTATGTACCCTTGCTAAGTTGTGAATTAATTATTCAATAAATAATATTACTCTGGTATACTCGTATTATTCTAATTACCCCATAATCGCAATGAATAGAAGACCTCCCGCTCGCTTTATTGTATACACCCAAGACTTCACAATAGGGGGTTGTAAGTAGGTAAAAATATAAAATTTAGTACCAGATGACGTTTAGAATATTCTTCGTCAATGGATTTTGTTTTCGTAAAGAAAGATATTTTTGAAATAGATAGCTCACTGAATTTTACCGTTAGGATTATCGAGGATAGGCCTTAAGGCAGGTACATACATGTAACAAATAATCGTCCTGTAAATAATTCATAACAATTAAATCGAAGACAAACTTTTATAAAATTTTATAACAAAATAATGTATAACAAGATATAAGTGTATTGGTTTTTTTATGTCTTATATTTTCTTTTGTTATTGTTTTTTTGCTGACAAATTGGCTTTTAACGTATATTACAGTTTGATGATAAATATTCTGAAATGGAAAATGTTGAGATGTGGCGCCAGTGGAAGCAATCAGGAGGATTATTTTTCGTTTTGGCTCAGCTGACATGCCCTCTCTAGCACTAGAACCCATGAAACTATGGTAAAAAGCATGCTTTTATTTACACGGTTGTGAAACGAGACGTACCAAGTACTTCTATGAACAACTACAGGTATCCAGAAAAGAGGACTACCGTAGAAAACACGGATGGAAGGAATAAAAAACTCAATGAGCTCGAAAGTACTTAAAGAACAATGGAATAACCAAATTCAATGAAAAATGGACGTCGAAAGACGTTTTATACGGATTATATCATATTACGAGTATAGGTACATTGTTATTATATCATATTATATATATTTATATATTATATTATATACACGATATTGAAGGAGGTTACAACATAGACAATCAACAAAATCCACAAGGAAAAATTCCTGTAGCTGGCTGTATACCACGTATAACAAAAAGAGGTTAATCTTTGTAAATGGGTATATTTATTTAAAAAACCCTTAAAAGGGCCACATCAATAAAACAAACGTTTTCGGACCACACAGTCCATCATAAGGTTATTAAAATCGAAAATGCCTAAAAATAAGTATAAACCACGTAAAAACCCTTTAAATTACATTTAGTTATGAAATATTGTACATTGTGTTATAAAATAACTGTGATGTTCAGTATTAAATTAAATTTGACTGTAGGTAACACATGGTTCAATTGGGTTCCAGAGCCGGTGAGAGGGAACCTCTGCACTCGGAGAACAACGTGGAACTGATTGACAAGATACTTTTGAAGGATGTTACTCAAAACTTGTTGAATCTTTTGGCTGTAGTAATACTATGTACAACTATTATAGTTTTTGTTACATTGACATTCTGTTATCTTCATCCTTCAAAAGTATCTTGTCAATCAGTTCCACGTTGTTCTCCGAGTGCAGAGGTTCCCTCTCACCGGCTCTGGAACCCAATTGAACCATGTGCTACCTACAGTCAAATTTAATTTAATACTGAACATCACAGTTATTTTATAACACAATGTACAATATTTCATAACTAAATGTAATTTAAAGGGTTTTTACCCTAATATTTTGGTGGCTCAGGCATTGTGACCTACTAATTATAACCATCTTTTGCTTTTCAACCATAGTCAAAATTTCACAATCTCGTTTGTTTTAACTAAATGGTTTATACTTATTTTTAGGCATTTTCGATTTTAATAACCTGATGATGGACTGTGTGGTCCGAAAACGTTTGTTTTATTGATGTGGCCCTTTTAAGGGTTTTTTAAATAAATATACCCATTTACAAAGATTAACCTCTTTTTTTTTTTTTTTTTTAATCAACAAAATGTACGTTGTCAACTACATAGTGAAGACCCAACAATAATAGAAGTGTCAAATGCCGTCTTAAAACAAAAAGCCAATAAAGCCACAGGAATCGATTAAATCTGTTGAGAAATGTATGAAAAGTTAGTGATCAACTTTTTGCAATAATCCATAAACTAATAGTACTTTTATGGCAGAATGAATTAGTACCAGAAGAGTGGCTACATGAAATAATATGCGTTGCATAAAGGGCTATCAGCTGGATTGTAAGAACTATAGAGGCATTACTCTGTTAGCATCTGCATATAAAATCTTCGGCAATGTATTGTTTGAAAGACAAACATTTTACAAAGGATATTGTTGATTTACTGCTGCATAATCAACTATACATCAAATTCAAGCACATGGGCAGATTCTAGAAAAGTCACTAGAATATAACATAGATACACGTTATGACAGCCTATGACAGTGTTAAGCAATTATAGACTTTGGTTGGGATCCCACCGAAGTTAGTTAAGTTGACCCAACTAACAATGTAAAACGTGAGTTCGTGCGTTAGAATTGAAGGAGAAAACTCCATGTGCTTTGACGTTAATGATGGTATAAGACAGGGGGAGGCGCTGGCTTGTCTCTTCTTTAATGTTGCCTTGGAAAAGGCAACCAGAAAATGAAATATTATAATGAATGTAACTATTTTTAATAGAACCATAAGAGACATGGTGCAGTGTTTTACAAGGCTTGCGGACGCGGCAAGTGAATTAGGACTTGTGGTCCTAATTAGAAATGGTGGAAAAACCAAATAGGTATAGGTTGGTTTTCCAACAGATAATTCAAATTAACAACCATACCTTTGAGCAAGTTAAAGAATTCACTTATCTTGGATCGCTAGTAAACGCAACAAACACAACAAGCAACGAAATAAAACGACGCTTAGCACTAGCAAACAGAACTGTTCACGGTCTCCAGAAACATTTAAAAAATAAAAATATAAAACGTGCAGTAAAGCTCGATATATACAAGAACTTAATAAGACCGATTTTGATATATGGGGCTAAAACGCGGATCTTATCTCAAAATGATGAAAGACTTCTTGGTATTTTTGAGAGAAAAATTCTTAGAAAGATTTTTGAGGTCGTAAATGAAAATGGAGTATGGCGTCTCAGAGACTTAGATGGGCTGGACACATTACTAGGATGTCAGATCACGAATACATGAAGAGATTAACATTTTCAAAACCAGAGGGCAGAAGAAGTTAAAAATGACCACGAAGAAGATGGATTGATAATGTGTCAGAAGCGGATTCTAAGGGTCAGAAGATGAAGGGAAGTTGCCAGGAATCAAAAGGAGTGGCGATTTCTGTGCGAGCAGAAGACGGATTGTCGAGGCATTTATGATGATGGTTGATGATGATATATACATGGGTAAATACCGAAACCTCGTAAGTCAAAATCTAAAGCTTTTCAGTAGAGCGAAAAAACGTCACTGCTTAGTACACGTGTTTTCTTTTTCTACTTTCTTTTGTGATGTAATAATTCAATAAATGTATTTCTGTTGTAATAATTAAGTAAGTATTGAAAAAAAAATATATGTACCAAGCAGCGAATTTTTTTGCTCTCCTGAAAAGTTGTAGATTTTGACTTTTGACATTTCGGTATTTAACACTCGATATATTGAAAATCAACTTCATATATTGAAAAGTTTATTTCCTATTTCAAGAAATTCTACAATGCAAAAGAAGATTGAATGCAGAGAAGAAAATATTAAAAGTAGAAAAAAATTTAAATGAGTAGGTATAACAAAAAATAATGAAAGGCTTACCAACATTTAAATTATAAAAAAATGTTGGTTAATTTACATAAAATTAAAAATAGTAAAAGGCTGTTGTACATCTTGAATAACATAAAACGGCAATAACAGTTCTTCACAAAACAACATTTAACAAAAATTTAAAAGATTAGTTAATTTTGAAGTAATGATCTACATGAAAACACTTATTGTTAACTGATTATTAAAATTTTTTAAATTTAAATTTAAAATTTTTTAAATAATTTAGTCACGCTATCATTTTAAATTTTGATTTTTGATATTGAATTTGATAGGCAGTGGTTTATTACACCAAAATCTAATAAAATCTAACAGCAACCATCCAGCAAAACCAGCAAGGAAGCGACAGAGAAATTACACAGATCTTTATCAAATATATACCTACTCCAGGGAAATAAGCAAAAAATAGACCATGTTCGTGACACTCAATAATCCAGGTCACTGACAACTTTTTTAGCTATTGTAGACCTATAGGAAGAAAACCTACTTGTTTCCTGCCTTGAATTTCGAGCCATTTTTTAATTATTAACAATTTAAGGCAAAAAACGCAATCTTTACTATGATTATTAATGATAATAGTGTTAAAAAAATAGATTTGTGGAAGAAAATTATTTTTTCACTATTCACATTTAATTGTTTAAACAAACTAGATTATGAATTAATTAATTAATATATAAACAAATTACATATTTGTAATGTACGTAGAAATTACATACAAATTAAAAAAGAATGATCAAAATTAATTGAGTAGAACCGGAGATATAGAAAATTTTATTAGTTTGAAATTGTTTGTTCGGTATGGATTTGTACTCCATTAATTTGTAGGTTCTTCCTAATCACCATTTGAACTACATTTTTAAAATTCGTAGAAGGTCCTGTAAAGGTACAACATTTGTGCAAATTTTTTATCAAAAAATACAATCCCATTCTTTATCATGGCGTCAAAGAGGTTCCTTAATTATTACAATCAAATTAGCTGTGAATTAACAAAAAAACATGGCTAACTTTGGCCCAAATTAACCTAGATCAAATTTTTTTATTTGAAAATTCGGGGAAAATACTAGCTTTTCGAATGTAAAAAAAGATTTCTTCTAACGACAATGTTTTTAAAGTTCTAAATGTTTATAAACTAGATAATTTCAAAAATTTGGCATCAGGATTTTTGATTATGATAAATCATTTTTTTATCATTTTTTAATACATATTGATAGTATCTTTTGCTTTCATTTGTCGCCCACAGCATTACCCTATCTTTATTATTTTCTGTCTTATTTTATTGTAAAAAAGACCTCTGGGATAAACAAATACAATAACTTTTAAACTAATTAATATATCGGTTCCAAATTTTGAGGGTTTGTTAAGTATCCCAATACCCAACCTTCGCTAGAACTCTAAAGTAAAGTTGTTGTATTCACAGTTCTTAACAAATATCAATTGTCACTTATTTTGCAGTTTGCAAAGCAACAAATTGACTTTTCAACTTTTCAAAAATCAGCATTTTGAAGCTTTGTCAATATTCTAAAAAATAAAATTTTGTAATTTTATGTCAAGTATTTAGCTTTCTAATGGAGTGGAAAAAATCGCGTTTCTTGCATTACATTAAATCATTAAAAAACGGCTCCGAACTTTAGGCAGGAAACAGGTAGGTTTTGTTCTTATATGTCTACAATAAGTAAAATAGTTAATAATAATTTTTCTGACGAGGTGAAGTACCTTGGTATTACCCTCGACAAGAAATTAACATGGAACTCACACCTAGATGGTAGAGCTAAAAGAGCATTATATTGCCTATGAACAGTGTCGACGAACGGTTGGACGCACCTGGGGCCTCACGCCCAGGGTGATCGCCTGGGTCTACACCGCTGTCATTAGGCCAATGCTAACTTACGGAGCTATTGCTTGGGTACCAAAAGTGCTACAGGCAACAGCGATTAACAAACTAAACCATATTCAGCGGATGGCTTGCATAAATATAACAGGTGCCATGAAAACAACACCAACTGCTGCAATGGAGTTGATCATTGGCATCACGCCTCTAGACATATATGTCAAAGAGGTGGCTTTAGTGACAATGATGCGACTGCGCTCAGCTGGTGCAAACCTTGATGTAGGAATGGGACAATTGAGAACTCGTTTCTGGCGGGAGAGCTGGATGCGTTACCAGTACTACAGGCAGGCTGCGACTCAATTGAACCAAAGTTCGTCTTTAACAAACCCTACAAAATTGAAACAAGACAGTGTACGGAGACAAACGTGGCAAATGCCTATTGCATATACACCGATGGCTCCAAAATGAAAGAAGGCTCAGGATGCGGGATATACTCCAGATCACTGAACCTAAGAATAAAAAGGGGTATGGGCAAAAATGCCAGTGTACTTCAGACAGAACTAACTGGTATTTCCATAGCCGCAAAAGAGATAACCCAAAAAGGTATAGCAGGGAAAACTATAATGATCTGCACAGATAGCAGACAAGCGCTACTAACCTTGAATAGACCACGTGTCACATCAGGTTTAGTAATGGAGTGTCACGAGTCACTAACTCCGGATGGTAATACCATCATCCTGAAGTAAGTTAAAGGACACAATAAGAATAAAGGCAACCGCATTGCTGACCAATTATCTAGGAAGGCGGCAGGCCTAAGACTCCTAGGACCTGGGGATCTTTTTGGTTGGTCAACTACAACAATCGCGGAAATTGTCAAATGTCACTCCCTTACGCAAACTGTAAAAAGATGGGAAGAAGGAAAAGGATGTAGACTTGCCAGGGTAACACTAAGTAACCTTGAAGAGTCAACATCAAAGAAGTACTTGGGAATGACCAGGAAAAATCTACGTTTGGCAGTTGGTTTTTTAACTGGTCATTGTCAACTAAGCAAACACCTCCACACACTGGGGCTAGTAGACACACCTCTATGTAGGAAGTGTGAACGAGAAGACGAAACGGCGAGTCCTGGCCTACACCTGCCCACATAAGTGAGATGTCTCCTGGTGACTTGTCCACCTTCCTAGAAATGGCAGGATGGACAATGAGCTAAGGGTGACAGCTCCCTGGGAGGATGCACAATGGGTCAATTGTGGCCTAAGTGCTGTGAAACTTAAGATACAGATACAGAACTAAAATAGTTGTCAGCTACCTGGATTATTGATTGTCACGAGAAAATCCTTATTACTCTGGACTAATATGACTGGACAAGCAAGTGACGAAACAAACTTCATATATTATGTAAACTTTACTAACAAAAACGTTCAAAATAAATAGTCCAATAAATATAATTAATCAAATTCCATATTCAAATACTGCAAAATATTTGGGTATTACTCTGAGTTCATGTAAAGAAGAAAAGAAAATAATAATTCTGATTGAAATACAAAAAAATGTACTGACCGATTGACCAAAATTCTACTCTGTTTCTACATAATAAATTATAATTACATAAATAAATACTGAAACAATAGTATTATTATAAAAACTGTATAAACATTTAGAAGGAAAATGTCACAAACAACAGAAAATATTTCTATTCATATAAAAATTTAGTCAAATTATAGGTACTTACTGCTTATTTATATAAAATTTCCTCAATCGTCGTCGACTTTTTCGTCCGGAACATAAACGTCTTCGCGAACTACCCATTTTAAAAACAACAAAACACACTGGTTTGTCAAAACTAGTCAAAAGTCGAAATAAGCCCTAATAATGTTATTCAACATTATTTATGACCCTCCTTCTTTCTTACCTATTCGTCGGCGAGAGTCCAGAAAAAATCAACAAGGACAGCTTGTACTGACCGAGAGAGAGAGTACATTTAGCACAATTTAACATTTTTTAAATAGTTTATATGAAATAGCTGCTTTGTGTTACACTTTATGTTAAAAATAAAAACAGATTCGGAAAGTGGGTAAAATTCTGTAGTGCCCTATTTCAAAAAAAAAAAATTTACGTTTATTTTAACCAAAAATATTAAAAAAAAAATATTGTTTAAACAATTTATTAATTTACAACCAAATAGTGCACTAGAACTTTTTAACTCCTTTCATATAAAAAAAGAATCATCTCAATATCTAAAGTTATTAACGTTTTTGTGTCTTTTCTGGGGTCCCAAAATTAATATTCTCAGAGTCAACTCTCTGACGACTGAATTATATGCTTTCTCAGTATAATTATGTCACTTTTTCACATATTGAGCCGGTCTTCACCTTTAGTATTTTTAATTAAATAGCTATCTTGCATTATTTAAATATTGTTTATAACCAAAAAATGGCATTTAATCTTTTACATATTTTATTTATTACATAGTGTTACGAACATGCGTTCAGCAGCTAACAGCATCTAAGTGGCCCGCCTAACGGTCGCATCTCGAAGCATCGAGAAGTGTCGGCTTTATATCAAGCGCTGTATAGATTCCACCCGCCGAATAACGAATTAGAGGTGGGACTAGTCCCGAATATTCTCGAACATAATACTTTGGTATATATATGTAACGGAATTAGGAGTTTAGTTTAGTTGATAAGAGAATACCGAACTGTAAAGTTATAAATAAATATATTTATATAAATTCGAACCGCTCGTTTTATTTAAAAAACGGTACAGTTGGTGTCACCGTGTGAGGACAATTGATTTATTTAAACATAAATTTAACAGTGAAAAAAAGAGACTTTTGAACTTTTGAAAAGTATTGTTTGTCGGGAACATCCGCGTAGTTCAGTAGTGATCGTTGTACGAAAGAACATTAAAAAAATCCGTGTGTGCCTGACCAAAGATGCTGCTAGCAGAACTTTCAGTGAAACAGTTGCGTGAGCAACTAGAAGAACGCGATGAAGACTGCAGCGGGTCCAAGAAGAGTCTCCAAGAACGACTAAAGACTGTTCTTAAAAAGAATGGATATGACCCAGAAACATTCCATTTTCAATCAGCAGAAGAAGCAGTTTTAATGAAGATCGAAGAGAGTTCCAGAAAAAATGATAGTAAATTTGAAAATGTGTCGCATATGATAGAAGAATCTTCTAAAAAAAATGATGATAAATTCGAGAACGTTTCCAAAAGATTCGATGAAACGTCTCAAATTATTAAAGAAGTAGCTAGACAAAACAACGAGAAATTTGAAAATGTATCTAGAAGATTCGACGAGACTTCACAAATAATTAAAGAAATATGTATTCAGAACAATGAGAAATTTGAAGAAGTCTCTAAAACATTCAAAAAAGTAGAAGACAAAATCAAACAGTTAGAGAGCATGATAACAAACACAAAAATGCTACCACCAGTTAACACAGTGGCCTTTAAACCGGTAGTGAAAGAAGAATCACCTAGAGACGAAACGACACATCATATGCGATTCAAATTGCCACCATTTGATGGAAAGTCTTCTTGGTCCATATACCTTAGACAATTTGAAGCTATTGCGACAGCCAATCATTGGACAGAACAAGTAAAAGCTGTTTCCTTGACTGCTGCTTTGCGAGGTGATGCTGCAGATATCCTAAGATCGATTCCTAAGGGTCAAGAAAAATGTTACCAAACCTTGTTCACTCGACTAGACAAACGTTACGGAGATGCCCATCTACAACAAGTCTACAAGGCGCAACTAAGAAGTAGAACTCAACGAGCAAGTGAGAATTTGCAAGAGTTTGAAGCAGATGTTGCTCGTATAGTGAGGTTGGCTTATCCGGAGGCACCAGACAACATTTTGGAAGAAATTGCTGTAGATGCCTTCGTCAATGGGTTAAGAGACAGTGAACTACAGAAAGCTTTACGACTAGCAAGACCGAAAGTTTTAGATGAAGCGCTCGCCATTGCCTTGGAACATGAGATAGCTAGTCGAGTTTCACGGAGCTATCAAGTACGAACCTCTGAAGAGAGTGACGAACGAAACGATAAACGTCTGGAGGAAATCGTACGGAAAGTAGTTCGTAACATGATGCCGAAGAGACGTGAACCCAGATGTTGGAATGGTAACAACGAAGGTCACATTCGCCACAAAGTGCAAGAAAATAATACAACAGTCAGAAAGCTAGAACAGATCGAGCACGCTAGAAAAAGTCATTCAAATGCTGATGTTCAATCAAGACGGCCATACAGTGAAAATCGTAATCATTGTCTTAAATTAGAAGAACGACTTTGCCCCGTGAGGCGAACCACCGTTATTAATGATCAATGGCAGCCTCAACAGCTACAAGACGCTCAAGCAGATGATCCATGTATAAAAAGAGTATTGGATTGGGTGCGTCGAAGTGAAAGACCTTCTTGGCAAGACATTAGTGCATGTAGACCCGAAGTCAAGTGTTACTGGAGCCACTGGAACTGCCTAGTACTAAAAGATGATCTTCTGTATAGAACCTTTGAGAACGATGATGGTACAGAATCTAAACTTCAGTTGATTGTACCTAAAAGTAAAGTGTCAGAAGTATTGCGTCAGTTGCATGACGGTGCATCAGGTGGACACTTTGGTATTACGAAGACTCTGCAAAAGGTTCGAGAACGGTTCTATTGGGTGAACTGTAAAGATGATGTAAGAAGATGGTGCCGGAAATGTGAACTGTGTGCAACTAGTAATGGTCCAGTTGGTAAAAAGAGGGCACCCATGAAACAGTACAATGTTGGTAGTCCTATGGAGAGAGTAGCAATCGACATTGCAGGTCCACTTCCAGAGACGAATGATGGAAATAAATATATCCTGGTAGCCATGGATTATTTTACGAAATGGACTGAGGCCTATGCGATACCAAATCAAGAAGCTGCTACCGTAGCAGAGGTACTTGTTAAAGAATTCTTTAGCCGATTTGGTGTTCCCTTGGAGATCCACTCCGACCAAGGGCGAAACTTCGAGTCAAACATTTTCCAAAACGTTTGTAAATTGATTGGTGTCAATAAGACCAGAACGACACCCCTGCATCCTCAATCAGATGGAATGGTCGAGAGGATGAACCGAACGATGGGTAAACACCTGTCCAAAGTTGTATCAAAACATCAAAGAGATTGGGATCAGTACATTCATTTATTCTTAATGGCATACCGCTCGGCCGTGAATAAAACTACGGGCCAGACTCCAACCTGCCTGATGTTAGGTCGTGAAGTTCGTTTGCCCTGCGACCTAGAGTTTGGCTGCAGACCTTCTGAAGAACATGTTGCAAGCGAAGATTATGTCGACCGCCTAAAGTTAAGAATGAACAACATTCATGAACTTGCCCGACAACACATCCAGTTAGCCAGTGACAGAATGAAAGATCAATACGATTCTCGATGCAAGAATGAAAGCTATGAAGTAGGTGATCTTGTTTGGCTTTATAATCCCCAACGTCGTCGTGGCTTGTCTCCTAAACTGCAAAGACAATGGGAGGGTCCGTATGAAATTAAAAAGAGAATAAATGACGTAATATACCGAATTAAGAAGTTGCCGAAAGGTAAACCAAAAGTAGTTCACATAAATCGTCTTGCACCTTATGCTGGCTCAAATGAAACCGAAGAAGTCCGAACCCTTCAACATGAGATCAAAGATGATCGGCGACCAAGCTTTAATGAATTTATGTCAAATTACGCAGAGAGAACGAGTGCTAGATTCGGCGTGACGACAGAAGTTCAGCAGGATCTTTTTAGTGTTCCACATATCGTCTCTCTAGCCCACTGCGTTGCCCAAGATCTTGAGATGACTAAAGGAATCTCGTCCGTATTTTATAAGAAATTTGGTCGCTTGGACGAGTTAAAGAACCAGCAGCCTAAAGTTGGAAGAGTGCTGAGATTAGAAGATGGTTCTCGATCTTTGTTGTATATGGTGACCAGAAAGTCGTATACAGACAGGGCAAGCTACGAGGATATATGGCGTGCTCTGACTAATTTGAAGAAAATCGTCTGCAATTACGACATTAAGAACTTGGCTTTACCCAAGATAGGCCATGCACTAGATAATCTGGATTGGAAGATTGTCAGAAGTATGCTTGAAGTGATCTTCCGAGAAACCGGTGTAAGAATTACTGTGTGTTGCATTAATCCGAAGAGATCGTGTCCTTCAAAGACAGTAGACTGTTATTTCTTTCTGAGGCGTTCATGCAGAGCTGGAGAGTCCTGTAGATTCCGCCATCCTGGACCTATAGATAGAGTTCCTGATCGGGACGCTCAGATCTAAGAGGGGAGCAGTGTTACGAACATGCGTTCAGCAGCTAACAGCATCTAAGTGGCCCGCCTAACGGTCGCATCTCGAAGCATCGAGAAGTGTCGGCTTTATATCAAGCGCTGTAAAATTCCACCCGTCGAATAACGAATTAGAGGTGGGACTAGTCCCGAATATTCTCGAACATAATACTTTGGTATATATATGTAACGGAATTAGGAGTTTAGTTTAGTTGATAAGAGAATACCAAACTGTAAAGTTATAAATAAATATATTTTATATAAATTCGAACCGCTCGTTTTATTTAAAACGGTACAATAGTGTAATCACCAAATTTATCAAAAGCAGTCGTTAGATACCTGTACCAAAGAGTGTCCCGAAAAAGGCTTTTTATTTGCTAATTTCTCTGGTCTAACAGCGATTATGAGTATGGGTTATAAATATTAGATAATATGTTTTTATTTTCTAATTAAAGTGTTTTTGATATTTATTTTATCAGTAAATACTTGCAACTTCAATTTAGAAACAATGGAATTTGATTTTTTTTTTCTTCCCATTTTTGCACTAATAATTGTATACTTCTCTAAATAGATATTACCAGTTAAACCGTATTTTTCCTTATCTTAAGACAGTGCTTCGAATATTGGGAGAATTTACTATTAACGCCTCATATAGGATGCGTTCATCAGCTCTTTGTATAAAACAATGGTATATTAAAAAAAGTGGCTCCACTTTATGTACTTTCACACTAGAAGATTATACAAAAGTCGTTATATTCAATTAGGCACCAAAGTTGTATACCATATATTCTAACCTTTGTTATAAAAAGTAAATAGTTTTGATGATTGTTATGTGTATCAGACAATTGACTTAAAAAATTGTTGCATTTACTATAATTCGCGTAGAAAGTTTATGCAAAGATTGAAATCTAATTTTGGTGAAATCGGATATCTGGTACCGATTCAAAAACAAAGGACTATGTAATTACCAATTAATACAAATAAGCGAAAAACGGACAACATTTCTTAACAGTGTCTCGTGACTGTTAACAGCATGTTAAAAGCGCAGCAGCGTGACTTACATTAGCGTGATCAATTCACAAACAGACAAATAAGGAACGGAATAAAAACGACCGTTTTAACATGTAACAAATAAGAACAGAATCTGTTAATTCTCATTATAGTCCAGTTATCCAGTGAACGGCTAAATTATGGACTATTATCATTACGTCGAGAACCGTCGAGTTTTGAGGGAAATCCCGAAACAGGTCGATTTTTGTTATAAAATACTCATCTTATAACGTACATGGAGTAGTGATGACGTCACCGGTGTAGGTGTAGTGATGAAGGTATTAATTTTTTAAATAGAAATCGGTATAATGCGACACGTCATTTAAACAAGAATTTTATTCTCTATTTAACGACATTACATTTTGAACTAAAATATTTTTTTAAGGGTACAAAAACAACTTTTTTTAATTTAAATTCAACTAAATTACAACTAATAATTTAATTAATAATGTACTTTAAAGTAACCAAATTATGCATAACGATTATTTTAAATTAAATGTTCGAAACGCCATCCATCGGTTTCTTGACAATATGCGAATCTATGGACATATTCATCAAGTACATTGCGGATGACTTCTCGAGTAATAAGACTCATTTCATATTTTATGTAACCCCACAGGAAAAAGTCTTGAGGTGTTAGATCTGGCGACCTTCCTGGCTACTCTATAAAATCTCGTCTTCCGATCCACCCCCTGGGAAAGCATTGAAGTAAAAATTGACGTACTTTACGTGCGTAATGCGAAGGGGCTCCATCTTGTTGAAACTAGATATTTTCACTAGGTAAATTTGAATTATTGGCCTTTGGATACATGTTAGCAAGGACAGGTATAAGTTGATTTCTCAAAAAAAAATTAAATAACGTTCTGTTAGATTTTCTTCAAAGAAAAAAGGCCCAATGATTCTGTCATTGATGACCCCTGTCCATACATTTCCTTTCTGAGGATATTGCGTATGTTACTCAGTCATCCAATGGAGTTTTCTTGATTCCAATATCTGCAATTTTGACGATTCACGGTACCATGTATAAAAAATGTGGCTTCATCGGAAAAAAGGATTTGATTGATGAAAGGTGGATTGCAGATACATAAATCTTACATAATTTTAGAAAATTGAAGATGGTTATCGGGATCGTCGTCGTTTAATTCCTGATGTAGTTGAATTTTATATGGATGGTATTTTTTTTTAATATGTAATACCGATCGTTGGGAAACTCCAGCATATTCACCCATTTGTGTTGAACTACTGTGAGGATTATCATGTACATTTAATAAAATATCAAGTTTCACATTGTCTTCAATTTTAGGATGCCCAGCGTTTGCAATATGTTTAACGTGCGCAGTTTCTTCAAATTTTCGGACTATTTTACTTACTGTTGATTGGCTGATGGATCTGTCTGGATATTTTGCGTTGAATAAATTTCATACCTCGTTCTGTGTTCTTTTTTATCTCCGCATCCGCTAAGAATTAATATTTCTATGCTATGTGTTTCATTTAGGTGAGCCATAATTTAGTATTTAAAAGTAAAAATTACAATTCACAACTCATGACAATTCGAAAAATCAAAACATTTAAGTCAATAAATATTACAGTAACTATGCAACTATCACTTGCTTAAATTAACATTTGACAAAAAGTTTCAGTGTTGAGATAATTTTTTGTGACCATTATTATTGTTACTTATTTTTGCTTTTTTAAGTATTTACTTCAGAAAGTCATGGCAGGAACTGATGGATAGCCTTTCAAACATTTAATTTAAAATAATTGTTATGCATAATTAGGTTACTTTAAAGTATATTATGAATTAAATCATTAATTGTAATTTAGTTGATTTTAAATTAAAAAAAAATTGTATTTGTACCCTTAAAAAAATATTTTAGATAAAAATGTAATGTCGTTAAATAGAGAACTAAATTCTAGTTTAAATGAGATGTCGCATTATACCGATTTCTATTTAAAAAATTAACGATTACGTCACTAAACCTACACCGGTGACGTCATTCCTACTCCATGTACGTTATAAGATGGGTATTTTATAAAAAAAATCGACCTTTATCGGGATTACGCTCAAAACTCGACGGTTCTCGAAATAATGATAATATTCCATAATTTGGCCGTTCACTGTATAAGTATTTCTAAGAACTTCACAATAGCTAGCACAATATTTAATCAGTTTTCCCGTTAATACATATATTTCTATGTATAGTAAGAAAACCGTTTTCTGCAGAATATCAACGTTGTTACAGTTTAGTGAGAAAATGTGATTTTTTCGAATTTTTAGCTTACCCTTACAAAAATATCTATTTACTCTTAAATATAAGAATTATATCTGCTCATTATCATCTTTCGCTCTACAATCCTGGGTGGGTCTTGGCCTGTTCAAGAATTAGTCTCCATTCCCCCCTATATTTCGCCATGGCTTTCCAATTTCTGACCCCTAGATTCCTCAAGTCATCTTCGACTTGAGTTTTGAATCTCGATCTTGGCCTGCCTCTCTTCCTGGTTTCTACTGGCTCTTGATATAATATCTGTCTTTGGGGGTCTCCAGTGTCTATTTTTTCCAGGTTTCCTAGCCACCTTAGTTTATTAATTTTAAAATACCGAACGATGTTGCATTTTTCATAGCATTGATACAACTCAAAATTGTAGCGCTTGTGCCATATCTCGATTTTTTGTACTCCTCCGTATATATTTTTAAGTATTCGTCTTTCAAAGCGGCCTAACAGTTATTCGTCGCTTTTTACCATAGTCCATGTCTCTGACGCGTATGTCAGGACAGGTTTATTAAGAGTTCCATATATTAGTATCTTGGTTTTTCTGCTAATTATGTATGATGTTAAGAACTGCTTTAGTCCAAAGTAAGCTCTGTTCGCCAGGTAAATTCTTTTCTTAATTTCTACGCTTACTAGGTTGCTGTTATTTAGTTCTGTTTCAAGATATATAAACTCCGAGACCCCTTCGAATGTGTGTGTTTCTGTCACCAGATCTTGTGGTGCCGCCATTTGTGTGCTGTTCGTGACCTTCATGTATTTTGTTTTGGATACGTTAACTTGCAGTCCCTTTGTCTTCGCGACTTTTTCTAATGTTTCTAAAGTCTGTATCAGGTCTCTTTTTGTCCGTGTTACTATGTTAATGTCATCTGCGTAGGCCAATATCTGTACCTTTCTATTGATGATCATATCTTTGGTTGTTATGCCCGATTTCTCTATGGCTCTTTCTAGCGCGATGTTAAACAATAGACACGATAGACTGTCTCCCTGGCGTAATCCAGTATGTGTTTGAAAAGACCTTGACACTTTGTTTTGTACCTTGACTTTGCACTCAACTTTATCTAGAAATATCTAGTTCTGCCATGGCATTATAAAGTGCACTTCTGTCTATACTGTCATAAGCGCTTTTAAAATCTATGAAGAGGTGATGGGTATCAATTCCATATTCATATGTCTTTTCTAAGGTTAGTCTGAAAAGAAAAGTCTGATCAATTGTTGACCTTTCTTTTTGGAATCCACATTGGTATTTGCCTATTTTTTCTTCAGTATATACTAGTAAATGATCATAAAGTATATAAGCCAGTACTTTATAAGCCGTATTTAGGAGGGTAATGCCTCGATAGTTGTCACATATTAGTGGATCCCCTTTATTGTGAATAGGTATTATAACACCTACATTCCAACTGTCTGGGAGTTTTTCTTCTCCCCAAATGGATGCAACAAGTTTTATTTTGTATTTATTTAGGGCGTTTGCTCCATACTTGAAAAGATTAAGGGGTATACCATCTTCTCCAGGGGATTTGTTGTTTTTTAACCTTTTTATTGCCTTGACAACTTCTTCTTCTGTTGCTATATTATTTTTCTTCCTTTCATCGTTTAGGTCTCCACTGTAGTCATTTATATCAGTCACTTCTTGGTTGCCTAAATTTAATTTCTCAGCAAAATTCTCCGCCTATCTCTCCACTATTTGATCCGGCTCATTGATAATTTATGTTATGGTTATTCTAGGTTTAAATTCTTTTCGGGTGTGGTTCACATTTTTATAACATTTTCGCGCTTCGCTTTGTGAATTGAGCCTTTCTAGTTCCTGTAGCTGGTTTTCTAAATGTCGTTTTTTCTTTTGTTTTAGTATCTTTTTATCTTAAGTTGCCTGTGCTCATTCCGCATCTTGCCATTCTGTCCCCTTCCTTTCTCGTTTCTTCTTTCCTACAACTGTTGTGGCTACTTCTTCCAGTATATTTTTGCACTTATTCCAGTAATTAATTACATCTGTTACGAGATAGAAAAATCTTTAAAATTACGTATTTTAAATTTTTTTCAATAACTTTGTTCTTCCCAAAACAGCAAAAGAGGGAAAAGCGGTAATTGTCTATAACTTTTGTAAAAATTAACATAACGTTTTGTGATTGCTGTCAAATAGGGATGTTGTGGTGCTTAAAAAACCCATAAAATTTCATCTCGATTAATCAATTAGATTTTTTTATTTTTTTTTTATTATTGTATAATGTTTAATTGTATAATTTTTATTATTGTAGTATAATTTAAATTTACAGGACGTTATGTATAGATACATTTTAATATCTGCTTATTTTTTGAAAAAATAATTGTATTCAAATTGACAGGCAGTAGACAATTTAGCTCAATTAATTTTTCATACATCATTTTAATACTTTGTCTCTACTGTCCATACTCCAATATAAGGTACTTTAGATCTCCCACTTTACCACAGGATTATCAGTATCAGATTATCTATGCTGTGTTTGTATGCAGGAGTGAGTGCGGGGTTTGATCGTATTCTCTTTATTGTTTTTATAAATAACCTCTTTGTCTTATATTTGAACCATCTCTCATTGGGAATTAGTGGTTAGAAAGTTCTAAAGTTTATTCCAGTTGTACTTTGGTTGTATAAACGTTGCCATCTTTGTTTGCAATTTTTTCTAGTGATATTATGTATGTCTGTTACATGTAGAAGTATGTTGTTTATAATATGTTTGGTTAAAGGTGCAGATTTAGCTAATTTGTCGACTTGTTCATTTCCTAATATTCCAGAGTGTCATTTTACCCCATAAATAATAATCTAGAAATAATATCATAATGTAACCTCTCTATTTCTATCTCAATATGGTTTAGGTTTTTTGTGGTTTTAATAGATATGAGTTTGTCCACAGTGCTTCTACAATCGGTCAGAATGATATAATTATTCATACCATTAGAGGCTAAATATACTAAGGCAAGTAATAAAGCTGATAGTTCGACAGTATATAATGAAGCTTTATTGGGCAATCGACATGATTCTTTGTAATCAGAATATATATACATATATATATATATATATATATATATATATATATATATATATATATATATATATATATATAGAGTGTGTGTAACGACGCTAAGAATAGAAATCCTTTGGAGGGTAACTTTCGGGAAAGCGTCAAAACAAGGATCAGCTAGAGATGGTATAAGCCAGCTTGGTGTAGAACTTTATTCTATATGTGAAATTTTCGGTGATATGTTGTCACCTTCATCAGCACCTAAATGGAAAACCTATTATAGTACAGTGGTGGAAATCAACATTTAAAAACCTACATTGAAAATGTTCAGTTGGTCCTAGTTGTAAAAAACACTGTCACAAACATGTTAAAAATATTAAAAAATACATTTAAAATTTTGAATAAAAACATTACAAACAACAGGGTAGTTTTTCAAATACAAACACAACAAAAAATCTAAAATTTACAACCTACAAAAACTACAAATAGAAAAGAAGAATTAATCTTCTTTTTTGATGACATATTTCTGTCAACATCCGGGTGTCATATGTAACGAGGTTATAATTTTCACTTTTGCACATCACAACCACATGGATACGAAAAGAAAGAGCCCTAGGCAACATAATAAGCAAGGAAATGAAGTCCCCTCTAAAGCACAGGTAGGTAATCTATGCATGTCATGATAAGTTCCCCACATTTTCCAGTTTGTTACTTCTTGTCAAGTCCTGTTGAAGTAGAAAGGAATAAATACAACTTAAGTTTTCAACATCTTTCTTACAGTTCATAGGAGAGCTGCAGTTATGGATGTAGCACATTTCTATGAAGTTTCTCTTAAATTGGTTGTCAACCCTCTTTAGTACTTGCACATTTTCATAGTTAGCAGTGTGTCCAGTATTCTTAATATGTTGGCTAAAGGCTGTGCTGGTGGGCTTCCTCACAACATCACTCCTGTGCAAAGCTATTCTTTTTGAGAGTTTCTGGCTGGTTTGACCGACATACACTTCTGAACAAGAACCACATGGAATAGAATACACTACATTGAAGTTATCCAGTTTTTTAACTCTTTCTGTCAGGTGAGTAAAGTATGTCCCTAATCTTTTGTAAACAGAATTTGCTATCACTATGTTGAACTGTCTGAAAAGGTTTGTGATCTGTGGTGATAAACCTTTGATGTAAGGCAATCTCCCATAGAACACTTCTACTGTTTCTCCTTCTAATGTTTGTCTTTGCTGTGTTCTAACTGTTGGCATATCTTGAAATAGCAATTTATTAAGAAGCATCTTAGGGTAGTGATTTTTTCTAAGAATCTCATACAATAACTTGATGTTCTTATTGTAGTTTGAAGGGTGACAAATTCTTTTTATTCTGTTTTTCAGACCTTTGATGATGTTAATCTTCTGTTCGTCTGGATGATACGAGTGAAAAGGCACATATCTACCTGAGAATGTTTTTTTTTCTGTACCAATCTAACCTTACTGTATTGTCCTCATGTCTGGTTACATAGGTGTCTAAGAATGGAACACTATTATTTTCTTCTGTTTCAACTGTGAATTGTAGGTGAGTGTTATATGAGTTGAAAATGTCAAGAGTGTAGTTGATTTTGTCTGCAGGGACTGCACATATGAGGTCGTCTACATATTGGTAAATGAAGGGGAACTGGAAATCAACTTCTTGAGTACAGTAGTGAAGTAGGGAGTTCATTACAATTTCTGCCAAAGTAGGGGATATAGCTCCACCCATGGGTGCTCCTTTTATTTGGACATAGAATTCATTTTGAAAAGTGAAATATGTATTGTTGTATAAAAAGGTAATCAGTTTCAGGAACAAAACTTTGGGAATTGTACAGTTCTGTTCAATAAGATGGTAATTAGTTGTCAGAATAGAAACTACCAGTTCAAGAGGGATGTTGGTAAACAAGGAAGTAACATCAAAACTCACCAAGACATATCCTGAAGGTAGTAAAAACCCATTGATCTTATTTGCAAATTCAAAAGAATCTTTAATTTTGTAGGTATTATGAGAAGAAAAAGAAGTGTCAATAATACCTGCCAGATATTTAGCCAAGGATTGAGTGGGGGCATTCTTGCAAGCAATTATAGGACGTAGAGGGCACCCTTCTTTGTGAATTTTTGGAAGTCCATAGTATGTTGGGGTGGTACCGGTGTAGTTGGTTAATTCTTTTTTTGTTTTGGTGGTAATATGTCCTTCTTCATGTAGTTGTTTTATTAGTAAGTTAGTGTTTCTTTCTACTGATGGAGTCAGATCTTTGGGGATTTTTTTATAGGAATGTGGGTCATTGAGAAGTTCAAATGATTTGGTGATGTACTCGTTTCTGTCCATTATGACTGTAGTGTTACCTTTGTCTGCTCTTGTTACTATAATATCAGGGTTGTCTTTCAGAAATTTTCTCGTTTTTGTTTCAATGGCCATGGATGGACTGATGTAATAACGGTTGGTTTTGATGTGGTTGGTAATGATATTCGTGATTTTTGAACGTTGCAAATTCTGTGAATCTGTAGGGAGTTTCTTAATACAGTACTCAATGTCTGCTAGGTATGTATGAAAGATATTGACATGTATACATACCTAGCAGACATTGAGTACTGTATTAAGAAACTCCCTACAGATTCACAGAATTTGCAACGTTCAAAAATCACGAATATCATTACCAACCACATCAAAACCAACCGTTATTACATCAGTCCATCCATGGCCATTGAAACAAAAACGAGAAAATTTCTGAAAGACAACCCTGATATTATAGTAACAAGAGCAGACAAAGGTAACACTACAGTCATAATGGACAGAAACGAGTACATCACCAAATCATTTGAACTTCTCAATGACCCACATTCCTATAAAAAAATCCCCAAAGATCTGACTCCATCAGTAGAAAGAAACACTAACTTACTAATAAAACAACTACATGAAGAAGGACATATTACCACCAAAACAAAAAAAGAATTAACCAACTACACCGGTACCACCCCAACATACTATGGACTTCCAAAAATTCACAAAGAAGGGTGCCCTCTACGTCCTATAATTGCTTGCAAGAATGCCCCCACTCAATCCTTGGCTAAATATCTGGCAGGTATTATTGACACTTCTTTTTCTTCTCATAATACCTACAAAATTAAAGATTCTTTTGAATTTGCAAATAAGATCAATGGGTTTTTACTACCTTCAGGATATGTCTTGGTGAGTTTTGATGTTACTTCCTTGTTTACCAACATCCCTCTTGAACTGGTAGTTTCTATTCTGACAACTAATTACCATCTTATTGAACAGAACTGTACAATTCCCAAAGTTTTGTTCCTGAAACTGATTACCTTTTTATACAACAATACATATTTCACTTTTCAAAATGAATTCTATGTCCAAATAAAAGGAGCACCCATGGGTGGAGCTATATCCCCTACTTTGGCAGAAATTGTAATGAACTCCCTACTTCACTACTGTACTCAAGAAGTTGATTTCCAGTTCCCCTTCATTTACCAATATGTAGACGACCTCATATGTGCAGTCCCTGCAGACAAAATCAACTACACTCTTGACATTTTCAACTCATATAACACTCACCTACAATTCACAGTTGAAACAGAAGAAAATAATAGTGTTCCATTCTTAGACACCTATGTAACCAGACATGAGGACAATACAGTAAGGTTAGATTGGTACAGAAAAAAAACATTCTCAGGTAGATATGTGCCTTTTCACTCGTATCATCCAGACGAACAGAAGATTAACATCATCAAAGGTCTGAAAAACAGAATAAAAAGAATTTGTCACCCTTCAAACTACAATAAGAACATCAAGTTATTGTATGAGATTCTTAGAAAAAATCACTACCCTAAGATGCTTCTTAATAAATTGCTATTTCAAGATATGCCAACAGTTAGAACACAGCAAAGACAAACATTAGAAGGAGAAACAGTAGAAGTGTTCTATGGGAGATTGCCTTACATCAAAGGTTTATCACCACAGATCACAAACCTTTTCAGACAGTTCAACATAGTGATAGCAAATTCTGTTTACAAAAGATTAGGGACATACTTTACTCACCTGACAGAAAGAGTTAAAAAACTGGATAACTTCAATGTAGTGTATTCTATTCCATGTGGTTCTTGTTCAGAAGTGTATGTCGGTCAAACCAGCCAGAAACTCTCAAAAAGAATAGCTTTGCACAGGAGTGATGTTGTGAGGAAGCCCACCAGCACAGCCTTTAGCCAACATATTAAGAATACTGGACACACTGCTAACTATGAAAATGTGCAAGTACTAAAGAGGGTTGACAACCAATTTAAGAGAAACTTCATAGAAATGTGCTACATCCATAACTGCAGCTCTCCTATGAACTGTAAGAAAGATGTTGAAAACTTAAGTTGTATTTATTCCTTTCTACTTCAACAGGACTTGACAAGAAGTAACAAACTGGAAAATGTGGGGAACTTATCATGACATGCATAGATTACCTACCTGTGCTTTAGAGGGGACTTCATTTCCTTGCTTATTATGTTGCCTAGGGCTCTTTCTTTTCGTATCCATGTGGTTGTGATGTGCAAAAGTGAAAATTATAACCTCGTTACATATGACACCCGGATGTTGACAGAAATATGTCATCAAAAAAGAAGATTAATTCTTCTTTTCTATTTGTAGTTTTTGTAGGTTGTAAATTTTAGATTTTTTGTTGTGTTTGTATTTGAAAAACTACCCTGTTGTTTGTAATGTTTTTATTCAAAATTTTAAATGTATTTTTTAATATTTTTAACATGTTTGTGACAGTGTTTTTTACAACTAGGACCAACTGAACATTTTCAATGTAGGTTTTTAAATGTTGATTTCCACCACTGTACTATAATAGGTTTTCCATTTAGGTGCTGATGAAGGTGACAACATATCACCGAAAATTTCACATATAGAATAAAGTTCTACACCAAGCTGGCTTATACCATCTCTAGCTGATCCTTGTTTTGACGCTTTCCCGAAAGTTACCCTCCAAAGAAGTATATATATATATATATATAAACCGGATATATATATATATATATATATATATATATATATATATATATATATATATATATATATATATATCCGGTTTATATATATATATATATATATATATATATATATATCCGGTTTTTTAGGCGTTACGCCCGTCCGGTAGGGATCTATGGAGGAGTATCACCGAGCCGCAAGCCCTTATCTCTTGCCGTACTGCTCCACCATAGGCCGATCAGAACCCAGCATATCCTAGTCTAAGCCTCAGATTCATCTAGAATTTTAAACTGCTGCGTTAGACTTTTTGTTTTCTGTACACCGAGCTTGGGCTCGACCCACATCCACTAAACCATTCGACAGTGAAGCGAATGAGAGGCAGCCGCACAGCCCGCTGAGCTATCTGACCGACTGTAATCAGAATTCCAGTGATGTATTGCTCAACCTGTTTTATTTTGAATTTTGGAGCCGTCAGTAAAAATAAATTGAAATGCAGGCCATTTATCTTTAATTATTTTGTTGATCATACTCCCTGGAAGATTTGAAGCCATATATGTTTCTTTTACCTTGGAGAAGAGAGTGTTAGGAGGTTAAGTATAAATTAGTGGTATATTATTTTGATAGAATTGTTCTTCAAATATTTGTGGCTTAAGTCACAAATATAGTCAGTAATATATTCAAGTTACGAATATTTTTTAAATAGCTGTGGTTTTTTGATATCGCTCTAGTTACAAACTTATCTGTACAAATCTGTCTGTGCAGTGTAAGGGATGGCTCTTTAGCTTCAATTTCAATAATAGTAATAGAAGTAGATTTTAAGTAACTAAGACACAGCCTCAAACATTTATTCTTTATCAATTAGGTTAAAAGTTATTCAAATTGTTTATCCCAGAAGTAATTTTTTTGTAATAGCATTAGACATAAAATAATGATATGGTAATTCTAAGGGTAGCGTATGAAATTTGAAGACTTTTACTGTTAATATATTGTATACCAAAAAATGTAAAAACAAACAATTATTTTACCAAAAATTTGTTTGCAAAGGTACAGGGCAGTTAAAATTTTCTTATGACAAGAAAAGAGGGAGGACGCATAATCGTATGGAATTGACTGATGCCTAAATTGGCACCAGCGGGTTTGCCAGGTCATATTTTATTTCTTTGGTAGATTAAGAATAAAGAATAAATAGATAGATATTTCAATAAATATATTTTTTTAATTTTTAATTGAACACTGATATAATGATCACTTTTTGAACATTTTTTAGTAGATCGATGTAGTGTTTCAGTAAATCATTAAATGTAAGTTGAAATCGGTAGATCTACTGAAAAAAAAACCGGAGATCTGATAACCCTGAGGTAGTAATGGATAACGTACAGGCATAAAAACATGGCGATCATAAGGTTCATTAAATGAGCGTTATCTGTCCTCTCTCTTTTCTTGTCTGAGTACCTACCCTGGACTTTTTTGGAAATACATATATAAATAGCAAATAAAAAAGTTACAATCTGCTGTCTAGTATATTCTATAGTGATAGTAAAAGTTAATTTATTTGGTAATTTTTTCTCAACTACATATTCTAATTCTAAAACTAATCACAACCCAATTTTTAACTGTCAGCAGAGAATCAATGTAAATAATTATAATATTAAGCTCTCTGACATATTTGATAGGGTTTTAAAGATGCCTAGGAAATTAGAGCTTAGGCTAGATTGTTTACCAGCTTATGTACTCAAGCATTGCATTTTTAATCTTATGAAACATATCCACTACTTATTTATTTTATCACAGAGTACTGTTATCGTTCCTGATTTTTGAAAAACTAGTTATTTAACACCAATCTTCAAATCCAATAATAAAAATGATATTGAAAATTATAGGGCTGTTTCTAACCAATCAGTATTATTTAAATTATTTGAATGTCTTGTAAATAGTTTATTACTAATTCAGTTGATTGAATAGTTATTCAATCAACGCTTGAACATAAGAGTCAGGTTGACGCAATCTATACAGACTTCTCTAAAGCCTTCGATAGAGTTAACCATGATCTGCTGCTTATCGCTAAATTAGAAGGCTATGGATTTGGAGGTAAAATACTTGAGTGGATAACTAGTTATCTGTCTGATAGGTATCAGTACGTAAAATATGGAAATTAATTATCCCAGTGAGTATATGTGACCTCAGGATTTCCTCAGAGGTCTCATATTGAGCCTATCTTTTTATGTCCTCGCATGTAATGTATTTCTTAATGATGCCTACATCAGTCATTAAAATAAGAATTTTTCTAATATTCGCTGACCACCTTAAAATATTTCGTAGAGTTGATAACCTAGTTGATGCCTCTTTCTTACAAAATGATCTTAAAAGCTAAGCTAGTTGGTGTGACGTAAATATGCTAGACTTAAATATAAAAAAATATTTTAAAATTACTTTTGGTAGATCAACGGAGTTGGTAAATTATTGTTATTGTATAAATAATGTACATTTAGAGTTATGTAATAATATCTAAGATTTGGGTATAAACTTTGAGTCTTAATTAACTTTAAAATATCATGTTAATAAAACTCCAACTAATGCTGTAAAGACGTAAGCAGCTACAGGTGGCGTCGATCATGCTGATCGAAAGTTCTTATTGTCCCAAGACTCACAAATTAATTGCTTCCCAGTAACAGACGTTAAAAATGTCAGGTTTTAGTCCATTTGAATAAGAAATAATTCTATTATTTATACAAGATGTTAGTAAATAAGTGCCAGAAACTTTATTGAGTCATTTTGCATGAAAAATTAATGATTATAAACGTATAACCGCAAATGCTTCGTTCTCTGAAACAAGGTGAAATATTTTTTTATAATAATGTTTATTTACAATCTACATCATTACAGAGTATTAAGTGAATGTGTTACAGGTTTTGCGCGTGAAGAAGAGACATCCAATGACGCCTCACCTTATTCTATTTTGGTTTAGTTTTGAAGTAGGTGTTGGAGCCAGGTTCGATCTAGTCTTCTTGTGGCTGGACCATTGTTGACTAATTCCCTTACTAGCTCATTTTCATGGTGAATTGTACGTTCATTTTGTGACTCCGTGGCTCGATGGATTTCTTTTCTGATGAAAGGAATCTTTAAGTCGTAGTAAAGAGTTTGATTACTTACGTACCATGGTGCATCCACTATCGATCTTAGCACTTTAGACTGGAATCTGGATAATATTCAGCGACGTTGGCTTTGCACAGCCCCATAGGTGTAGTCAAACACCAGATAGGTTTGAATATGGCTTTGTATAGAAGAAATTTGTTTTGGATGTTAAGTTTTGATTTACGTCCAAGAAGCCAATACATTTGCCGTAATTTTAAGTCGAGCTGCCTTCTTTTAGTTTGGATATATTTCTTTCAAGTAAGAAGCTGGCCAAGATGAAGGCCAAGGTATTTAGCATCTGTTACTGTTGGTACTGTTAGATTTTCCATCCTTACAGGTGGGCATATGTTGTGACGGTTGGTAAATGTTATTTGAGTTGATTTTGTTTTATTTACTTTTGTTCTCCATTTCGTATACCGATCACTAAGTATGTTCAGATGATGTTGCAGGTTTTATAAGGTTTGTACGAGATCTTCATTTTAGCTGGTATTACTACGTCGTACCCTGCGGGACTCCGGAGTTGATAGGACAGAGGTTGGAGTGTTAGTGTTTGAATTTTGCAGAGAAATATCTATTTGATATGAAGGATTTAAGTAGGAGGAAATAGTTACTGGATAGTGCTATTTTTACTTTGTAAAGCAGACCTCTGAGCCAGAATTTGTCAAACGCTTGTGAGATGTCTAGAAATACAACGTTACAGTATTTATTTTCTTCAAGACTTTTTGATATTTCATTTATAATTCGATGAACTTGTTGGGTAGTGGAGTGATTTTCCCGAATGCTAAACTGATGTTTTGGAAGTAATGTTAGGAATTCATGACCTGCGTAGCAGCCTTTGTAGCAGCAAGATTTCAAAAACTCTGCTTACGCTTGGGAGTATGCTAATGGGTCGATAAGATGTTACTTCATTGGGCTCTTTTCTTGGCTTGAGGATCATAATGAGTTCAGCAAATTTCCATACTTTTGAAAAGTATGATAAGCTTAGAATGCGGTTAAATAGAACTGTTAGCAAAGTAATGGTCTTGCGAGAAAGTTGTTTTAGTATTTCTGTCGAGATTAAATCATAACCTGGGGCCTTTCGTGAGTTGAGTTTGTTTATTTCTTTCCTGACTTCTATAGGAGTAAAACTTTTAATTGGGAGTGACATTTGACATGCTGCGCTAATTAGTTCTTCCACTTCTTCATCAGTTTCTTATGGCTTTGTTTGAAATACGTTTGTTAGATGTTCAGCAAAGACGTCCGCTTTTTCTTTATTGAAACAGGCCCATTCGTCATTTGGTTTACGGATGGGAGGAACAGTTATGTATGGTTTCTTAAGCTTCTTAGTCGCCTTCCATAGCGTCTGGTTATTTGCTGTAATGTTCGAAGATTTCGTTATTTGCGGCTTTAATGGCTGCTTCAAGTTCAAACGTAGTCTATTAGATATATTTAGGTCTATGTTGTTTCTAGATCTTTGGCAAGCTCTCCTCGCACGACGTTTTTCTGCAATGAGTTGGCAAATGTGCAGGAGAACATTTGTGGTATGTGTTGGTTTGCGCTCAGTTCGTGGTGTAGATTGCCATGTCACTTTTTGCACAAGTTTGGTAAAGTATTGAGCTGCTGAAATATGCAAATAAAATTTGGTGAATTTTAAGAGATACCTATTGCAAATTTTTTTGGCACACAAGTTAGAATTTTATATTCATTATTGTCGCGCATACGAGTAGTGTAAAAAATTAAACATTATTTTGGAATTATTCGTTCAATTTATGACAAAATTTTGTTCTTAATTTTTCATATCCGTTTTTTACGCAAAAATAATAAAACATCTTAAAGCGTAGTTTTTTATACGCTTATCTATAGATATCTTATAGAAAACAAAAAACGTAGCAGGAATTGAGATACTAACTGTTTTGATGGTTTAATAATTAGAATGATAACTAAACAAAATGCAATATTTTGATGGCGAATAAATTAACAATTAATTGTAAAATCACAAGAATACCTGGCGTAACTCAATAATGTTTTCTGTTTAAAAAAGCAGTTACTGTCTGAATATGGTGTATTAATTGTAGCTAGGGTAAAAAAGTAGCATCTGCATGACACTACAAGACTGATGCGTCCTGGTCAAACTGGAGCTGTTTACATCGCTACATCTATGTTGCCTTGGCACAAACCCCTTAACCACTTTTCTTAGGTGGTCCGTAGTTTATTGGGGCAAGTGCATCCCCATAAATCAACGCTATAGTGAAAAGCAAAAGCAAAAGTCCTTTTGAAAAGTAATAGTGAAACAAACAGTAAAAATGAATAAAACAAACAAACCCAAATAAAACTAATAAAAAACCATAATTCCAATAGAAAATAGAACAAAAATACAAAAAGAAATGTATTGCATATTTAATAGTTAGAACATTACGAACAAAGGAAGCATATTAAAATTGCAAAAGAATAAGGAACAAATCAATTATATTTTACAGAAGCCAATAAAGTATGCGGTGGGATCAGATAAGGTGACTTACTAAGCCCATTACTATTTAATATGGATGATCTTTCATCCAATATGAAGCTTTCCAACAATAATATTAAACAACAGATGCAGGAGAATTTAAATACCGAAATATCAAAAATCCTTAAAAATAACAATGAACCGCTGGAAAAGTGGAGTGAAATTAAAGAAGAGATTAGGACTTCAACACTAAGTTTTTACTACCAATAAAAGAAAAAAGAAAGACTGGATGACTGCAGAAATCCTTGACATGATGGAAGAGAGACGAATTTATAAAACTAAAGATACTGCCAAATACCGTGAAACCCATAGACGAATAAGAGCTGAGATAAGAAAAACTAAAGAGAAATGGTTCTCGGAGAGATGCGAAAAAATCGAACAGTGCGGAAAGGTATACGACTATCACAATATGCATAAGAAGATAAAGGAACTCACAACAAAGAAAAGCTACAATATTTTATCGAAAGAGCTGTGCGATGATAATGGAAATTATCTGGGTTAGAATCTGGGAAACTTATGTGGAACAACTGTTTAATGATGACCGTCCTAGTGGATGTACACTGAGCAATGATGATACTGGCCCTTCTATTCTAAAATCAGAAGTGGAGAATGCTATAAAGGGTCTTAAAAATAACAAAAGGCCAGGCAACGATAACGTATACGGAGAAGTATTGAAAATGCTGTGCGAAACAAACAGTCAATTTCTAGACTCACTCGTCAGACTCTTTAACAATATTTTTCACAGCGGAGAGTTTCCTAAAGACTGGCTAGAGTCAACTTTTGTTGTCATACCGAAAAAACCAAAAGCAAAGTCTTGTGATCAACATCGGATGATAAGTCTAATTAACCACATTTCGAAGGCATACACCAAGGTTATTTAAAACAGAATAAGCAAAAAATGCGAGGATAACATTGGAGATTCGCAGTTTGGGTTTCGGGATTTTCTTGGAACAAGAGAAGCACTTTTTAGTCTACAGGTACTCATCCAGCGCTGCAGTGATATGAACAAAGACGTGTACATGTGCTTTATAGACTACGCAAAAGCATTCGATAACGTACGCAAAGCACGCAAAGATAATTGAAGTTCTCCATAGGATCGGAGTCGACTACAGAGACATTCGAACAATAGCGAGTCTCTATTGGGGTCAAACAGCTAAAGTGAAAGTAGGATCTACATTGACCAATAAAATTAAGATCAAGAAAGGGGTACGACAGGGCTGTATCTTGTCTCAAATTATCTTTAATATATACTCAGAAGTATGTAAGACAGCGCTGGAGGAAAGCACAGAAGGCATAAAGATAAATGGAGAAATAATTAATAACATAAGGTATGCTGATGACACTGTGATTCTAGCAAGTAGCATGGAGGAACTGAGTTGCCTAATGAGTAAGATACAAAAAACAAGTGCACAATACGGACTTAGACTAAATATCACACAAAACCAAATGGATGTTAGTAGGCAAGACCCAACAACCACCACAGCAACTGATATTAAACAATGAAAGAATTGAACACGTGGATTCCTACATCTACTTGGGAACAACAGTTAACTCAAATTGGGACCAAGCGAAGGAAATACGTATAATAGTATAAAAGGCAAGAGCATCGTTCACTAGCATGAAGCAAATTTTTATCTCTAAAAGCCTCACCCTACCTCTCAAAATTCGACTTCTGAAATGTTATGTATTTCCGGTTTTGTCATATGGAATGGAGAAGTGGACAATGACCGCAACATTGATGAAAAAAGTAGAGGCCTTCGAAATGTGGGCTTAACGACGTATATTACGTATATCCTGGACTGAGCACGTGACCAACGAAGAGGTACTACGCCGGATAGGTAAAGAGAGAAAGGTAGGAAGTATAAAGAAAAGAAAGTTGGAATACTTGGGTCACGTTATGAGACATAATAAATATAGAGTACTCCAGCTGATCGTTCAAGGGAAAATAGACAGCAGAAGAGGTCCAGGGAGGAGAACACACTCGTGGCTCCAAAACTTGCGGCAATGGTTCGGATTGTCATCTGCTGAACTATTCAGATATGCCGTAAACAAAGTCAGAATAGCCATGTTGATTGCCAACGTTCGGAACGGACAAGGCATATGAAGAAGAAGATGGATGATCTGGTAGCAGAGAATAAAGGCGATTTTCAGAGGCTCTTGCATTCTTTTAACCCAAAAATGATTCACCCAAATCTGACAACAGCAACTGAAAATACAAATTGCAAGACCACCTGTAAAGAACCTGACAAAAGGAAACTAAAAATAATAATGAAAACAAAGATATAAAAACAGCTGGGCACTCTTCATTTATAAGAGAGCTTCCAA
Organism: Diabrotica balteata; assembly: GCA_918026665.1. Classification (NCBI taxonomy): domain Eukaryota; kingdom Metazoa; phylum Arthropoda; class Insecta; order Coleoptera; family Chrysomelidae; genus Diabrotica; species Diabrotica balteata. Next base: position 90,738,891 of record OU898278.1, on the reverse strand, counting down.
AAAGCGTCAATTTAAATCTACAAAATGATTCGAATAGAAAAAATCACGCTTCCCATCGTATTGAAACAGGTAATGGTGAAAGTGGAATATGGACAAACATTTCTTTATTAAATGGAATTCTTATATCAGATTTAAGTAATATGCTCGATATTAAGATGTTTTCAAGACGAAACTGTTTTCTTGCTGGCATATAGCAACAGATTGGGATAAAATATTTTCAAATTTTGTTGTGAAAAAAACTGTGTTTCGATTGGTTATCAAGGTAAACAAAGTAAAAATATAATTTTACTTTCAAAACTTCAATCGTCGATGTATATTATTATTTTCTGGCTTTTTTTTTAAGTAGTTTTTTGACATTTATCTTATAATTATTAGGTATTATTCCATGCTGGTTGTACGTTTCTAATTAATTTTCCCTGTTCTTTGTAAGTTTTCATTGGTAAATTCCAGATTCTTCTATTGTCATAAAATTAGTTGCAGCCTTGATAAATATAATATTTATCAATAAATAAATTTTGAACTAGTATAAATTTTCTTTTTTTAAATTATGATTTGGTTGAAAATATGCAGCTAGTGTTAAAGTGGGTGTTAAATTATATTTTTTTGTTTTGACACTTAAACTGGCTGCCTGGATTACTTGTCGCGGTAATTTGTTTTTCGAAGTGAACTAGTTTATTTTTTTACTACTACTATTGCTTCTTCACTAGCTCTATTTCTAGTGTGAAGCGCCTGATAAATTTGATATTCTGTTAAGGCCGTATGACACTATGCATTTTCTTGTACCATTCCTTATATCGTTTCTGATATAACAAAAAAATGTATAGTATCATACAAGCGTATAGTTCGTATATCGGAAACGATACAAGAATTTGTGTCCGCTGCAGTCTCTTGTACAAGAAATACGCCAATTTGTGCTCAAAAACGTAAAAATCTGGCATAATGGTGGCTGGAGGAGAACTTTGATATAAAATTAGACCAAGCAGACATCAGAGAAAAGTGCCCATCAACAATAACCAAAATTAGAACAGCAGTAGCCAAATTGAAAAATAATAAATTACAGGGATTGGATCAAATAGCATCGGAACTACTGAAAGTAGGAGGAGATGTATTACTAAAAACAATACATAACAGCTCTAAAAATTCGTGATGAGTTTAAAGATTATTTTATATCTCCAAATAAGAGAATAGAATTTTAAGAGCATGCCATTCAAACACATAATTTGTAAAAAAAACAAATTATTACAATCAAATTATTTATTATTTCTGTCTTCCATTACAGCCTGTTGAATATCTTCAAAAATTTAATTTCCAGTTTAGTTTTAATATTGGGGCATTTTATTTCTTTCATTTTTGCACCACAGTATTTAAAAAAATAATCAGTAGCATCTGGCTTGGGGTCCTCAGGTACTGTAGTTCTAATTTTATAGGCGTCAAAATTTCGACCAATCATGTGCCGAATCACATAAAATTTCCGGTAAAAGAACTTGCATCGTGTCATACAGAGCACAAATGTTCGTACAAGAAACGATACAAGAAAACATAAATAACTTTCTATATCAGAAACGATATAAGAAATGATACAAGAAAATGCATAGTGTCATACGGCCTTTAGACTGTTGTTAACGGTTGATGACTGATTGATCGATGTTCTTCTTCTTCTTCAGATGCAAATCCACTGTCCATTGTCTTATCTTTCGGAGCCAGGACATTTTCTTGCGTCCCATTCCTCTCTCGCCTTCAATTTTACCCTCGATTATAAGTTGGAGGAACTGGTATTTTTCCCTTTCGCATGATGTGACCTAGATACGCCGTTTTCCTTTTCTTGATGGTTTCGAAAAGTTGGCGTTCTTGGTTTATTCTTTTAAGGACATCTATATTTGTGATTTTCGATGTCCATGGTATTTTTAGGATACGGCGATAAAGCCACATTTCGAAAGCTTCTAATCTATTTATATCCCTCGTTTTGAGTGTCCAGCCCTCTACGCCATATAGCAGCACTGACCATACGTAGCACTTAGTAAACCTTAGTCTCAGTTGAAGATCGAACTCTGAACAAGTCAGTACCTTCTTGAATTTTACGAAAGCTTGTCGAGCTTGCTCAATGCGACATTTTACTTTCCTGTCCGATGCCCAGTCTTCAAAAAGCCACGATCCCAGGTATTCAAATTTACTCACTCTTTCAATGGATTTAGTATTCAGTGTTATGGTGGAGTTTTCAAGTGCATCCAAGTTTCTGGAGATGATCATGAATTTGGTCTTTTAGGTATTAATCTCTAATCCCATTCGCTTACTGTATTCTCAGGTTATAGTGACAAGTTGTTGAAGATCGACTATGTTGTCACAAATTAAGACACCATCATCAGCATATCGTATGTTGTTGATCAATACTCCATTCACCTTGATTCCCATCTCTGCATCCTCCAAAGACTCTTGAAATATGGCTTCCGAATAAATGTTAAATAAAAGAGGGGAAAGCACACATCCCTGTCGAATGCCTCTTCTTATATATATGGGCTTGGATATAGAATTATCTATTTTTAATTGTGCTGTTTTATGCCAGTACAAGTTTTCAATGCATCTTATGTCTTTTTGGTCTACGTCGACTTTCTTGAGAATCTGCATTAACTTGTGGTGTTGGACACGATCAAACGCTTTTTGGTAATCTTAAAAGAATAGAAACATATCCTTCCTCTGATCGTAACAATTTTGGAACAGCACCTGTGTTGCTACTATTGCTTCTCGTGTTCCTAAACCTTGCCTAAACCCGAACTGGGAATCACTGATGTCCCATTCACATTTTTTGTATAATCTTTGATGTAGTATTTTTAAGAATATCTTTAAAGTGTGACTCATCAGGCTAATGAGTCTGTGATCCTCACGTCTTTTTGTGATCGATGTTCATCATCATATAACGGGGGTCCTACGGCGATTGCCGCAGGAATTGCTTCCCGCATTTCAGCCTCCATCTTTTCATATCTCTCCAATCTCCCTCTTCTAAGTCTCTAGATTGCATTGCTTTTGTAATTTCTCTTCTCCAGGAATTTGGTGGTCTTCCCCTTTTCCTTCTTTCTGGCGGAACATACATTAAGGCTTTCTTTGGCCACCGCTCCTCCTCCATTCTCATCACGTGACCATACCATTGTAATTGCCTTCCTTGTATTCTATCTGAAAGAGTATCTCTAATTCCTGTACGGTTTCGTATTTCCTCATTCCTGGTTCTTTCCATTCTCGATACTCGACATGACCTTCTAAGATAATCCATTTCCACAACGTCTACTTTATCTCGTTCATTCTTTGTCATCGTCCAACATTCGGCACCATATGTGGTAATTGGTTCTACAATTGCTCTGTATACGCGAAGTTTGGTATGCATCTTTATTTTATTAGACCACAGTAATGAATTCAGTATTCGGATGCATTTTTTCCCTTGGGTTATTCGGTTTTGTACATCTATCTTAACTCTGCCATCTGCTGATATGATGCTTCCTAGATATTTATACTGGTTGCAGCCTTTTATGACTGCGTTTTCAAGCCTCAGATCTGTTGTATTTCCTCCAATTTTTAAATATTCTGTTTTGCTTATGTTTACAGTAAGCCCCCATTTGGCATATTCCTCAAATAATTTTCGATTCATATAATTTATATCTTCCTCATCGGTTGCAACCACCACCTGATCATCTGCAAACAGCAATGTATACAGAGTTTCTTGTCCCACTTCGATGCCCATAAATCTACATTTATTTCTCCAATTCCTCAATGCTTCTTGGACGTATATTTTAAAGAGTGTCGGTGACAAACAGCATCCTTGCTTTAGGCCTTTAGTGACTTTAAATTCATTTGAGGTTCTGGTTCCAATTTTTACACAACTAACTGCATTTTCGTACAATTTATATATCGCTCGGATATACGTCGAATCCAATCCGGACCTTTTGAGGACCTCAAACATTTTCTTTAACGGGACACTATCATATGCTTTCTCAAGGTCTATAAATACCAAATGGGTCTCTCTACTTCTTTCGACACGCTTTTCAATTATTTGTCGTAGGATAAATATATTATCAAGGCAGGATCTCCCGGTACGAAAGCCGCTTTGTTCTTCAATATCTTGTATCTGTCTTTCAACCCTCTTCTTTAATATTCTGCCGTACAACCGGCCCACAGAGCTCGTCACACTAATACCTCTATAATTGGAACAGTCTCTTTTATTCCCTCTCTTATATATGGAGCTTATATAAGATTTATTCCAATCTTTAGGAATTTCCTGGTCTCCACACATACATTTATATGTGATCGATGTTAATATATGAAATTTTTTTCAATAGTGTAAATTATTGTTTTTATACGATAAAATGTCTTTATAATCAACGTCAATCAAATTGAGCATAAATATCTGAACTTAACTATTATGATATTCTGATTCTTGGTATATGCGTTTGAAGATGTATAATTAAGACTTTAAGTAAAATAATCATTAGGGAAACGAACATAAAATGTAAGCATTTGTTGGTTCTGCTTTTGTTAAATATAAAAATAAACATAAACTTGAAACAATATTTTAATAAATACTTCTAAATACCGGTTAAATATATTTTGTTAAAGGTTTAAGATTATCTCTGGTAATTAATTTCATTATTTCTTCGTGAATTTTGTCTGGTCTGTTAAGTTAATTGAAGTTAGCAGCAACAGAAATCATAAGATTTCCTACAGGGCCAAACTGAATTTAAATCTTTACCACTGTGCTTTCTACAACTTGCAAAGCAGACAGATTGATAAATTATTATTGATCGGCAAGGGAATATAAAGTATGCATTCCACGGGCCGTTCATCATGGTCAAAATTCGTAGTGAATTCAGTTTCTTCTCGGCAAGCCGCTTGTACGTATTTCAACCACTTTAGGTCTTATCAGAGCGGCACATGCTGCTGCTCCGAATCGAAACAAAATCTATCCCGTCGTAGGATGGGATAGATTAGAAAGTCTTATGATTTCTCTTGTTGTTATTAGATGACGTTTACGTCTTTAAATAATTATTTTGATAATTATTGACCTACGACAGGATAGATTAAAAATCTAATACCGTCATTATGTTTTATTTCTTTAATCTGTTTGGAGTACCAGAAATTGAATTCACTACGAATTTTAACCATGATAAACGGCACGTCAAAGGAATATTTAGATTCCCCTGCCGAATAATTCATCAATCTGTCTGCTTTGCAAGTCGTAAAAAGCACAGTGGTAAAGATTTGAATTCAGTTTCGCCTTGTAGGAAAGCTTAAGATTTCTTTTGTTGCTATTAGATGGCGTTGTTACATCTGTAAATGATTATTTCGATAATTATTGTCCTACGACGGGATTAAATTTGTTTTGATTCAGAGCAGCAGAATGTGCTGCTCTGATGAGACCTAAAGAGGTTGAAATACGTACGCAGCTTGCTGCTGCCCTGTTTTGAAATAAAAATCTAATCCCGTCATTATGTTTTAATTAAAGTTGTTATTATTATATATCCCACTTTTAAGAAACGTAATATTAAATAATAATGCTTATTTTATTAACCATGTTCCCTTTTCTCTAATAGCAAATGTACGAATTCCAGTCTTCATATGATGAAAATGCTACTACCTAAGGATATATTTTATATTAAGCACAATCCTAAAAGCACTTTCCCTTTTTTCTTGTACGTCACTGAATTTTTGTCACTAGTTTAATTTATTTATATCGTGTAGAGGAAAAAATACAATTATACAGTAATTAGACGTGGCGCTTGGTTCTGCCTACAAAGTCACTGAACTTTAATTTAGTAAAAGGTATTGTCTTCGTAGGAACTTAGCTAACATTTAGTTAAAGCACAACATTAATGTAAATTCATTGTCTGTGTAGTATTTCGTAATTCTTAGTAGCAACTTTCAGATTCAAACAATGTAAATAAACATTAGATTGTAAAATTTGAATTTGTCTGCATCTTACGACATTTTGTAAAATAAACAGTAATTTACAAAAAGTATATGATTTTAATCAATGGAGAGAATTATGTTAGGGATTTCTCTACGTGATAGAATACCCAATGCTACTATTCGCAAAAGATCAGGAGTAGCAGACGTTATTGAAAGGATAACAACACTAAAGTGAAACTGGGCAGGTCATGTAGGAAGATCAGTTGATGACCGGTGGACAAAAAGAATTTTGGAATGGAGACCCCGAATACAAGCTTACAGAAATAGAGGTCGACCCCCAACGATATGGACAGATGACATAAAAAGAGTGACTACTAATTGGATTCAGATGGCGCAAAATCGGACTAAGTGGAAAAGCATGCGAGCATATGTTCAGCAGTGGACGTTAGAGGCTAGTTGATGATGACGATGATGATATGATTTTAAAGTAAAAATTTTCAGAAAATACCGTTGGAGTGGTCCGTTTATTAAAGTGTTTTGTTTTAACTGATCACTAACCTGGTTACATTAATTCAAAAATTCCTCATTACATTTCTCCCTAAGTTTCTGTCTTGTAAAATATGTCTTTCTGTCTGTGTTCTGTCTTTTACATACCGATATTAATATTCATTACAAACATGAGATTCTATTAGCGCCACACCTCCTATAGAGGTTGCTTATAATAATTCTACGATTATAATATACCATTCATAAAAGTTTCGTACCTAAAGGATTCTTCTACGCCCGCGCTTCTTCGTCCAACCATCTTCCCTCACGTTACCTTTCCTTGCATATAAAATGTAGCCTCTAGAGATATGACAAAGAAACTTAACTCTTCTCTTCTTTATAAAAAATATTATTTCAGGTTCAGTATTTAGTATTTTCAGCACTGCCTGATTTGTGATTTTATCCTTCCAGGACACTCTAAGAATGCGTCTGTGGCCCACATTTCAAATGCCCCCAAATTTTTAAGAAGTTCCTATTTACTGTTTAGCCTTTCGCAGTGTATAAGAGTATGGGAAGGACATAACACCTACTTAGATTCATGCGTAAACGAATTTCTTCTGAATATTGGCGTTATAATAAGAATAAGTCTAGTTGACAATAGTTCCAAGAATTTTTTACCGAGAAAGCCGCTAAATGACTTGTCCATTAAAAACTAATTGTCTACAATAATATTTGTTAATTTTTTGAAGAAAAGCTTTTATATTGACGTTGTATTATTTTTTCTCCCTAGTAAAATGTATAGAAGATCGTTATAATAAAATGGTGGTTACTCTTTACTAAAATAATCAATTTTGGTAATTAACATTTTTCTGTCATTAATATATCATTTGCATTGAATTATGACAGCGCCTGTGCAGTGTAGTCATTTGTTGTCGTAAGTTTTCAACATTTTAAACATTAACACAATATAACAGCTTTAGTTTATCTTTTGCTTTTATTCTGACAAAATGGCAGTGTTTTCTATTATTGATGTAACAAATATGACACAAACGATGCGGAATTAATCTAATGTTGTTTTTTTTTTTGTAGCATCTTATCGTAATTAATTATTTTTATTGTGAATAAGCCGCAATTTTACTTTAAAATAAGTTTATTTGCCGTTTCTATTTCCGCTTCGGGTATAAATACAAATCCTTAATATATTAAACACATTTTGTTTTTGTTACTAGTAAAAAATTCTTCTAACAATTTAATTTTAACTGACTTATTCGTATTAACAATTCAAAAATAAATTATAAATTTTAAAGTGGATGCCTTTAAAATGATATGGTGAATATTTTTGAGTTGCGCTCCTGGGAAGAAATTCATTCCATTACTTGAAATCCACATTTAAGAATACCCGTCAGAAAAATTATAGTGTGTAATTATTTGATTTAAAAAGACAACCACCTTCAATGATGACAGTTAAATTCTCCTGTTAGTGATCCTATAGTAAATCATTTGTAAAAACCATAAAGAAACCTTGTGATTAGGACCTAGTAAGTATTTGGTCTTACATTTAATTTACTATCAATATTAACACCAAAACTTTGATTTTATATGTATGTTATTTATAAACATAAATGATGCATCCTCGATGTTGTTGACTTACTCCTAACGATATTTTCCTTCTATTAATTTTCTTTTTTAAAATGGTTAACCAGATCCTACTGCCTTCTGCCGAGGAATATGCTACAAAATTGGTTTCATTTAACATAAATAGAGTTGTTTCTTTGATTTTTCCTCTTTTTATCATGTTTCTTTTAGGACTATACTTTAATCTTTCTATTGAACTCTATGTTCATTTTCCCATTCGTGTTTACATATTTGAGATCTATAGAATTCTTTATTTTTGATGTTCGCGTATTCTAACATTTATTGGTCTTGATCTTTCCCCTAAATAAAAATGTTCTCCTTCACAAGGGATTTCGTAAATACAATTCTTTGTTTTTTCTTGTTTATCGTTAGGTTTAGTTTTAGATAAAATAAAATAAAATAAGTCTTAATGTGTTGTTTGAATGTTTTAAAGTTTTAAGTTTTTCCGATAATTCGTTTATGTATGGTATTGTTATTTTCCTCGTATTATTTCTTCTGAATGTTATAGGATACCGTTCTTAGTCGTTCTTTCCACTCGGTCTATTCTTGAAAATTCCTTATTTCTAAACGACAAAGGATAATTATTTTTTAAAAAATATATGGTAACAAATGTCTATAAGAATGAATTTTCGTTCTAAAAAGTAATTTTGGTTCTATCGTACAAAAATTTAATGATTTTCATTTTAATATCGCACGTAATTTGATTTGTAATTTATATATTTGTTGGTGTGTATTGGTTTTCTATACACCTGAGTCTCACATTTACTATCCTTCTTTGATATTGAACCATAGAGGAAAGATAGTGTGTTATTATAAGCTTTTTCCATGGTAAATGGTATTGTCTCTTCTTTATCGTTTATATTATTCAGAAATGTGTCCAACAACTTTGATTCACGAGACCATGTTGAAAAAACATTATCTATATATCTTCCCCATACTGTGAGTTTAAATTTTATTTAAAAATAATCATTTTTTCCGAAAACTTACATGAATAAATTCGAAAATAATGAAAATAAAGCAGAGTTAATTCTTCTTCTTCTTTTCGTGCCTATCCTCTGTGAATGTTGGCAATCACGTTGGTCCATACAACTTTGTTGACAGCTGCTCTAAATAAATGTATGGTAGTCATACCTGCCCATTGTCTGATGTTCTTCAACCACGATGTCCTTCTGCGCCCTTGAGATCTTTTGCCTTCTATCTTGCCTTGTGAAATGAGTTGAATTAGTTGATACTTCTCATTGCTCATCACATGCCATAAGTATGTCATGTTTCTGATTTTCACGATACGTATAATTTCCAGATCTTCATTTTTAGGTATGCTTTGCAGTGTTGTTTGTAGCATGATGGATATAGGAAATTCTGAGCATGCAGCGATACCACCACATTTCGAAGGCTTTCAATCATTTGGATGTTGCCTCTGTTAAGGTCCAGGCTTCGACTTCATATAAAAAGGTAGAAAATACATAGCATCGCAAGACTCGTGTTCTTATATCAATGTTAAGGTGCATACTACATAAAATCTTCCTGAGGCGATTGAAGACAGCTTTAGCCTTTTCTATACATCTTATTTCCTGTGAGTAGTCCCATTCCTTATTTAGGCTGCTTTCAAGACACGTAATTTTGTCGACTATTTTCAAGGGTGATTATTAGCTAAGAATTGGTGCTGTATTACGTCGTTTTTACTTACTACAACAATTTTGGTCTTCTTACAGTTTAATCTCATGCCGTATATGTCACAGGCTTCCACTACACGGTCTATTAATGTTTGCAGATCCTCCGTATTATCAGCAATCAAAACCATATCGTTGGCATATCTTAAATTTTGAGGGTATACAAGGCAACTATCGAACACGGTGATTAATTTAATTTTGCCCAAGTACATTCGATCAATAGATCATCTTCAGGAGCATTTCGTCAGTTGTGGCCTATCTGACATAGTAGAATATCATAAATGTAAAATTTGGACATAACAATACAAAATACAATACACTAAGACAAACAAACACTTTAAAATTTATAAGGAGAAGCTACATGTTGTATAGAAGCCGGAGACAGAATGGGCTCCCGGTCTGACGGAAATGTAGAGATGGAGATGCATCTCTACATTTCCGTAGACCGTCGTGACTACCACTTAGAAATGAATGCCACGAATTACCGCAAATAACTAAAGAAAAAACCAATTCCAAATTTACCCCCTAACTCAGTAGTTGTTTGCGATAATGTCTTATACCATTCGGTACAAGTGATTCCTGCGCCTAATAGTAATTCCAAAAAAAATTATATGATTGATTGGTTGAATATAACATTTAATCCTCAAAGTTTTAAACGCGAATTGTTTGCGTTGATTAAGTATTATAAAAATCGGTTCAAAAGGTATGAATTCTATGAACTTTTGCGTGAATATGGTCACACTCCTTTACTGTTAACTCCATACCATCCGGATTTAAATCCGATAGAGCTAATATGAACTGAGATTAAAAATAATACCGCAAAAAATAACATAATTTTAAAATTGGAATATGTGAGATACCTGTTGGAAAAACAAGTTTCTGAAATAACCCCAGATAAGTGGAGAAAACGATGTCATCATGCAATTAAAATAGAAGACAGTTATTTAACATCCGAAGTCCAAATAGACCGTCAAGAAGATATTAATCCCATTATAATAAACTTCGGAAGTAACGATAGTGACATCGATTGTTCTTAGAAAGAGGAAAATTAAATTAGATTTTGTTGTTCTTCTTTGAAACATTCACATTAGGTATATGAATCTTAAAGGGTTTTTGAAAGGATTTACAAATTTAGATGTGCACATATTTTAGAAGGACAGCAATATTGACGGTAGTCTTTATTATATCGCTAATATATATTTCAAAGAAACGTCTTAAATCACGTAGGTCCATGAAATTAGGCCTTTCCCAAAGACAGGAATATTTATGTTTACATGACTTTATTATATTACTAAAAGACTTCCGAGAAAAGAATTAAATCAGGTAGAAGTTCTAAGTACATGTAATTGGGACAGTTCATTTGCATATAATTACCCTCACACTTTTATATGCTTGACAATTAATTGCTATTTTAAAAATTCATTTTGTTAAATTTATCAATATTCAGAACTTAATAATTCTTTTGTACAATAAAAATAGTTTGTTTGTTCAGGTAAAACGTATTACGAAGGTAGAATAGAAAGAAGATAGAAAGTAGAATAAACAAACTTACTGATTATGGAGCACGGAATCCAAGATCCGGCAGGGGAGGAATAACTGTAGGACACAGGGTCTCCCAGGTCGTAAACCAGAGAAATTCCTGTGGACTTAAGACATTGAAAATAGCAACCTGGAATGTCAGAAGTTTATACGCAAGTGGTAAGTTAGCGAACGTACTGCTTGAAATGGAAAACGTCCAAATTTATGTTTTAGGTGTAAGTGACGTACAGTGGCCAGGTTCAGGCAAACAAATTACAAATAATGGAACCGTGTATTATTCAGGTAACAACGAAGTTAATCATCGCTATTATATTGCTATCTTAGTTACAAAAAAGGTCAATTACTCTGTGAGAAGTTTTACTCCTTATTCTAATAGGATCTTATCAATACAACTTCAGTCTAAAAAAGTTAAAGTAAATTTTATTCAAGTTTATGCTCCTACGGCAGATCAAGATGAAGACGATATCGAACTATTTTACCATGATTTGGAACAAGTCTTAAAATCAATAAAGAAACATCAGACAGTAAATAGTAATGGGCGACTTCAATGCCAAAGTTGGCCAGGGAAGAGTGGATGGATCTGTGAGGGAATAAGGTCTAGGAACTAGAAATGAACGTGGTGACCGTTTGATACAATTTTGCCAGACGGAAGAATTTGTAATAGCTAATACACTTTTTAAGCTACCAAAAAGAAGATTGTATACATGGAAATCTCCCGGTAATACAACGAATAGAATAATCCGATTTCAAATTGACTTTGTCCTCATTAGACAAAGATTTCGTAATTCTATACTGTCCGTCAAAACTTACCCTGGAGCAGACATCGGTTCAGACCATAATCCCATCGTAGTCACATTAAGAACCAAATTAAAACTGGTTAAAAACCCATACAAAGTACAAACTGTAAAAACTCTTACTGAAAATCTACGTAATGCTCAAGAACTAAATAAAAGTAGCTATAACATTGATCAGAAATGGGAAAATATAAAAGTAGTAATAATTAAAACAGCAAATGAAAACTTAAAACCAAAGAATAGAAAACATAAAGACTGGATGACTAAAGAAATACTACTATTAATGAATGAAAGAAAATCATTCAAAACAAAAAATCCAATTAAATATAATAAAACTGATCGATTAATTAAAAAGAGGATAAAAGAAGCTAAGGAGAGAATGTTACATGAGCAGTGCCAAGAACTAGAAGAAATTGAGAAAAAATATGACTTTTTTAACATGCATAAAAGAATTAGAGAAAAAACAGGAATGAGAAAAACACTTTAAACTAGGTAACTAAGAGATGAAAATGGTTCACTTATAACAGCTATAAACCAAAAAATGCAGAGATGGACACAATATTTAGCACAACTTTTTGAAGACAAAGAGAGAACAGAAGCACCAAAAGAATTTAAGGATGATACTGGGCCTAACATTATACGAGACGAAATTGAATATGCAATAAAACAAGCTTAAGGTGGTAAATCTCCCGGGCCTGATGAAGTTCCTATAGAATTACTCAAAATTGTGAATACTGAATCTATTGATCTTCTTTTGGATCTATTCAATACCATATAGAACAGGTATAATACCTAAAGAATGGCTTCAATCAACATTCATACTGCTTCCCAAAAAAGCCAATGCAAAGGAGTGCAATGAACATCGCACCATAGCCTTAATAAGTCATGTCTTGAAATTGTTAAAAGTAATTCACAATATAATACATAAGAAATTAGATGAAGGCATACTGGAAAGGACTGGGAACACGAGATGTACTGTTTGCAGTAAGTGTTCTTTCGCAGAGATGCTTAGATATTAATCAGGAAGTATATGCCTGTTTCATTGATTTTGAGAAGGCATTTGACAAAGTGCAGCATAATTGGCTTAAAGATATTTTATTAAATAAAATCATGGACAGTAGAGACATTAGAACCATATGTAACCTCTATTGATACCAAACAGCAAAAGTGAAAGTTGAAAATGAACTGACCGAGGATATCCCGATTCGCTGTGGGTCCGCTAAGAGTGTATGTTATCACTTTTGTTATGCAATTTATACAGTGAAGCTATCTTAGAATTAGCGCTTGCCAAGATCAGTGAGGGCCTTATAATAAACGGTAAGCCGCTTAATAACATAAGATATGTTGATGACACCGTCCTTCTGGCTGGAATACTAGAAAAACTGCAACACCTTGCTGAACAACTAAATAAATTTGAAGAAAACCAATTTCATGGTATTTACAAAAGCACAAAACATCAAAGTTAAGCTACTACTAGATAATACAGAAATTGAACAAATATCTTCGTATAAATACCTTCGAGCATGGATTACAGAAGATACTGATCAGACAAAAGAAATATGATGCCGCATTGAAATTACACGGTTAACTTTTAATAGAATGGGAAAACTTTTTTGTAATTGCGATATCAATATATCGCTCCGGATAAGAATGCTTCGATGTTATATTTTCTCCTCCCTTTTGTATGGGGTTAAAGCTTGGATATTTAAAAAATAACATTAAAAACCTAGAAGCATTCGAAATGTGGTGTTACCGACGTATTTTGAAAATATCATGGATGGATCGCAAAACAAACGAACAATTCTCGAACAACTAGGAAAACAATGCGAAGTTTTAAATTCCATAAAAATCAGAAAATTGGAATACTTGCGGCACATCATGAGAGGTAAATAACAGGAACTACTAAGAAATATAATGCAGAGTAAAATCAAAGGCAGAAGAAGCGTAGAAAGTCTTCGTCAATGGTTTGGACGCAGTTCAATTGAACTATTCAGGCGCGTAACCAACAAAATTATAATTGCCAGAATGATTTCTAATCTCCGATAGGAGTGGAACTTAAAGAAGAAGTATTTTATCTTCAAATTACAGACTCTAGTTTTTGTGCTAGTGGAACGTTATTTACGGTTACTCGTTGTCTCTAAATCTTTAAAGTAAGTACGATCGAGGGCAAGCTAACGACGGTTCTTTTCATTTATCTGAAAATTATGTAATTAGATACTGTTTCGGGTCGTACTTCCAAACATAAAAAAAACTAGTAAAATCTAGCAGAAATAGATCCAGAGAGTGAGCATTAGTGACGTAGAACAAAAGATTAAATATATGTTTAAACAAGACATTGATCGAAAAGAAACTCGACAGCAAGCTGTAAAAAATCATCCTAAATCCACAAGAATAGATAAAGATTATACTAAAAACATTCAGAACGCAGGTGTGAAAAGGTATGCGAGTCCAATTTTTTTCTCTATTTACAACATACAATCTACAATTCTTCGAATAAGTATCTTAAAAATTTTGTTTTGATCTTTTTTAAGCCTACCTCTACTACATGTATAGTTTCTACCATATAAGTAGCCTATTTGGGTTTCTGCGTATATTATTACATACTTCTTTATTTTACAGATTAAATTACAGATTAAAAAGTATTGTGGTTATACAGTTGCTACATATTAACGAACATATTACTTTATTTCTGAATACGGATATAAAGATACTGCTTCTTCATTCATCGGTAATTTTTCTCAGTTCCATAGTTCTTCTATCAAATAAATCTGTTACCTTATTTGCTTCAACTTGGATGGTTGAACTGATTTTCTGTAAAATTCTTTCAGCATCTTTTTTACCTCCTTTTATCTAATTATAATCATCACCATTGGCTCCGCAGCTGATGACAAACCTTGGCTTATTCTAGGATTCTTCCTACTTCTAGCTTTCGTTCTCTAATTTCTAATTTCAAGTTCTCTCAATTTTTCCTGTATTTAGTCCATATATTATACTTTTGGTCAACCCTTGGGCGGCTTTCCCACCACATATTGTAATGTTATGATTATTTCTGGTTCAAAGGATTCCATGCGCTCTACATGTCATATCCATTTTAGTCTTCCAACCTTAAAAATTTGCTTTATCGCATTTATCATTATTCGCTTGTCCACTGGTGGACATAGATTTACCTCATAAATTTCCATCTGCTTCAATTTTTGCGTTTTGCATCAAATTTTTATTACAGCGTTTTAGATCTTCAGGCGAATGCGTTGGTGGACGACATCTGCTTTGGTAGGCATCATCTCTTGGTCTCCAGTCCAGTATATGCTTTGTCCATCTGTTAGCTGTCATTCAAGCCACATGATTTGCCCAGTTCTACTTCAATGTTGCTATTCGATTTGAAACGCTGGACGATTTAAAAATGTAGTTCAATTTCCCGAAGGCTGCCCAAATCAGTCTTATACTACGGTAAAAAGCTCAACGGTTTGGTTATCTTTTCCTATGCGAATCTCATGACCTAGTTATTTATAGGCCATTACCTGGTCTATGGATCTTGCTCCTACGCATATATCTTCGCTGATAACGCTGAATCGCTGAAGATTTTTAATTATCGGGGATTTAGCTATATTAATTTTATCCCCCTTCTAGCGAGAAAAAATACAACTGATTTTAGAGTTCTTTAAATATATTATATTTATATATCGATATTCCGATATACCAATAGTAAATTCCACATTCTGTCAAGGCACATTTTTTGTTGATTTATGGTGTCAAAGTCCTTTTCATAATCCACAAATATTAAAGCTTGTGGTTCATTATATTCAGCACATTCAAGATTTTTTATTACCAATAGGTGTTCGTTGGTTCCCTAACTTTTTATAAAACCCGCCTGTACAACGAGTGGATACATATCCAATTTATTTTATATGTAAGTAGTTTATAAATATGGGAAATTGAACTTATGTGACTGTAATTACTTACGTCGGTAGCACAGCCTTTTTTATGAAGTAGGATATTTTGCCACCGAGTTGGTGTTACTACTTACTGCAAAGATCTAGTGAATATTTAAAAGTGAAACTGGAACAAACCATGAAGTGGAGATATCCAGGAGTGGCTAGTATACCTGTTGAATACAAAGCACGTGGTGTTCGTGTGTATTGAGGTATAAAAAAATCGCTTATTAAAAGCTTAAAATTTTTTATTATAAAGAAGACCTTTTCGGAATTGTATCATTCCATCATCAGTTTAATAAAAAGTTGTTAAAAAACATTGTGTGGCCACATAAAAAACATTCGATGGATATCTGGATTTAAAAAATAATATTCGTGCTATTTATTCAGGTAAATGCAATAGACTCTTAAATTGTGTGATATTAAAAAATGAAACTGGGGGCATCTTATATGACCCCCTGTAGTTGGGGGTCATAGGTTACCTAGGTAATGTAAGTCAATAAAACCTCACCAACTACAGGGGGTCATATAAGATGCCCCCAGTTTCATTTTTTAATATCACATAATTTAAGAGTCTATTGCATTTACCTGAATAAATAACACGAAGATTATTTTTTAAATCCAGATGTCCATCGAATGTTTTTTATGTGGCTACACAATGTTTTTTAACAACTTTTTATTAAACTGATGATGGAATGATACAATTCCGAAGAGATCTTCTTTATAATAAAAAATTTTAAGCTTTTAATAAGCGATTTTTTTATACCTCAATACACACGAACACCACGTGCTTTGTATCTAGTGAATAGTTTGGCAATAAACTGCCATAATCTTTTCCAGGCATGTGTCGCCATTTGATCGTCTTTGGGGGGAGTTATTGTTTTTCATTTATTGCACTGACTTTCAACTTCATTGGGCATTATATCCGGTAAAATTTTATATCCCTGATTAATCATTTTTGATAATGATCCACTGCGGATACATTGCTGTTCTTTGTATAAAGAAAAACTCTCTATAGTGTTTATAATTCGATACTTCATGATTTACCCTTGTTTATTTCTTAATTTCTTTTTTCTTCTAATGGACATGTTCTCTCTGAGTACTTTAAAACTTTTGTTTCCTTCTACTACTCCATTTTTTGCATCGTCTCAGATCCTTTCTAACCTTATTTTTAATTTTTTTATTTAGGATTCTTAGTTCATTTTTTAAGATCCTAATTTTTTGTAAGTGTTCTTCTTTCCCGTAGAAGATATTTTGTGATGTGGTTAATTTTTTGTATTTGTTTTCAACACGAGGACAGTATTTCTTTTCAGCTTCTTTCAATGTTTGAATAATTTTATTGTTTATTTTATTGATGCTGAAATTCCCTAAGTCATGTGTAGCCAAGCCATAAAGTTTTACCTATTTTAAAAACAATTATCTTTAACCATTTTTTTAGGATCGTTTTTGTTATTTCGATTTTAATGTTAAAAGTGGGTTTTGCTCTAATGAATCTATGGTTACTTCCTGTTGAAAATTTATTCAAAACTGTTACATCCTGAACTATCCTAAAATCTTTTCGATTTGTTATTATAAAAATAAACTCATTTTTTTGTTCTTTGGTTCTGACTTTTCATGTCCATTACGTTGGGGTTTCTTTCTGAAGAATGAGTTCATCAAAAAAAATTAATTAAGAAGTTAAGAAACCTGTTACCTCTTTTATTTCTCTCACCAAATCCAAAGTTTCCCATAGCGAATTTTGCCTCATCTGGTTTGAATCCCTATTTTGCGTTAAAATCTCATATTATCAATGTATAATGGGCTTATGAAGTTTGTATAGCTACTCTGATATCTTCATAAAATTGATTAAATTCCTCATCTGAGTGAGAAAGTCTGCTCCAACTATATTTTGACTTCCACCTTCCTTAGAGAAATTGGAACCGTCAGGGACTGAGGGCCGTACACATGATGTATCCATCATGAGTGAAAATTTGGCCTTCAAACGCCAAGCGGTGGCCAAGCATGTTGGTGAGTTTTAGAGTAGGTAGTAGAAGAAAATATAGTGACCCATCTGCCATCGGAAACCTAATAGCCGTTCGGGTTTGAAAAAAATAAGATTTAGCCAAGAGAGGCTGGTAGGAAAGATTAAAGACGTTTTACTTAAGACAAGTTTGGAAAAGAGTAAAATGTGATGGCGGTTATAATCCGCCAGGAGCGTTTCATAAGCGTATGTGTATTGATACATATTGTGATCCCGCTTATATCGCGGGATGATGACTAAAGACTGTATAGCCGTCCAGCATGCCGTAGAATATAGGATAGGGCGCACGTCATTTTTACAATGTAGATACCGCCACTCCATGGTCTTACTATTCTAGGTTCTCTATAAACTTGATACAATTCGAAATGGCTAAATGCCACTTTTGAATATACCTCGTTAAAGAACGTTGTTTTCAAATATTGCCAGTTTTAATTGGTCCAATTTTGTTATTATCCAGATTTTTAAACCTTAGGTGAGCACTGGTCTATCCAGGTTTTATAGACGTGGCATTTTTTTTTTGGTTAATATGTCTAATTTCAAATATCTCCCTTATTTGGCCGATTTTCCAGAGATCCCAGGTGTGTAAATTCTGCGACGCTTTGTGCATTTTTTGTCTTCTTTTATTGTTGTCAAAAAAAAAATAACTTACTTTTTTTCCTTTATGTTTGGCTATTTTATTAATCTTTCTTTCGCCATATTTATGCCGAGATGTCAAGTATCATATTCATGTTACTGTACTTTTGCTTTAGCTTTTAATACAGCTAATGTCGCTTTCATTTAGGAATCATGTTGTGTTGAAGTCTGTAGATTTCTTCCATTTTTTTTACATAGTTTTACTTTTTTTTTCAATATTTCTTGAAGTTTGTTGGACCACTACCAAGATGTTTTTACAGGTATTTCAATTGCGGTATTTTGATAATATTTTATTCTTTAAAAATTAAATTCAAACTACTTTTCACGTTCAATCTTTTTTTATTTATTTTTCATATACATCCCATTTCCACTTTTAAACATCCACTCTTTGATCATTTTTGATCCTCTTCTGTATATTTCGTTACGATTACATAAAAGTTCAGAAGAAAACCTCTAATTGACTTACAGTTTCACTAATTATACCTTTATATAAATAATTTTTTTCTTTTTACGGTGCCTGTACATTCTGGAGGTTGGCGATCTGCATGGCTATTCTAATTATGGTTTTACGCAAGTCAGTGGAACCCAAAACAGGCTTTTGTCCCGTTCCGCACTTCTCTATGTGTATTGTCCCGTCCCTCCGTTCTTTCATAGCCATCTCGGTCACCGGTCTACATTCCAAGTATACGAGACGAGCATCTCGTGGGACCACTCTAATCTCATTTTCACAAGAGCCAGGTGAGGTTGAACGAGCTGGGACCGTAAATACCTCCCACGGCCTAACACCGAGCGATTCCTCGGCGGTGACCTGACTACGTGCGAGGTGGAATTCCTCCGCCTGCGTAGCCTTTCTCTCCCCCGGGGGAGGGGGAGTTGCGGACGGGTGACGTATCCGCAACACAGGTATTACGGAGGAGGTGGAGCCCCACAATGTTTCGGCATCGTGCCACCTTCAATTGGTGTCGGACTCGTAGGGACAGTGGGAGCGCTAACGGTCGTATGCCGAAAGGCCAGGTAGACCAGGGTCCTGCCAAATTTGTATTGGAGGGCACAAAGCTTAGCAATGTGCCGTCCTCTGTGTCCGAGGGTCGTCCTGATGTCCCGCAAAACTAACTTGAATTATATTTTCGAAATAAGTAAATATATTTTTATAATAATGGTATAAAAAACATTTACTATGTATATTTTTTCTTAGCATATTTTGTTTTTACAAATTGTGTTAACAACTAAACATCAAAATTATATTATTAGCAGTTAATCCGCAAGTCGTAATTTTGCTTTATTTCAATTTTAAATTGTTTATAACTCAAAAACAATCAAGTTCACAGAAAAATTACAAGAAACCTATTTTGTTCAGAATGACGCAAAAAATTAAAAACATTATCTGGAAAAAAGAATTATTTATTACCATTGATTAAAAAAATTTAAACAACTTTTTGCCTTAGCGACCTCTTGAACCTTATTTTGGGGTATATCATGAAAGTGATTATTAGACTTCGGCAAATATGCATATTGCATATTTTGCATATTGTGCATATTTTATGCAAATATTTCATATTTTGACATATTTGTATAAAAGTTTGCATAAAGTGCATACAAGTTCAGATTTTTATACTGTATTTGAAAATTTTTAAACATACCAATTTATTTCAATTCTTGTATAAAATTTTGTAGTCATTTTAATCAAGAAATGATCTAAGTACGTAATCTCTACAGGTACAAAATATTTACAATTTCAAAGAAGATCAATTTAAGTAGCCCTCAACATTCTTAGAAAGTCTCGGTCACTGAGGCATTCAGTTATTGGATAATCGCTAAGGGTTCGCTCATTTGCATTTTATGATCTAATCCCCAAATCTATCTATAATTTATTGTATCTTAACAGCAGGTAAACGGCTAATAGTTTTGTTCCTAATTTAGGGATTTTCCAAAATCTCCCAGTTTATTGAATTAGGTACCTAAACATTTCCAATTTAATGCTCAGATTTGTAAATCATTTTTGTTTTGATATTCAAAGCGTAAACACTCGTTGTGCGTAACAAAAAGGAACATTCTGATTTTATAATGCCTAAAACAACCAGTGCTTCAACTTGGATTAAACCTTATAAAGAGCTGTCTATGGATATGGGAAAAATCTACTGTTCAGTCTGTGGCAAAATTGTAAGTATCTAATATTTTCTATTAAATATCTAATATTTCATACATACATGGTGTTTCCAAATGACACTTACAACTTTTGACTGTAGATACTTCTCGAAAAAATGAACAAAACGATATAGTTAATGAGGGGTCAAACTTATTTACTTTTCGAGATACAGGGTGTTAAAATTAAAAAACAATGAAATTCTTTTAGTTAATAAAAACAATAACTTTAAAACCAATAAACGTATTTATTTGAAATTTAGTACTCGTAGGTTGTTTTTAAATGAAAAATAGCTTCCTTTAGTGAGAAAAAATTGTCCATGGTACAATACAATGGTGTGTATTTAGAAAAATTTTTCACCTTTACTTTTTTTATGAAGTCAGCTATTCTAAACCACAATTATTTTTATTGTAATTGAATTAACAAAAAAAAAACTTTTGTTGAATTTTAAAATAAGTTATATGATGTACTAATGGTTAGTAACAAAAACTAATTTGTGGATTAATACTGCATTTAAAACACTTAGCGAGTGTTTTTTTTTCCAAACCAGTTATTTGATTAACCAAAAACACCTTGTATATTTTTATATTTTAAAGGTTGGGTTAAAATAAAGGTTTTTATTTTTATTTATAGATAGCATGTGAGAAGAAATTTCAGATATACCAACATGTGAGAACTGCTTCACACATTGCAAAAAAAAAGGAAAAATAGGAGGAAAACATCAAACTTTAATGGCTAAATGTTTCCAATCTACTTCAAAAAAATTAGATGACCAAGAAACTTTTAATGAAGACTTGGGTCGCGCATTAGTGTCTGCAAACATACCGCTTTCAAAATTAGCAAATGTAAATTTTAGTTCGTTTCTAAAAAAATATTGCAAACTTAATGTTCCAAGTGATCGGTCTCTAAGAAGAAATAATGTGAACGGGCTATACTCGTCGGTGTTAATTAATATTAAGGAAGAAATTGCAGATAATTATTTTTACATATCTGTAGACGAAACCACTGATTCCTCAGGAAAGTATATTGCTCATTTATTGATTGGTGTTCTTAAAGAAGATACCTTACCAAAATCTCATCTTATTTCATGCCAGCAACTTGAGAAAACAAATGCTTTAACAATTTCGCGTTTTATACAAGAACAGCAACTTTTTTTCTTCCGACAACGATTCCTTCTAACAAATTGCTGCTTATTTTATCGGATGCTGCTCCTTATATGGTGAAAGCAGGACAAAATTTAAAAATATTTTTCCCAGATTTAATACATGTTACTTGTGTAGCGCATGGATTAAACAGAGTTGCAGAGGAAATACGAAAAAAGTTTCCTCTTGTAAATACCATCATATTCAGTATCAAAAAAGTATTTCTTATATCTCCTATAAGAATTCAACTTTATAAAGAAATGCTACCTAACATTCCTCTTCCACCACAACCTATTTTAACGCGACGGGGAATATGGTTAGAAGCAGCTAATTTTTATGCAGATCATTTTGTTAAAATAAAGAACATAATTGATACGTTAACAGACGAAAGTTCCCAATCTCTTTTGGATTCTAAACAAACTTTTCAGAGTAACTTGCTTCAACAAGAACTTTCATTTATAAAATCAAATTTTAGTTTTGTTCAAAAAACAATTACTCAGTTAGAATCACCAAAACTGTCATTGTTCGAAAGTACAGCATTAATAAAAGAATTTGCGTCATGTTGTCGGAACGTTAGAGGTAATATTGGAAAAGATATTTTAAAAAAATTTGAAGCTACTATGGAAAAAAAAAATAAAGGTTACCATATTCTTTCTGAAGTAGTCAGTGTTCTAGCTGGAAATATTTCGGAAACAATTAATTTAGAACCAAATGTTTTGGTTAGTTTGAAAAATGCTCCCGTTACATCAGTTGATGTTGAACGAAGTTTTTCCATATATAAATATATGTACTCAGACAGAAGCCACAAGTTTTTGTTAGAAAATTTTGAACACAACTTGGTCATTTATTGTTACCATAATTCTAAATAAGTTTATTCATACTTAAAAATGATGTAGTTACTTAAAATAAATGTAAATCTTAATGAATAGTAGGAAACATTTAGTTATGTACACTTTTTTTTTAAATAAAATTGTTACTATTTTACGATTTTTTAATTTATTTGTATGCATATTTTGTAAAATATTTACATATTTTCGGGTAAACACGTGCATATTTATGGGCATATTTTCTACATTTTTATTTGCATATTTGCCGAAGTCTAGTGATTATACAAAAACAAATCTAACGGAAATATTTTTACGAACGAACTTAAGCTTTCCGTCCTGTCTATATCTAAATCTTGTAATAAAACAGCACAAGAAGAAACACGCGTACAAGAAAAAAAAAGTAAAAAACGAAAAGAAATAACGGCAAACACAAAAAAGAGAAAGATAATAAAGAAAAAATAAAAAGAAATTTGTTGATCGCATATTATTTGGATTTAGGTTTTTAATATTTACAGATTCTTTCATATTGTTATAAAAATTGATATTGATAAAAATCAACTATAGTTAAAAAATATGTTTTTAGTTGAGAACTAAATCTTTATATTATGATATTTAATGGTAATAAACAATGTTTTTAAGGCTGTACGTAACTGTATTTGTGAAATTAAACCAATTGTGTTGGCAATAGCACTGGTAAAAAATGCGCAGTGGCTTGTGTCTAAATTCAGATATCATCAAAGATGTTTTATCTTTTATTAAGAAAATTTAATTACGTTTGCCATAATTCATCTAATTCAATTGATCTGGTTCCCATAAACCATAAACCTTGCAAGTGTTTTGAAATGATGAATGAAAAAATAATTAATAGTTTTCAAATATGTCCGTAGTATAATAAATGGTCCATCATACATTAATATTCTTTACGGAAGTTAAATAATAAATAAAGTTCATACACAAGAAAATAAAATTTTGCGAAAATATTATTATTTATATTGTAAACGTAATACAACATCATGCTACCGGTCCACATGGAATTTTTACTCACTATGTATACAAGTCTATGTTACGCTTTCTGGTACATAATATGACTTCCTCTATAAAAAAACTACAGAAATTTGGTTTTGGAAGATAGAGGTATTTTTAAATATTTTAGCGGACTCTATGTAGTTCAACGGCACACAGTGTACCTTTTTACCTTAGTGTAGCTTCTGGCACCACTTAATAAGTTCTCAATCAAACTGTCAAAATTTCATGATTTTGCTTTCCTTGGTCACCACAATAAAATATGTCTAGCTCCAAAGTATTTTAAAATTGTTCTTATAATAGAGGATATTCAATTTAATTATATAATCGTTACATCTTTGCTTGTCCAGTGATGAACATAGATATCTCAAACAAATTTCCATCTGTTTCGATCTTGTGCCTCTTGCATCCAATTCCTATGACAACGTTTTATATCGTCAGTCTAACGTGTTGGTGAACGACGTCTGCGATGGTAGGCATCATCTTTTGGTCTCTATTCCGCATCTGCTTTGTTCATCGGTTATCTGTCATTGGAGCCACGTAAAATGCCCAGTTCCACTTCATTCTTGCTATTCTCTCTACAGCATTAGTCACTCCTGATATTCGTCGTAGCTGGCAGTTTGATATCTTGTCTCGAAATGAAACGTTTATTAGAGCACATTCCTTTTACATTTGAACCACACGGATCTTTTTCCGTTTTCTCGTTGTCATAGTCAAAGTTTACTCTTTGTAAGTCAACACTGGCAAAACACACTGATTAAAGGTTTTTATTTAAGACATATTGGTATGTCGGACGATTTGAAAATGTGGTTGAACTTGCCGAAGGCTGCCCAAGTCAGTCTAATATGACGAAGAAGCTCAACGGTTTGGTTATCTTTTCCTATGGGAATCTCATGACCTAGGTATTTATAGGCCTATACCTGGTCTATGGACCTTTTTTCCTACGTGTGTATCTTCTCTGACTACAATATTTGTCATAATGTGTGTTTTAGATATATTAATTTTTAATTTTCCTTCTAGCGAGTAGTGGTGGAACTGATGTAAAAGTTCGTTGGCCTCATCTATTCTATCCACAACATCATCTGCATTCTTCAGGTGGCTAAGCTTTTTATCATTGATGTTTACACCCTTGTCGAACAGTTTTGCTCAACTACATATATATTCTAAAAGTGTAATGAACAGTTTCGGTGATATGGTGTTCCCCTGACATACTCCACTTTGTATCGGGAATTTTTAACTTTGACGATCACCTCCGCAACACTAGTTATTGCGTTTTGGTATATGTGTTTAATTATATAGTTAATTCGGCATTCTGTCAAGGTTTTTAACATTTTTTGTTGATTTATGTTGTCAAAGGCTTTTTAATAATCCACAAATAATAAAGCTAGAGGTTTATTGTACTCAGTACATTTTTTAGGATTTTCTATAACCAATAGGTGATCCTTTGTTCTGTATCCCTTCCTAAAACCCGCCTCTCTATGGGTTGATAAAATTTCAATTTATTTTCTCATCGTTTCGTAATTTTTTTTTCTAAATAATTTATAAATATGGAAAAGTAAATTTGTGGGCCTATAGTTTCTGAAAACGGTAACATTGCCTTTTTTATGAAGTAAGATAATTTCTGCGTTATGCTACCGAGTTGCTGATACTTCTTCCTGAAGACATCCAATGAATAGTTTGACAAGAACCTGTCATAATCTTTTTCCAGGCACTTTTAGTGCATCTGCCACTATTTTATTCCTTCCGGAAGACTTCATATTAGGCACAATTATAATTTCAAGAAATTATAATTGCGCCTTAATAACTGGCCACAGTAAGTAACAAGCGGTATAAGCTTTTAACTTAACTTTGTATCATATTTAGTCCAGAAGATGATGGTATAAATAGTAAAAAACTTTCTCCTTCAGAATGATGGCTTCGGTTTTTTAACTGCAACACGCAGTACGTGCTGCGTCATCCATTTCTTTATGACGCGACCTGCATTCCGAACCCGGTATTTGAGATCTGGCTCATCCCAGGCCACTACCAGTATAGCCTCTCCGTATTCACAGTGCATAACGCCGTCATATGCCAGATTTCATAGCGTCGTGCCCAAGACAGATCTCTGAGGTACCCCGGCCATCACGTCCACGATTGTGTTCTTTTCCACCATAATCCTTCTCTCGGAGAGACACTCCGCCACCACATTCATCAGGTAACCAGAACATTCTCTCTCCTCCATTGCCTTCATTACTTCATTCTACTGCAGCAAATTGAATGCATTTTTAACATCAAACAACATAAGATAATTATATATCTATAGACCTAAATAAATATTTGCAATAAATAACAAATATTTTAAGGTATACATCTTCAATAAATATAAATTACTTTTAAATAATATCCATCACATTTAATTTTCAACAAATAATTTACATAATACGTACATTCCTAGCCTAGTTGTTAATATCAAACCCTTCAATAACTATCCCTTTACTCGTTAAAAAGTTGCAGTAAAACCGAGAATCACCTCTCACCGGTATACCATAACGGATTCTTAAAATAATAATCCTTGGATCATCATGCACATAATATTTAAATTTTTACTAAAACATTTTTTACTTAATTTTTATTTAATTTTTTTAAATGTATATTTAATCAATCAAACACATATAATATTGGCATAATTGCTATATATTTTGTACCATACAGCACCCTTATACGGGTTATTATATTTTTAGCATATAGTTTACCATATACCATTGACCTGAAGATGCATAGCAAATTATAGTATGCGAAACGGGTCGTTGGGGGTAAAATAAATTTATTGTGAGTAAGTCTTATTCTTATTTATTTTATACCTATTGACAACTTTTATCGTTATGTCCTGTGGTATTATATTTCGAATAATTTAGACTATCTAAGGAGATATATTCTGTAAGGAGAATTGTCATAAGATATAAGAATTAAATTTGGGATAGGAATAATAATTTTTGGGGCAACAAATACTTGACGCCTAAAGTTTAATATATTACTATTTTCGGATTCAGGTATGCCAACTTTGAGGAAAGTTACTTTGGAAACTGTAATAGGCTCAAATTTTTTGAGCTCTTGTTCGATTATAGTGTTTGGAAAGCTGGGGCACAAAATTTGATATCACTAGTCGACTTACACGAATGATTGACTTTTTAATTTCCTTGTATTGAAACGGATTTGTGATTCTGCAGTAAATTTTCTACGATTGTAGTGTTACTAAGGTAAATGCATACCCTGTTGTTGGAGATTCTGAACGCGAAGATGATATTTTTTGGTTGTTCTAAAATTTCTATTGTTGTTATATATTCCTGTATTTTTATATCTAATACTGAAAATTAATCAATTGCATATTCGTTAAATATTAAATTAAAATTACTTACGGCATTGGAGTAGGTTAATGTTGGAGATGTAGATGAAGTTGATGTTGAAGATGTTGATAATTGTTTGGTGACTGCTGTGATAATTTCTAATTTTCTATCTATTTTTAATTTTTATTATTTTTTTTAACAATAAAATTGACTTAGCATCTTTTTTAAAACATAAAAGTGGATCCTTTGTTTATGCCACTGCGTTATGATTCAAATGGTTTATAGGGATTGAATAAAAACTGAACTTACAATTTTTCTTCTCTCTAGTTAGAAAATTACTTTAATTTTACTCTTAGTAACAAATCTGTTTATAATAATTGTCATAAACTAACAAAAAACTCTTTTTATTCGAAACTGAAATTATTAATAGTTCTCTCAATTAAATATTTTGACATGCAAATCCATGCTTATAAAAAATTCTGAGCAGAAACCTTTCATCCTTGACTAATTTTGGTCATAATATTTAATATGTTTAATATAAATTAACCACAAAATTGGTTAAAAATACATTTATTTTGATGTATCGATTTTCACCTAAAAATACTACTTTAAATAAAAACTAAACAAATTATTTTGTTTTGTTACATAATATTACAAAAAAAAATTCTAATAAGTAAATTTTTCCTGCCACATTCATATTATAATTTAGATATATAAATATATACATATTATATATATATATATATATATATATATATATATATATATATATATATATATATATAAAGGAGTACGACCGTCAAACAATTATTCAATGAGTAAGTTCCAAAAAAAACTAAATCCTTTGGTCACGAGGATTTCGGTCAAAGGAGAAATAATAAAAGGAAATCACAGTTCCATTCCTATATTTGAAGACGTTTCGCTTATTGTATTTACAAGGTTCATTAGTTCAATGAATGGTGAGTGAGGATGATAAGGTGTAAAACAAACGCACCATTCTCTTAATAACCTTGGTCAAAATATTAAAGTCCAAATAGTAGCTTAAATGTTCACATGTAGTAGCATTCATGTATAACCATGAGAAAGAAATGAATGAAAACTACTGCGAAGCACTATAAAAACCCGTCACATTGCACGTAAAAAAACTTATTAACAGTAAAGTGTACAGATAAAAACAAAAAAATTTACAAAACACACCGGCACAGAGCTGTTTTTATAACGTATACATAGAAAGATTAACATTTATAAATACAATTCAAAAAGTACTTGCATTAAAAAAAATTACATGGACAACAAGTCAGTTTCACTGTCACTGTCATTATCTAGATCTATAATAATTGTGTTTTTGAGCAACCTATCTGTATTTATATAAGATCCTTCCATCGTTAGAACATGGGCAACACTATTTTTACAGCTGTCATTGGCTATTTTCTCCATTTCTAATTCAATTAGACGAACCACAGATGAATTTAGGATAAAGGAAACAGTACTTCTCCTTACCGATACTTTTAACTCACGCTATATGTGTTTAATAGAATTAAATATTCAATAGTAAGGAGAAAGTCTTAATACTGTATGACCCATTTCTTTCGCCAAACTATCGCAATAATATTGTTTTCTAATGGAAGACGTTTTCCTGGATTCTAAGTTTGCTGTCATTAGAACATGGAACTTTATTCTGCCGACGACTGTGGTAGCTGGCATTGTCCGTCACAATTACACTGTTTGGTGGTATATTTGGCAATAACTTCGTTGAAAACCAGTTCTCAAATAATTCTGACGTAGTGTCATCATGATAGTCGACACGGAGTCCTTAATATCTTTGCATGACAAGGCTAAAGCATTAGGTATTAAACCATTTTTTCCTGCATTATTGTAATACGTTTTCCTTTATTTAATGCAGCTTTTGTTGTACAGCGACCAGAAGAATCTGCCCAATCATATTTTGGAACGTCATGGGTGTCAAACCACGTCTCATCCAGATAAACAATTTCTCTTTCACTTTCTCTGTATATATGAATTTGAATTAAAAATTCTGTACTTTATATTTGTAGACGAGCAGATTCCATAATTACTTGGCGTTTATCCATCGTTTTTATTTTAAAGCGTTTTTTTATAAAACGTTGCCTTACTGTCTCACTACAGCACTTGATTCCTGTGTCATCTTTCTGCAACTTTTGCATGATGGTTTTTAACGTGGGAACCATCTGTTCATAAATGTTTCTTAACGTTTTCTAAATGTTTCCTATACATACCAGCGTATTTTCTTTTTTTTTTCTGCTTAATATCGGTTGTTTTGTTATGGACCACACTGTGTTTATTTGTCTTCGTGTTAAGGCTGTCGCTTCCTTCGCTGCATTAAATTTTTAAATTTCTCGTTGAAGGAGGGTAGTGTAAACGTCAAATATTACTTTTTTGGGTCAACTGACAAAACTCTGCGCTTTACGGGTTTATTAATACTGACGTCTATTTTTTCGACATTATTATTATCAATAACTTCACAAGAAGTACTAGGCTCTTTCCACGGACGAAACATTTTAAAATAATATTGTTTTATATATACAAATTGTCTTCTCTAATCCTCTTTTTAAATGCTACATAGTTTATTATCAGGATCAAGTAAATATACCTGAATTGTTACCGTTTTGGAGGTTCAAAAAATGTTTTCTTTTTATAAATTCTATTTCGGGCGTTAAATTGTATGTATTGTAATATATTTGTTTTATCTCACTGTTCAATTAAAAATACAAATTTTAGAAATTGTAAATAATTTAATGCGGTGAAGAAAGCGAGAGTCTTAACACAAAGACCAATGAAGACAGTGTGGTCAATAATAAAACAACCGATAGTAAGTAGAAGAAAAAGAAAAGAGGCTGGTATGTTTAGGAAACTAGGCCTGAGTCATGTGGACATCATTAGAAGAAAAATGTATAACATGTATGAATGATCCCCACGTTAAAAAACATAATGCATATGTTACAGTAAGTTGACACATGAATCAAGTGCTGGAGTAAGACGATATGGCAATGTCTTTTAAAAAACGGCTTTAAAATAAAAACGATCGATAAACGTCAAGTGATTATGGAATTTGCTTATCTACAAATATGAAGGACGGAATTTTTAATTTAAATTTATAATAACAGAGAAAATGAAAAAGAAATTGTTTATCTGGATGGGACGCCGTTTGATATCCATGACGTTCCAAAATGTGGTTGGGCAGATTCTTCTTGCCGCTCTATAACAACTGCTTCATCAAATAAAGGAAAACGTAATAATCCGTATAGGAAAAAATGGTTTTATACCTAATGCTTTAGCCTTGTCGTGCAAAAATATTAAGGACTCCCGTGTCGGTTGAATGGTTTTCAACGAAGTTATTGCCAAATATACCACCAAACAGTCTAATTGTGACGGACAATGCCAGCTACCACAGTTGTAGGCAGAATAAAGTTCCATGTTCTAATGACAGCAAACTTAGAATCCAGGAATATATTATGCTGAAAAATAATATACATTATGAAGATAATTATTCTAAAAAACAATTATTGAAACTTTAAAATCATTTTCCATCAGAAAACAATATTATTGCGATAGTTTGGCGAAAGAAATGGGTCAAACAGGATTAAGACTTCCTCTTTGCTATTGCATATTCAATTCTATTGAACACATTATAGCATGAGCTAAAAGCATCGGTAAGGAGAAGTAATGTTTCGTTTTCTAATTTTCAATTTCAAATTTATTAAGCTGCCACCGTGCTTCGGAGGGCACGTAACGCAGTCGGTCCCGGCTACGAAAGTAGGCGTTAAGTCATGTTAGGGGCGCTTGCGCGACCTGAAAACCCTAACACTAGACCTTAGCCAGAAGGTTACAAGAACTTTACTTTTTAGTAACATTTAAAAGGTCAAAATACTGCAACTATATTATTGTGTAACCATTTTTAACTGCAATTTGTGGTTAATTCTTATTTTAAATAGTAAATAGCTTTAGAAAAATATTTATTTCGTTCTTAAAAACATTCAATAAAAATTTGTCATTTTAAAATTCTGTTAATCACAAACTACTTAATCATAAACATTATAATAGATAAAAATCAAACCACCCCTCTAAGCCAGAAAAAATGTGCAATTGAAAAAAAATGAAACATGCAAAAATGCTAACCCGCCGTACTAGAACAAGTGTGAAGAATTACCAAACAAAGAGAAGAGAAGAAACGAAAATACACAGAATGAAGAAACGAAACCACTTAAAAAAGGAACTTCAATATATCGAAAATCTCAACAGAGAGAAAGAATTCAGAACATTCTATAAGAAAGTTAACATCAACAGAAAAGAATTCAAGGTAAACACAAATCAATGTAGAAGTTTGAATGGCGATCTATTAACAACAAGAACAGACGTACTAAATCGATGGACGGAATATTTTAACCAGATACTTAATATAGAGGAAGAAGAAGAAAACCCGGAAGACGAAAGCTGTGAGGTAAGCGGAGCAGACGAGAGGGAGGAGAATCCATCAACGATCCTGGAAGTTAAAGACGCTCTAAACAGACTAGCCAGAAACAAATCACCCGGAATAGATAATCTTCCAGCGGAATTATATAAAGAAGGTGGCCACGATATACTAATAGCGCTACAGCAGCTTATAAAAAAAAATATGAATACAGAAGTCCTTCTCCAGTGATTGGAATATTAGAATACTTTGCACCATACACAAAAAGGGAGATATCTTTGAATGCTCTAACTATCGAGGAATTACGCTCCTAAATGCAGCGTATAAAATATTCTCCAATATACTATGCCGTCGCATGGCACCGTATGCAGAGCAAATAATAGGACAATACCAGGCTGGTTTCAGAGGTGGTAAATCAACAATTCATCAGATTTCAACCCTGAGACAAATTCTAGAAAAAACACTGGAATAGGGTGTAGACACGCACCATATATTTTTAGACTACAATGCAGCCTAGGACTCTGTAAATAGAAGAGAATTGTTTAGAGCAATGATGGACATGGGAGTGCCGAATCAGTTGGTAAGTCTAGCCAAACTAACCCTTGAAAAAGTTGAATGCAGAGTACGAATCCAGGGGGAACTCTCTGAACCTTTTAATACAAATAACGGGCTACGTCAGGGAGACCCACTCTCCTGTATACTATTATATTATATTATAGCTCTGGAAAAAGTAATACGTACTTCACAAATCACAACTACCGGTTCAATATATAACAAATCTGTGCAAATCCTAGCATATGCTGATGATATCAATATTGTTGGGAGAACGGAAAACGCAGCACGAGAGGCGTATGTAGCACTAAAGGAAGCGGCTACAAAAATGGGTTTAATAATAAACATTATTAAAACGAAATACATGAAAATAGGTCCTCAACCACAAATACGACGGCCACTTGTTATAGAAAACGACGACATCGAAGCAGTTAACGAATTTGTATACCTGGGAACGCTCGTCAATACTGAAAATGACATTACCGCAGAGATAAACCGCAGAATTTGCACGGCTAATAGATACTATTTTGGTCTTAATCTCATTTTTAAATCTACAGCTATATCAAGAAATACAAAAGTAAAACTCTACAAAACAATAACACGCCCAGTCCTAACATATGGTTCAGAAACCTGGACTTTAACAAAAAGCAATGAAAACATGTTAGGATGTTTCGAAAGAAAAATACTAAGGCGAATCTATGGAACGATAAATGAAAATGGTGTCTGGAGAAGACGATACAACTTCGAACTCTATAGAATATACCAGGAACCAGATATCGTAAAACACATTAAGATAAGACGTCTGAGGTGGGTAGGCCATGTAATGCGGATGGAGCAAACCGACCCAGCTAGAAAAATGCTCCTTGATAGACCTATTGGTCAAAGAAGAAGAGGAAGACCCAGAACAAGATTCCTAGATAACATAGACCAAGATATGAGAAATATGGAAATACGTGCTTGGCGGAGGAAGGCTATGGATAGAGACGACTGGAAAAGAATTCTTGGGGAGGCTAGGACCCACACAGGGTTGTAAAGCCAAAATGATGATGATGAATTAAATTATATATTTTTCTTTTTATTATTAAGCGACAAAATAACATACTTGGTGTAATTTATATTTAGAGAAACATTTCCAAAGTAAAATTTAAGTGGCAGCCGTAGCCCATTGGCTATGTTACTGGCTTAACAAGCTGGAGGAGCCGGGTTTGAATCCCGGCACCGACAAAATTTTCAATTTCTGATTTAATTGAGCTGCTACCGTGCTTCGGAGGGCACGTAACGCAGTCGGTCCCGGCTACGAAAATAGGCGTTAAGTCATGTTAGGGGCGCTTGCGCGACTTGAAAACCCTAACACT
This sequence comes from Diabrotica balteata, assembly GCA_918026665.1. Lineage (NCBI taxonomy): Eukaryota > Metazoa > Arthropoda > Insecta > Coleoptera > Chrysomelidae > Diabrotica > Diabrotica balteata. Next base: position 90,705,484 of record OU898278.1, on the reverse strand, counting down.
AGACCTTAGACAAGAACTTTACTTTTTAGTAACATTTAAAACGTCAAAATACTGCAACTATAATATTGTGTAACCATTTTTAACTGCAATTTTGGGTTAATTCTTATTTTAAATAGAAAATAGCTTTAGAAAAATATTTATTTCGTTCATAAAAACATTTAATAAAAGTTTATTTGTCATTTTAAAGTTTTGTTAATCACAAACTACTTAATCATAAACATTATAATAGATTATAATCAAATCACCCCTCTAAGCCAGAAAAAATGTGCAATTGGATGAGCAAACCTCTGCATGGGCGACATCTCAATGTGATCAGTCACGAAAATATCCATAAAAAAGTGCCGACCTATTGTTTGACATCAGGAGAGCTGTTTTCAGAGACTGACGATTTCCTACTTGTCATTCAGGAACAGGTTATTTGAATTTAAAATTACCTAAAATATATTGTCAAAAACCTTAAGGTCTAAAACGACAAATGCCAGTAAGGAAGTCAATCCTTAAAAAACCGTCCAACATATTACCGGAGGCTGTCAGGCATTTGTCGCTACTGATTATAAGGAACGATTAAAACGATTATTCACCAAGAACTAGCGAACAAACTGGAAACTGGAACTTCTCTAAACCGACCATCTACCTTATTATTAATATAACCTTGACAAAATGCTTGAAAACGAGAACTAACAACTATACAAGACTATACTCGGCTCACAGACCAACCAGTGGCACATAATAGACCAGATCTCATACTGGTCAATAAACCTTCTAGGCAAACAACACTAATAGATGTGAAGATACCTAATAATAATAAACTGCGTATTAAATATAATAAAGTCATCCAAGTCAAAATTTAATAAGGCCATCCAGACTACCAAGTCATGTAGGGTTCAATAACACGGAAAAGGTCCCATCAAAGCTCGCTCCTTTTGATGCCGTAGGTATCTAGGATAAGTGAATTTTCTACAATAAATCTTCTAAAAATAGTGTTAAAGGCATACAATATTGCTTATAATATAGTGAAACATTAATAGAATTTTATTTTGTTTTGCATATATCTATATTTTTGTAAAAATTTCGGTAAAGTCGTAGAAAAAGTATAGTATATGTTATGCATGAAATATTAAATTATTATTCTTGAAAAGTGTAGACGATTCCATATTCATTGGACATTGTACGATACTGAATATAGGAAAAATAATATTGTAGTATATTAAATAAAGAAAAGAGGAAAATGTATGGAACTATATTTACAAAGATGATTGCTTTATCACTACTACTATTAGTATTGCAAAGAATCTCTAAAGCTGCGAATAAAAATTAAGTTACTTCTACGATTTATAGAATACCTAAAAATATAATAATATTGGACATTTATATTGCATTCAACTATGTAAATACAAAAACTTACCGGAAATGTCATCATCCAACGTAGTAGTATCATCATCTTCGGCTAATATTCCCCTAACCCTAACAAAATCCGTTAAACTTAACGCCCACAAAAACAACATCCACTTCTGCAGATACATCACATAAAAACTTGATTTCTTGATCAAAAGTTGCTAAAAATATAAATGAAAAACCCAACCAATCTTTACCACACAGTCAATCTGTCGCCTTTGTGAACAGTAATCAGAGCGTATTTTTCTAAAGTCAGCTCTCACTTGTCTGCTACAAACTGAATTCAATCGTAAATAAATAATAGGGTCTTTTCTGCGAAAACCAGGTCGACGATACCTATTGTGTGAGGTGTAAGAAGAGACTGCATTTCTTTTAGAATTTCTACGATATATTTAAAAAGAAAGAACTGTAATGGGGGGAATTAAGGAAGTGATTTGGATTATGTGACAATGCAAGTGAAATTGTTGATAACATGGTGCAGAACATTAAGTATAATTTTATTAAAAAATCTATTAAAAATAAAAGTCCCAGGTTATTGGCTCAGTTTACATCTTGTTTTCTCCTAAGGTTAAAGGTTATTACTTTATATAAAATTACATCCAAAACTATGTGTTTGGTATAATTAAATTTTTTGCATTTTACTTATATACGGATATACAGTGTGGAAAACAAGTGTATACCTATTTAACCAGATTGACGAATCCAACGCCAGATGGACGGTTTTTTAACATTCAGTCCTTAAACCATTTAACCAAAATCTAGCGTCCATTGAACGTTTATTTTCAGACGTCCTTTACATTTTTAAAATATATTAAGTGACATAAATCCTAACACACATTATAAATTATTATATTTTGAAAATATTTTGTTCGATTACACAGAGTAGGAAAATTAACACGGATCAAGATTTCAATATGATGTAAACAACTTACAGGGATAAATCGATTACTAATAGGATTGTTATGGAATACTATGCGTTTATTTCTTCTCCGGACTAACTCTTTGTTTTGGAATTAAACAGAATATATTGACATGTATAAATTTATTATATTAGAGGATGAAAATTACACTGCCTGTTATTTCTTAAAACTATGAATTTATAAGTTCTGTTATCTACAATTATTTAACGATGTTTCTGGATGGATTTGAGTACAAGAGATTGGACTCAAATATTAATATTAAAATAGCAAATACGGATAGCTTATCGAACAAAGAAATAAGAGAAATAAATTATTATTATTCCATAGATACGAAGTATTAGGCGAATAAACTAGCGAAACTTATTTATTCTAAATAGGAAAATATTTATGAAGAGTATTGATTCTGATTTCTAACAGCAAATAATTATTAGTGATTATACATGAGAACTTTTCATAATTGTAAATAACATATACCAGGTGACTAAAAACTATATAGAAATACATAGATACTTTAATTATCTTACATGTGAGTAGGTAGGTACATTACACCTCCTTTTGTAAGAATGAAAATAATTGTAAAATGAATTTTCATTTAAATGGTATAAAACATTTGTATACATTATTATTTTATTTTAACACATTTAAATAGTTTCTTTTAGTCTCGATAGTCTTTCACTTCGTCTTATCGGTGTAGTCTCTGTGAAACTAGTCTCTTCACACTTTTTGGATTCACTATAATTATTGTCTTTATTATGTTTACAATCTATACTTAAATCTGTCTCATGTACATGTTTTCGTTTACTTTGACATATATTTAGTGTTAAACAATTTGTAATTTGTTGACAACTATGTGACGGATTTCTACGAAATCGTCGGTAAAAATATTTAATTATCCTGTATAAAATATAAAGTAACATACATTTTATCAAAAATAAGATTGCATAAGTGAAATAAGAACTATTTTTTATTGTGTCTGAAAAATTAATATTTGTTTCTGAGGTCATTTTCTCTAAATTATCTAGTTTATGGCTTGCTAAATTTAATGCATCTCGATCGAGATTATTTAATTGTAAGGGAACAAGGTGTAATTTGGATTCATTATTTATCTTAATATCATCACAACAGACTTCTGGAAGGGATAAATCTGGAATGATAGACTGAAAATTACTTTCTTTTGGATTTGAGACAGATATCAAAATAGTTGATCCGGTGTAAGTTTTGCAATTATTCGAAGTAGAAAAAATACCTGTGTTTGAAAGAACAATAGATATTGGCGTACTAGTCTGACAGCTTAAAGTTAAATCTGTTGGTTTGGGTAAAACATATATCCAAGAATTTGGTTTGTTTAATTTGTGCCAAATTTCATATTCTGTTTGAATTATACGAGTATCGCAACTAGATGGTATGTTTGTTATTGAAGTTAACAATTCAGTTTCACAAATTGGATTAGTGTGTGTAAATCGGAAAGTATCAGGATTTTTGCAAATAAGTTTTTCTTCATCTAATGAATAACAGTCTTCTAATGTATCAATAGTAACATAAATGTTTCTATTTTCTGAAAGAACAAGATATTTGACAGATGGAAGAATAAAGGTAAGTCTCTTTAATGTTGGATGAATTATAGGAAGAGATATTAGTTTAAAAAGAGAATAAGGAGTATTACTAACCAAAGGTATACTAACCGTAATTAAAATCTTGTTATCAAAATATATATATTTAAGTAAAATGATATCGAAATATTTATGAGCATAATCGATAGTCAATGGAAATGGATAAGTCGATGTACTAGGTAAATGCGTTACCGTTTTAGATAATTCTTGAATTAGTTGCTCAGGTGTTATAACAGAAGGATGAAGGTTATTATTTCTTGCAAATAGAATAACGTTTATTAAAGTAGAATATTCTTGTTGTAATTCTGTTATAAAGAAAGTTAGTAAAGTAAAATGTTCTTCAATTTTTTGTTTTAAATCTAAATTAAAATATTTATTATTCATTTTATCTGTGTAATTGGTAATTGATTCAAAATTTTTATCAAAAATCACTTTGTTTCGGTCTAGATTTGTAATAGAGTTATTAAAATTTGCAATCGTGGCTTTTACTACATGAATTTGTTGTTTTAGTAAATCAAGAAGATGATTTTCGTTACTTTCAGCTTTGTTAATAGCATTATTGAAATTTTCAGCATCATCACTGTCTAAGGTACCGAATAAGGTCCTGAAAACAGATCCAATTGCATTAAATAGAGCGCGTTTTGGTCTAAAATGTTCATGCAGAATTATGTTTTTTAAAGTTTGTTCATCTTGAAAGAGTCTAGGTATGATTTGTCCTAAGAGTTTTAGTGAAGTATCACATAATCGTAATTCAATAAGAACTGGTTTGTTTTGACACAGTCTTAATGTTTTTTGATAGGTGAGATCTACAAAATTTAATTTGTCTGTAAAAGGTTGTAAAGGAATATGACTTAATATGTTCCAATGAGTTTCAATAAATTGAACATTTTTTATGTGTTCGTAATAGATTCCAGGTGATTTGTTGATAGGAGTATTGGTATATTTCTTGTGAATTTGTTCACTATTTGTCAGCCATATTATTGCATACCTGAAACAAAAGCATGTTTCAATCTATTCATGTGAACTTTTATTGGTTTTTTATTTACTAAAATTGTGCAATTGACAGGAGAATTTATCTCTAGAATTTTATAAGGTCCATTATAATTTTGTGTAAGTTTTTTGGTTTGACCCTTCTTTGTTTGCTCATTTTGGAGATATACTAATTGTCCTTCTAAGAAAACGGTGTCATTAATCTTTTGGTCATAATATTTTTTACTGACTACTTTAGATTCTAATAGATTCGTTTTTGCTAACTCATGAGATTTTCTAAGTTTAAGTGTTAAATTATCTAAATAATCTTCATATGTATATTTGAGTTCTACTGGTCGTATTATACTGCTAGGTAGATTAGGTGTATATCCAAATATTAGTTCATATGGTGTGAATTTGGTTGAAGTATGATTAGTTGTATTATATGAAAACATAGCAAAATCTAGCCATTCGTCCCAATCGGATTGATCAGCTTTAATATAATGTTTAAGGTAGTCTGCTAAAGTAGCGTGACTCCTTTCTAATGCAGCATTTGATTCTGGATGATAAGCAGTACAATTTATATGTCTGATTTTAAAAAGCTTGGCGATTTGAGAAAATAATTTGGAAGTAAAATCTCGGCCTTGATCAGTAACTATTATATCGGGTTTTCCAAACTTGCAAATAAATCCACGAACCAGATTTTCAGCGATAGTCTTGGTTTCATGATTCGGAATTGCGTAAGCTTGAGAAAATTTTGTTAAGTCATCTTGTAATGTTAATATGAACTTATTACCTGACTCGGTTAAAGGTAAAGGACCTACTATATCTAAAAATATTTTTTCTAATGGATTTGAGCTTGTTGTTGTTATCTCCATGGGCTTTACGAATTTTTTTCTAACGAGTTTATTTTTCTGACAAGATTCACAGGTTTTTATAAAGTTTTTAATATCATTTTTCATATTATTCCATTTGAAATGTTTTTTTATACGATTGTATGTCCGATGAAAACCAGAGTGTCCAGCCGTAGGACTAGTGTGATTCTCTTGTAATATTGTAGTTATTTCCTCAGGTTCAGGATTTGTTAGTATATCATGATAAATGATAATAGATATATCAGTTTTTCTAAAAATAAATCTAATCATAGATCTAATTTTTCCCCAACTTAATTTATCGTAGCTAAAAGTTATTCTGGGTAGGCAAATTTTTAATATTTTATCGTTTAATAACCAGTCTCTTAATTTTATTAGGGAATTAAATATATCTTCATAAGAGGTATTGTCCCAATAATTATTTTTTATAAATATGTAATAAAAGTTTTTATTTTGATCAGAAATATATATAATGTCATTTAGTCTTGGATTTTTGGCTTTCAATTTTTCTATATGACTGAATTGTTTATTTATTTGTTTCTGAACGATCTCATTAAAATTTAAATCTACGGAAACAAACAATGCTAAATTTTGTGAAAATGATGTAATCTTTTCATTTGTTTCTTTTATATTATCATTTGTTATTAATATAGTTTCGGATTTAGATAAGAACTGTGAATAAGTGTCATTATTTTCTTTACTCATTTTGTTTATTTGTAAGGTGATTGTTGCCGGGTTTTTGTTTTCTTCGCAAATATTTGTTTCAGATATGGTTAAAGGAGGACGACTTAAACAATCAGCATTTTGATTTAATTTACCTGGTTTATAAATAATTTCATAGCTATATTCTTCTAATGCTAATCTCCACCTAACGAGTCTTGATCCGGGATCTTTTACATTAAATAGCCATGTGAGTGGTTTATGATCCGTATAAATGAAAAATTTATTTCCGTACAAATATGGTCTAAAGTGTTTAACACTCCATACAATTGCAAGTAATTCTTTTTCTGTTGTGCTATAGTTTGATTCCGCTTTGTTCAAGGTACGACTAGCATAAGCAATAGGTAAATCATCTGGTACTTTACCTTGAGAAAGTATGGACCCTATTGCATAATTACTAGCATCCGTTGTTAAGACAAAGGGTTTGGTAAAATCTGGATACTGAAGTATTGGTTCTGAACAAAGTATTGATTTCAGGTTCTCAAATGACTGTTGTTGAATGCTTGTCCAATTAAATTCAACATTTTTCCTCAGCAGTTTTGTTAAAGGTTGTGTTAAAGCACTGAAATTTTTTATAAAGCGTCTATAATAACCAGTGAGACCCAAAAAGCTCTTAATATCTTTTTGTGTTCTGGGTATAGGAAAATCTGTAACAGCACATACCTTTTTTTCGTCCGGTTTGACACCAAATTCAGTTATTAAATGTCCTAAATACATTACTTCGCGACGAAAAAATTCGCACTTATCTGGTTGTATTTTTAAGTTGAATGTAGACAATTTTTCGAATACTTCTTTTAATCTTTTATTATGATTTTCTAATGTATCGGCATGAATGACTATATCGTCGAGATAGACAAAACATCTGTAATTTTGTATTCCTGAGAGGACAGTATTCATTAGCCTTTGAAAAATACTGGGAGCATTTTTTAATCCAAATGGCATTCGTGAATATTGATAATGTCCAGACGGAGTTGAGAAAGCAGTCTTTGGAGAATCCTCAGGATCCATTTTGATCTGGTGAAATCCTGATGTTAAATCTATTGTTGAAAAATATTTTGAATGACCCAATTGGTCTAATATATCGACTATATTCGGAAGTGGAAATGAATCTCCTATAGTAATATCATTTAGTCGTCGATAGTCTATAACAATTCGCCATTTCTTCTTTGCTGAAGCATCGGCCTTTTTTGGCACAACCCAAAGGGGCGAATTCCATGGCGAAGTTGATTCTTCGATAATACCTTGATCTAGCATACCTTTTATTTGAGTTTCGACTTCATGTTTGTGTACTTCAGGATACCTGTATGATTTAGTGCTAATAGGTACATTAGAATTTAAAGGAATTTTGCAAGTTATGGCATTTGTACTGGTAAGTTGATCTCCTTCCAGATAAAAGATATGATTGTACTCCTTGCAAATAGAAATTAAAGATGATTTTTCTTCACTATTTAAATGATCTGTTCTCAAGGCATTTTTTAATTTAGCAATTCTGTTAGAATTCGTATTATCTTTATAAGAAGACATTTTTCGTATATTTGCATTGTTTTGTAAATTTGGAATTTTTTCTATTGCTACTTGAATATCGTTTAATTCAACATCCGTTTCAGTAGTGTTTACGATTGAGGTTAAAAAGAAATCATTTTTTACTTTAACAACACTAGGACATAAAAATACACCTTTAAAGATTTCGCGTTCGGGACATAATCCTTCGCTTAATTCATTATTTATTACTTTAATTTGAACAATTGTTTCAGTTCTTGCGGATAGAATAGTTTTATTACTTCTTGAGTTAGAATTAGAGTTTTGATTTAGTATAAGATCGTCTGAACAGGATTTTTTCTTCTGAACAGGATTTTGATTTATGATTTCGTGAAGAGTTACAAGTTTTATTTGTGCATATCTCAGTGGATTTTACACATTTTGGACTTGAATTTTCTTTGGATTTAGAGTTAGATTTAGATTGAATTGGATTGGATAGTAGTTCTTCACTACTTAAGGTTATTTGGATATCATTGGTTTCTAAATAAGAATGATCCTCTATGGATTTAGCATCATAAGGAAATATTTCATCGATATTAGAACTTGTCTCGATATTTTGATCTCTCAGAAATTCGTCATTGTCATTGTTTAATGGAAATTTTATATATTCAATTGGAATAGAACAATTTTTAAAGTTTAATTTATTTTCTTTATAATCAATTTGGCATTTATTTATTTCAAAAAAATCGCTACCTAATATACCGTCGAAATGAAGAGGAAAATCGTCTTCTACGACATAGAAAACATGAGTTTGGACAAAATCTTTTATCTTGAAATTTACGTTACAACTACATATAGTTTTATTTGGATTTAAGACATTTTTATCAATGCCTCGTAGAGTAATAGACTTAGAATAAATTTTTGGAATGTTTAGTATTTTTGAATATTTAATTAAAGAAATATCTGCGCCTGTATCGATTAGAAACTTGCAAGAGGATGGATTAGAATTATTTACTAAGGGTAAATCTACATAGGAAGTGACTGAGAAGTTGATGGTTGTGATACGGCCTGAACTGAACGAACTCCTCGAGAATCGACCGTTGGTTGTCGAGGATTCTGGAAGTTTAAAGAATTTGTTGGATTTTTGTTTTTATTGTTAAATTCGCGTTTTCTACATTCTTCTATAACGTGACCTGGTTTTTTGCAGTATCTGCAAAAACGTTGGGAAGTGTTGGTATTTTCTTTTCTTAAGTTTGGAGGAAAATCAGAATTGGAATTTGAATTTGAAGGTTTATAATTTTGATTTTGAGAATTTGACCTTTGAAGATTTGAATTAGGATATTTTGGGTTTTGAAAACTAGAATTTTGAAGATATCTAACATTTCTATCTGAATTGTTTTTATATCGACAGTTATTTGAGGAATGGTTGTTTCGTTTGCAAATATTACAGAATGGTTTGAAAATTTCTTGTCTTGATAACTGTTCTTGTTCTTCGGCAATTGCTATAGCAACAGCTCTTTCTAAGGAATCTGGATTTCGGGCTTTGATTAAAATAGAGAGGTCTTTGTTTAATCCTCTAATAAAGACATTTAGTGCTTGAGTTTTTAAGAGTTTAGTACATGCATTTCTTGCATCTGGAGATAAGTCTGGATCAAGTGTATTTATTAATTTTATATAGCAATTTTCAACTTTATTTGCAAATGACATTACATTTTCACTGGGCATCTGACGTAAGGAATGTAATTCCAATTGCCACTGACCTTCAGTTCGGCGTTCAGAATAAGCATCTAATAAGAAGTCTTTTAAATCTTTCCATTCGTCAAATGTTCTGTTTCTAGTTATGGCCCTAGCTTTATCGGTTAATTTAGTTTCTATAATGGCTAATAAGATGGGTTTGGATTGCGGATTTACTAAATTGTATGCTTTATCACAATTGTCTATGAATTCGTATAATTTTGATTTTGTACCATCAAATCTAATGAGAAGTTTTTCAGCTATTTCAATTGATACTGACATTTTATTTGAATTAGAAGTAGAAGAATTTGAAAGAGAATTTGAGTCGGGAGAAGGTATTTGTTCGTCAAATAAGTTACTTATATCAGGATATAAAGTAGACATACGTTTACAAGATTTTTAAAATATGAGACAGAATTTAAGATAGAATGTACTTACAAGTAGAATATTGTTGTTGGTCGCATAGTCTATTATTCCACGGGTTCACCTCTACTTCCGATGGAACTACAATTGGGTTATGACTGGAACTGGATTTCGAACTGGATGTACTGGACCCCAATGTAATTAGTTGTAGTGGCGATTTTTCCACACTGACAGTTTTTTTGAATGATTCCTCGAAGGAAACAAGTCAATTCAAAAATTCCTCAGCTCTCCTTCTATCAGCAATCAGAGGAACTCTGCTACTAATATCCCACGTTCTGACACCAAATTTTGTTATGGAATACTATGCGTTTATTTCTTCTCCGGACTAACTCTTTGTTTTGGAATTAAACAGAATATATTGACATGTATAAATTTATTATATTAGAGGATGAAAATTACACTGCCTGTTATTTCTTAAAACTATGAATTTATAAGTTCTGTTATCTACAATTATTTAACGATGTTTCTGGATGGATTTGAGTACAAGAGATTGGACTCAAATATTAATATTAAAATAGCAAATACGGATAGCTTATCGAACAAAGAAATAAGAGAAATAAATTATTATTATTCCATAGATACGAAGTATTAGGCGAATAAACTAGCGAAACTTATTTATTCTAAATAGGAAAATATTTATGAAGAGTATTGATTCTGATTTCTAACAGCAAATAATTATTAGTGATTATACATGAGAACTTTTCATAATTGTAAATAACATATACCAGGTGACTAAAAACTATATAGAAATACATAGATACTTTAATTATCTTACATGTGAGTAGGTAGGTACATTACAGGATGATGCACCTCGGTGGACAAAGTCGTAACACAGGCTGCTTCAATATGAAGCTTGCGGGGCCCCAATATATCAGGGACCCCATCTTATTGTCTAATATGGGTATAAAAATGTGTTGTTATATTATTTTACGCATGCATGGGCAATGTTTTTTAAGCAGTGCATGCAAATCTTTAAAAACTGTCCCGTTCTCGTGACCCTAGGAGGTCTTCGTCATACAATACATACATGTAAGTTTAAATTTAAGAATTTCTAAATAAGGATATTGGGTAAGTGCATCATCTCATATCTAATATCCCATAAACAGAAACTTAATATTTTCCGGCTCCCGACCTTTTATGATGACGACTATAAACTACAATGTTTTGTACGTGACTACTGAAAGGTTTGAGAATTGTAAGTTTGCGAATTTTAGAACAATAATTCTAGATCTAGAAATGCGATTTCTGGTTACGTTTGTATTTCAATACGATATTCAGTAGTAGTTTCTTATATCCTCACATTGTTTGGTTACTTGCATTTTATATTATTTGAGAGACAGAATGAGTTCTAAGAGGGAATATAAAAGTGTTTGAGAAAAGCGAAAGCTACGTGCTCAAAAATCTGAACGAAAACAAAAATTTCTTTATTTTTTGGGACAACTTGTGAATTAAAACAGCAGCCTAGTGACGCTGGTGAAGCGTTAATAGATCAAGTTGATCTTATTCAGGACACACTAATTACTAATTACCGACAGGTTTATGACGGTGCAACAAATATGATTAGCCATTATTCTGGAGCGTAAAAGAAAATTAAAACCGTCCAACCCCAAGCTGCATACATCCACTGTGCATCTCATAATTTGAATTTGCTGTTGCAGGATGCAAGCAATAATATATTAGAATTCCGCTATTGGTACAATACCAAACAAAGTATTTATAAGTTTTTTGGCAAAAGCATTACAAGATGGCATCGTTTGCTAACAATGCAGAAAAGCGTCCAATCTAAATCGCTTACTCTAAAAACGTTATGGTGACTAGGTAGTCATTCAGATTTCAAACTATGCTTGGTGTAAAGCAGAACTACATGCCAATTTTAAAAACACAACAAAGCTACTAAAACTCCAACCCAAACGCCACCTCCAGCCACCACTCCAGCTGCCACCACCGCAAAACCCAAAAAAAGGGTAAAAGTCGCTGCCACTGCTGAGGCACCTTCTACCTCACGTGCCACTCCAAAGCCAACCAAAACCATCGATGCATCAAGCGCCTCACAACCAGCCGCCAGTTCGGAAAACCAGGTGTAACAGCCGCAACGTTTCACCTTCTTCTTCTTAAGTTGCCATACACCAAAGTGCGTAGGCGACTATCTGATTACTAGAATTCTGTTCTTGGCGGAATACACAATACAGGTGATACAGCTCACCTGTATTGTGTATTCCTGTCCATTCTTTAATATTCCTTAACCAGGATAATTGTTTGCGGCCGGCTCCTCTCCTACCTTCGATCTTCCCTTGTAGGATTAACTGTGGTATTTCATATTTTGTTCCTCTCAATATGTGCCCAAGGTAACCAATCTTGCGTTTTTTAATTAATTCAAAGAGTTCTCTTTCCACGCCGGCTCTATTAAGGACGTCATCGTTTCGAACTCTATCCACCCAAGGTATGCGCATCATTCTTATCAATGACCACATTTCAAATGCTTTAAGTTTGTTGATAGATGTTTTTTTCAAAGTCCACGTTTCCATGCCATGCACGTTTTCACCACGTTTCACCTGCAGGGTTCTAAATATTCCTGGAGCTTACGACACACAACGTAAGCTTTACCAATTAGTAAACACCCAAGAGCTTTTCCAGGGTGTCATGATAAATCTTAAGTTTGTGCCAAAAGACCGTTTGGCATATCTCGAAACATCCAAAATTTTGAATGGTAAAGATATGTCAAAGGGCCTCCAGAGCCGAACTGCTGATCCAAAGATCACCCTAGAGCCTAAAAACTCTAAGCACAAGAAAAATAATCTCCCTTTCATCTCGTCATCACAGACGTAGACCCGTCCATCTCTACCGAAAAACTCGGACTCAGCCTTGTCGAATCGACTTCCCATTCAAGTCACTTCACAGTATAGTATCCAAACGTTTCGACAAACCATCCAGGCTAGTCCGCATGTTTCTCGACTCCGAGGAGTATTACACGGATGCCTTGATCAATGGCATCTGCATAGATGGTTTGATCAAGCCCCGTGCGGCTCCTCATAACACTAGTATTATCCGCCCAGCCACTAAATACGGCAGCAGATGCTGTGAAAGCGGCCATGACATTTCTGAATGCAGAAAGCGACAAACGACTTGCCCTAATTGCGGTAGTGGCGAGCACAAAAGCGCCCGAATGCCCACAGATCAAGAACCCTTAGTGTCCAAATTGTAAAAACACACACCCAGCTTGGTCACCTAGATGACCCAAAAGGCAGGAGACTCTTTCTTCTCACCAAAAGGCGAAACCTCGAAAAGCTGAGCTCCTGCAACCTGAACAGAGGATGTTAGTGTGTGGATTCAATTCACAACCACTCTGCTCATGAACATCCTGCCTGATAGGAGAGAAACCATCGCCAAGTACTCCTCTGACCTGTCGGGCAAAATGTTTGGGCACTCCATAGTGCCCACAGCAAGAAACAACAAGGTCCAAATGACCTTTGTCCCCCTCCAGTAAGCCGTCACATTCAGCTGTGTAATAGGTACAGTCAACTGTGCGAAAGTCGGTCGAAAGAGAGCATTAATTAAACACTTTCTCTTCTCCCACCAAGTACAAATCCTTCATCCTCGGCGGTCATAAGGCTGGAAGTGAACAAGCTGAAACAAAAACAGTGGATGCGAGTCCCTTCCAACCTCGACTACCGAGATAATGCTGCATTCTGGAACAAACTCAAAGTCCTAACAAAACAAAATAGTCAGCCACGATCTCATATGATAGTTAATAACGTCATACTAAACAATCCACTAGATAAGGCCATAAAAAACAATAAGTCAGTAGGTCCGGACAATGTACCCTGCGAAATATTAAAGATCCTATGTAAATCAGACAAACAGTTCCTTGACAATCTAGTTGTACTTTTTAACAACATATATAATAGCGGTAAAATCCCGGAGAACTGGCTACAGTCAACATTTATTACAATCCCGAAGAAACCAAATGCCCAGATTTGTGATGACTACCGGCTCATAAGCTTGATCAATCATGTCACTAAAGCGTTCACTAAGATCATTCACAGAAGAATATATGATAAATGTGAGTCAAATATTGATAGATCGCAGTTTGGTTTTCGGAAAGCACTTGGAACTAGAGAAGCAATTTTCGCTCTCCAGGTGCTTATACAACGGTGTAGAGACGTTGATAAAGACGTGTATCTGTGCTTTGTAAATTTTAGAAAAGCATTTGACAATGTCAATCATGAACAATTGATAGGTATTCTGCGAAAGACAGGTATTGACGACAAGGACATTCGAATTGTGGCAAACCTATACTGGGGTCAAACAGCAAGAGCAAAAATTGGCAACGAACTCACTGAAAGCGTGCAGATCAAAAGGGGTGTCCGTCAGGGGTGTATATTATCCCCACTCCTATTCAATATGTATTCCGAGGAAATATTTAACAAATGTATGGAAAATGCAAATGAGGGCATTAAAATAAACGGCGAGTTAACGAACAATATAAGATACGCCGACGACACGGTGATCCTTGCTAGTACCATAGACGAATTACAACAAGTAATGGAAAGACTTTATTCAGTTAGTGAGGAATACGACCTGAGCCTCAACTTCAAGAAGACAAAGTGGATGCTGATAAGCAAAAAGCAACAACCTGCTCGACAATTACGGATAAGTAACATATTAATTGACCATGTAGAATCTTATGTGTACCTTGGCACCAACGTAAATGCAAAATGGGAACAGTCCATAGAAATTAAGGCGAGAATAGAACGAGCTAGAGCAGCATTTAGCAATATGAAAAAGCTCCTCATAAGCAAGGATTTGTCTCTTCCCCTAAAACTACGTATAGTTAAATGCTACATTTTTCCGATCTTGCTGTATGGCGTGGAGGCCTGGACGCTGACGGAGACGCTAACGAGAAAACTAGAAGCATTCGAAATGTGGGTGTACCGACGCATTCTTCGTATATCCTGGACCGAACATGTCACCAACATAGAGGTACTCCAAAGAATCGGAAAGGAGAAAGAAATCGTGAATACAATTAAACAAAGAAAGCTTGAATATCTAGGCCACATATTGAGACACGATAAGTACCGTCTGCTACAATTGATTGTCCAGGGAAAAATGGACAGTAAGCGAGGGCAAGGCAGGAGAAGACACTCGTGGCTCCAAAATCTGCGGAAGTGGTTCGAGCTCACATCGGTCGAACTATTCAGAAGCGCCGCAAACAAGATCAAAATTGCCATGTTAATAGCCAACGTTCGCAACGGACAGGGCACTTGAAGAAGAAGAAGATAAGGCCAAAGATTTCAAAAAAACATTTCAGGCCACCCTTTTTTCCCCTAACAGCCCCAACTTCTGCGAAAGATCCAAAAGAGCCGGCGAACAGAGAGTGGAAGATATATTCTACTATCCTCAGACACATGATGGATCACATCCTCACCTGATGATGGCACCTGTGGCTAAGGACACCGTCAGGCAGATGTGTAACTTAGGTTAAAATACTTCTGGCCCTGATGGCATCCACAGAAGATGCCTCAAAAATCTTCCACAGAATATTATCTCGTTGTTTACCAATATAATAAATGCATCTCTAGCGCTGAGCTACTTTCCTATTCCTTGGAAGGTGGCCAGCACCGTCATGATCCCTAAAACAGGGAAAACCCTCACCAACCCTGAATCGTATAGACCCATTTCACTATTGAGCACCCTAGGTAAAGTTTACGAGAGGATCCTCAAGGAGAGACTCGTAGAATTCCTAGACACTCACTTCTTAATTCCAAACTACCAATTCGGATTCAGGGTTGGACACTCCACACAAAATGCATTGGTTGAAGCAACAACTTTTATCTCACAATCCATTAACGAAAGGAAACACGTCATGGGCATATTCCTTGACGTCCAGAAGGCATTCGACCAGGTCTGGCATACAGGCCTAATCGAAAAACTCTACCTCGCTGGACTGCTAACACCTTTCGTTAAACTAATAAATCTCCCATCGGACGGTTAGGATCAAAGTACCTGACCACCTATCCACCCCCTTCACTCCACAAGCTGGAGTGCTCCAAGGCTCAATACTTGAACCAACACTTTACACAGTATACAATAGTGACATCCCCCGCCCACAGCAAGGATCAAAGTCTCTCCTCCTATTCGCTGATGATACGGCCATTCCTGCTTCAGGCTCCCAAAGAGAAAGTGAACGACGGTCTGTATTCGAGAGATCGCAAGTCTACCTCGACAAGGTGGTGAAGTGGTGTAACAAAGGGAGGGTTACTATAAATCCCTCCAAAACCCAAGCAGTTCTATTTAAATCTCCTTACTGTCGTGACCTCCAGGGCCGGATATCACTTTTGGGAGAAAACCTCATTCTTAGGAACTCGGTTCTCTACTTGGGAGTTCGTTTTACGAGAACTCTCAATTGCAAGGGTGACGTGCAAGAATCCCTCGACAGGGTGAGACATAGGTTTAATCTCCTGAAAGTGCTAACCCGTAAAATAGGAGGAACGTCTTGCAAAACATTGTTGCACACCTACAAGACCTATGCCAGACCGATAATCGAATACAAGGCATGCGTCTACCTTACTCTCAAGAGTCGCCAACTGAATGCCATAGCAGCTACAGAACTAAAAATGCTATGATACTGTATGAGAAAAGATTGGTCGTATCCATCAGCCCACATCCACATATTGGCCAACATCACGCCAATTAAGGACAGAATCCTAACCTTCAGCAGGAAGTATGTCCTAAGAACCATAGCTGGCTCGAACAACCGAGCTAAACGAATATTAAAGACACCTTGTACAAATAGAGTGCAAATACTCACCAGGTACCCCATTAAGAAAGTTCCATTTCCTCCCGCCAAACTTCTACACAATGCTGGACGTGAACTTCCTGATAAGTACTTTGAAATTCTTAAAACATTCCCCATCTATTATCGTAGATAAAGACTGCGCGCCAAAAACTCTAATAAATAGCCGTTCCTACTATATGGCTGGTAACCCCTGAAGTACCTGAACTGGCATGCTAGGCTGATCCCAATTCTTGTTGTGCATTCTATCGATTCTTATCGACCGCACATTCAAACCACCTTCTTTTCCCCTGCTCCTTAGCAGTCCACTGCTTCTTGGTTCGCGTATCTATTAATTGACGGTTCTCACACCCCCCACAACTCCGTTAAAAAAAAGGGAGTTCCCCATTCCTTGAAGAGGCTCAGGCCTAAACAAGGTTAAAACTCAGGTATTTATCACTCCGTTGCAGTCCAAAAATATGGATCTCTCACGTGCAACAGTACTTTTACATAATTGTAAATTTTTTTTATTAAATCTTAGGCAAAACTATGTCATTTTTACAAGAATCCAAAGATTTGCAACTTATTGTGGCTTGCGCTGTACTTTTAAAATCAAATAAAATGAATTTGGAAGAGTTAAGAAGAAGCATTTTAGTGACTTACTACGAGATTGTAACCGTTTTAAAAGCCTATCTAAACTATGTTTGTTTGGATGTATGGTATGAGTTGTTTCGAAGCTACGTCTAAGTAGTTGCCATTACATGACAGCATTCACCAGCTTATTTGCTGTTATGGTTCGTCATTTTATATACGTGCCTTTTGTGTGGAATTTTCCGTTTGCTTAGCCTATAGATTTTTATGGTGAATATATAATTTTACCGATAATTGATTCAACGTTCTGATATCTCAACCTGAGTACTGAGTGATAAAATTATATCCTTTCTACAAACTACACAAACCCAATTTAGAAATTTGGGGTAAAACATGATTTTGTTTCATGTAAATATTTCTCATTCATAACTTAATACCAAAATACAGAATGTTTATTTTCTTGCATTATGATGCAATTATTTTTTTGGTTTTATATGTCATTCTCATTTGTAATTTAATATCTAAATACAGAATGTTAATTATTTTGCAATGCGATGCAGTTTTCCTAGAATCCTTTAATAACTATTTGTTATTTACTAAATAATAAGGGATAGCTTTGTTAAAAGTTTTGTTTTAATTGTTTTTATTTTATTTCTTTATCTAACCTCGTTTTCCAACAAGGGTAAATAGCGGACGGTGCTCTTAAATTAATTTTAAAATTAAATATAATATAAACAAATTGTATATGAATTTTGAAAGAACCACCTCGTGATGCTTGTGTCTCGTTCAAAACATACATATAAGCATTATTAGTAGCCAAATTATGGACTCTAAAGACGTAAGTCCACAACTGGCGTTTATAGTAAGAAATTCCAGTGCTGATAACTGGTGTGGGCAACGTTCGCATCCAGTCAAATGCAATCACTGTAATTTCTTCAGGATTTTGTTTTGCATACTCTGCATCTTGTTTCATATCACATCTAGCACGGTCTGCTTTTCGTTGGTGAACCTCCAGTGTTACTTCAAATTCACGTTTTTCTGCTTGAACTGTTGAGAACTTTATTTTATTTTTATGCAAATCACATTTTTTGCACGAATCCTTAATTGGTGCATGGAATCCAATATTAAATTGGATATTAAATATTTTTCGAAATATGTGGAATGAGACAGGATTACTAGTATGTTCTCCTTTGTAAAAGTTATAAAGGATTCCTTAAAATCGGTCTATCCTACAAAGATGATGGTTAGCCCACTCTTCCATTCTTTACGTATTTATGTACTGAACAATTTTGGTCCATTCCACAACTTTGTGGGTTAGCCCATTCGTGTTTTCAAATTTTTGTTATTTTCTATAATGCAAAATCACCTTACTGGAGAGATTTATGTTATAATATACGAAAATCTTGGTTAGATCGGTTTTGCTTTAAAACTGTAGGTCCTTAGAAGTGATTGCCATCTATAGCTCAATTATTAACAAAATGTTGGTTAGCCCACCCTTGTTCTCATAGCCTCATTTATAAGTATGTACAAAGTGAATGACAATTTTAAAGTCTTAGATCCCAGAAGCCAATATATTAGTTGCTGAGTACCCGTCAGATTTAAATAATGAGTTTCTGGAGAAACTGCAATTTGTTAGAAAATGGTTGGAGACAGTTGGAATCGGTGAAATCTATTTATTCTTCGTAGTACAATTTCAAAAGCACGGTTATCATATCTAGCGCTTACAAGTATTGAAAATTAACTTGCCCATTAGATAAATATTAATAAAACTGTATATATTATTCAATGATAGTAGTGCACAAAGAAAGTTGTTCATCTCATAGAATAATACTATGTAATAATATAATAATGTAATAATTTTTGTTTTATTTTATTCTATATCAATGCAGTTCAAATATGTAATTTGGTATAAATAGTGTATGAATACACTAACACATATAATATTTTGTTACACAAGTTGCATTTAGTAATTTTAAATAAGGCAGGCGCTATTTCCAATTCTCTTAGGTGTAGGGGTCCGACGGAGTTTGTTACGCCACTGTCGGTGAGCAAATCACTCTTGGATGCGTCTGGCCTTGCGTCTGATTAAGTGGTCAATTTTTTGCTAGGGTGTCTCGTTCCATGCCCTAATTAAGTTCTTCCGAAGAGCCTCCAAAGTTTGATGAGGAGTAGGATTCCCTCTAAATTAAGGAAGTAGGGTATTTTTGCATTTCTAAAATTTTTTTATTCGTCAGTATAACTCCTCAGGAGTATGCAGTTAAAATTTCAGAGTGACCGAAGCGTAATCAGAGTGATTGATGGAGTTATCGGCATTTAGAAGTGAGCGAGTTAAGTGAGTGAGGTGAGTGAGTTGAGCAAGTGAGGTAAGTAAGTTAGGTGCGTGAGTGAGGTGAGTGGGTGAGGTGAGTAATTGAGGTGAGTGATTGAGGTGAAATAAGTGAGCGAGGTGAGTGAGTACTCACATAGAAATTGAAATAAGTACAGTCTCAAGTTCTCATAATTAGGCACTCGCGACAGTTAACAATCGAATTCTTAGAACGGAAAAAATAGCTACAGATGCAACAAAAAAAAAGGACAAAAAAGTATGTTAAAAGCAGAAGCAAAAACTCTAGCTATTCTAGTAGGAAGCACGTAGTTATAAGGGCCAGGAATAGACAATAGTGTGTGAGTATATTATAAAAAGCTTTTTTTAATCGCGTTTGTCTCGGAATAATTTTTTTCAAGTCGATGTTCACTGTATCTACTGTAACTACCAAATTGATCCTTTTCAAATTTTGCATACTTCTTTTATAGATAAATGACTAGGTCACACAATGTCAAATTATTGTCCATTTTGTTATTATAATAATTAATTTTACAGCTTCAAATTAATCAAATTTGAATAACAATTTTTCGAAAATTTAAAAAAATAATCTTTTTTTTCTTCTGAAATTTGAAAAACCAATTAAATGAACAATATCTTGACATTGTGGTCCAGGGAAACTCATAAACTAACAAAATCGTTTTGGTTTTTTGTCAACTGATGATTCTGTTATAAGTTAAAATGAACACCGTAAAATACCTTTTTTCGGCATTTAAGGAAGCTGAAATCAAAAAGGAACAACTGCATTAAACATCTTTTATATATGTCTTAAGAAAACCACTCATCACAGTAAGTAAAACCAACAAACCAACATATTAAATGAAGCAGGGATGCGAAGAATCTCCGGCTTACTATAATAAAAAATTTGATAAAAATCATAACTTGAAATATTCAAAGCCTACTAAGGACAGGAAAGGTTTATATTGTAATATAAGAAATAAGTATGAATAATATTAAAATATAACTATTTCTTGTTTTTTATGATTAACAGCTCACTCATCGATTCATTCGTGTCTTCCGAATAAATTCATTACATCGTGGAAAAG
This sequence comes from Diabrotica balteata, assembly GCA_918026665.1. Taxonomy (NCBI): domain Eukaryota; kingdom Metazoa; phylum Arthropoda; class Insecta; order Coleoptera; family Chrysomelidae; genus Diabrotica; species Diabrotica balteata. The sequence goes on along the minus strand of OU898278.1, from coordinate 90,684,591 downwards.
TCTTTAAAAAGAATGAACATAGTATATTCTAATTTTAAAGATTTTAAGTTAGCAATAGAAAATATTAAAGCTAGAACTATAGAAATGTGTACAGAAGATTTTTTGTTACGGACGGATCATTCTAAAAAAATATGAAGAGAAAAATTTGAACAAGGTTTACTTTACATTGTACAAATATGTGCCAACACAGGCGGCTTGTTTTTAAGCTACCGGACTGACTTTAATAAACCAGCACTATATTAAGAAAAATATTATTAAATCGGAAATAATATCTACCCCAAATAAATGGTATTAAGATGATTCAAGATAACTAGTGTGGACAAGAAGGCAATAAAATAATTCCTGGAAATAGAAGCAGAGTATGGGTCGGTTGGGCCAGACAGTGTGACGTCCCTGCCGGTAAGCATTGGATCTACATTACCGACCAACTTAGCATGGTTCCGAACCGTTAGTCGTGACCGAAACCATATAGGGGAGGGGCCAGCAAACACGTGGGCATAAAAAACAAAGATGGCAGCGTATTGCCAAAAGGACACTAACCTTGTAACGCCTGAACGGCTCAACGTAAAACAACGTGCAAGGAATCGGTGAAAAGGGGAGGGGGTACCGAATACGTTAACATAAAAAACAAACGCAAAAGACAATGCCAAAAGGACACTAAGCTTGTAACGTCTAAACGGCTTAACGTATAACAATGTATGTGGTATTGATGGAAAGGGCAGGGGAGAGCGAATACGTTAACACAAAAAACAAAGATGGCGGCATTGCCAAATGGGCGCTATAACGTAACTTCCTTCCATATAATATATGGAAAACGAGCACGTTCAAACAACACCATAATGCCTCCAATATTTGACATTTATCGTAAGCCGATATTTGATAAGTCGATTCGAAAGGCTGAATATCGAACATATGCACATTGTAGAATTTAGCATCAATCAAGTCAACTCGTTCTTTGCAATGAGCGAAACCTTGTTATGCATTAAAGGATCGCTCGCAATAAACGGAACTGGCGACGACAAACTAGCAAATAATGTGGGTGCTTTTTTTCGATTCGTATACGTACAGTGAAAGCGCAAGGGAGATGTTAACAGTGCGAGATCCTGGTATCGTAAGTGCTGTACGTGCCATGACATGTTACACTCAAGAAGATTCCAATTATATGGTTATTTCAGGCTGGAATTACCCTAAGGATCCCATTCTACATGCTGCAGATCATTTATTCAACATACAGATACCTCTTAAGCATATATTCAACATTTACAATGATTATCCAATGATTACGTGTGGCCGTCAAACAGTAAGACTAGTTCAAACTCGAAATGACAACGATTGCATAATTGTCAAAGAAAAAACTCCAGTCCATGTTACAACTGTCACGATTAACATCACTAATATTGAGCTCAGAGTCAAGCACATATTTTTCAATGATGATATTAAATTGCAACTTATCAAATCGATTTAACAAGATCAACCTATAGTTATTCCATTTAGAAAATGGGAATTTCATGAATTACCTGCCATTACCAAAAGCGCTAGACGTGAAGTTTGGGCCGTTAAAACTAGCACATCAGTTGAAAGACCACGTTATGTCATTGTTTTCTTTCAAATCAACAATCGTGACAAAAGCGAGCCAATCCGATTTACTTTGATTATGTCGATATCCAAAGTATCAGATTATCTTTAAATGGAGAATATTGGCCGAACGAGAGAATGCAGTTGGATTTTAGCAAAACTGATTACAATGAGGCCTATTTCAATTATACTGAATTCTATACTAGCTACATGGATTCCCATCCAAAGCATCCTTTGCTCGATTTTTCAGCTTTTAGGAATCACGTATTATTCGTCATTGATTGTTCTAAAGAAGAAGAAAGTGTGAAAGCATCCACTTTTGACGTAAAACTCGATATTGAAGCGAATAATGGTTTTCCTGGAAACACCAAAGTCTACTGCATTATAATTCACGATTGCATAATGGAGTACTTCCCTCTCACCGAAATTGTAAAAAGTCTAAATTAAATGCATAAAGTGTCAGTAGTACATGAGCAGCCATTATGAGAGTAGCATTCGTAGACATTCAGGGATTCATTGTAGACGGGTGGTTTGTTCCTAAAGAACTTGACAATGAAATTGGAATGAAACGAAGCCATTACGTATTTCTGCCTCAGACACCATTCAGTACGCTAAGTAACGAGGATAAGAAGACTGTATCAAACGTAGAGAAAAAACTGCTTGAAATTCGGTACTCTGATGGAGAAGTTGAAATATCCAAACTAAATGAAATACTAGCAACCAAGTTGTTGTATGCAGCTGACTGTATCTACGTTCGAGGGGAACAAAAAGCAGAATATTTGGATAAGAAACGTCACGTATTTGGAGATTTTCCCCTTATTATTGATGTTTCCAAATTTGATGGTACGCCTCGTGCTACTGGAAACGTTGGTCCTACTGCAAACCTATGTCATGCCACTTGACTATTTTCATACACCAAAAGAACTGTGGATCGTCTACGTTACTGGTTTACCTATACCATAATACTATTGTAATTTTTATATGTATAAATAAATATATAAGAGATTAAACGCTTGTTTTTATTTAAACCATCTTTATTGATCGAGTCTTATATTACATGAAAATTCAAATTTTCTCTTTACAATTTCAAAAATAATTTATAAAATTAAGATAAATATAAATGCTAATATTACACATGACATTGAAAAGACATTGCCTATTTCATTTTTCATATTCTCGCTGGTGTTGATGTTGTTGCTGTCACCCATGGCGTAGGTTAAATACGTCTTAATGGATATGTAGCTGCTGGCAGTTTTATATGCTGCTGCTGCGGCTGCTGCTGCTGCTGTAAATTCAACTCTTCCGGTTTCCACGTTTTGTTGTTGTCAAAATACAGGCTATCTAATAGTCTTTTAATTTATTTCATATCCTCATATGATTTAATGTTTTTATTTAACACATTAAGTTTTTAGTCTTCGTAACTGGGCATATTTATTTAAAAAACCCTTAAAAGGGCTACATCAAAAAAACAAACATTTTCGGACTAAACAGTCCATCATCAGGTTTAAATTTTAAAATTGCTAGGTTAAAATACCTGAGTCACCAAAATACATAGGTAAAAGCCCTTTAAATTACATATAGTTGTAAAAGATTATACATCATGTTAAAAAACTGTGATGTTCAGTATTAAATTAAATATGACTTCAGGTAACATACATGGCTGAATTGAGTTCCAGAGCCGGAGAGTAAACCTCTTCACACGGAGAACAGCTGGTAACCGGTAACAACTAGACTAACCTCTTTTTTGTGATACGTGGTATACAGCCAGCTACAGGAATTGTTTTCCTTATGGATTTAGATTAAATTTTCTTTGAAATTCCATTACTCTATGTATGTACTCGATGGGATTCATATTACTAGATACTGAATATGTCCTATGTAGAATGTCACGTGTTATGTCAAGCGACGTCTTGCGTTGACTGACACATAAATGACACATTCTGCGTCGAATGTCACGTTATTTCAAGTTCTGTGTCGACTGTCTTATAACTGTCACGTCCTGCGCCGAATGTTATGTCATTTCACGTTCTGTGTCGACTGTCACATAACTGTTACGTCTTACGTCGAATGTCACGTCATTGCACGTATAATTTCACTTTCTGCGTCGACTCTCACATAACTGTCACGTCCTACGTCGAATGTCACGTCATTTCACCTGACATTTCACGTTCTATGTCGACTGTCACCTAACTGTCACATCCTACGTCGAATGTCACGTTATTTCACGTGACATTTCACGTTCTGTGTCGACTGTCACATAACTGTCACGTTCTGGGTCGACTGTCACGTTCTGTTAGGCACTGTACGGAAAAGAAAAAGAAGAAGGTTCATATTGAACGTTGACAGAAGCCACACGGTTGGCTTCTGTGGCAATAACGCTTTCATTTGACACCCCAGAGATCAAAACCAGGCCAATAGCAACGAAGATACCCTTTAGCGCCCATTTGGTAATGCCGCTATCTTTGTTTTTTGTCTCAACGTATTTCACGTCTCCTCCCCGTTACAAGGAGCCCTCGTACGTCACGATTGGACCAATAGCAACGAAGATAAGTTATAGCGCCCATTTGGCAATGCCGAATTCTTTGTTTTTTATGTTAACGTATTCGTTCTTACCTACCCTTTCCATCAATACCACACAGATTGTTATACGTTGAGCCGTTAAGACGTTACAAGCTTAGTGTCCTTTTGGCATTGTCTTTTGCGTTTGTTTTTATGTTAACGTATTCGGTACCCCCTCCCCTTTTCATCGATTCCTTGCAAGTTGTTGTTCGTTGAGTTGTTTAGACGTTACAAGCTTAGTGTCCTTTTGTCAGTTGGTCGGTAATGTAGATAAAATACTTACCGACAGTGACGTCACACGGTCTGGCCCAACTGACCCATACTCTGCTAATAGATTACAGTTTTGGTCAACCATTCCGACGTTAAATAATGACTCGGATAATGATGTAGAAAACTAATTTGTATTGACTATAGTTATTATATTGTATTAAACCTTAATCGTTAAGATGCAAATGAAAACCACATGCAGTTAACAGGCTTAGTATTATAAGAATATTTATTGAAACTTTTTAGCGGTATCTACCTATTTTTATATAAAACTTTGTTATTAAATATAACCAATGATTTTTTGATAAACAAAATCATGAATGCATAAAAAAAATGTTACTACCACACACTCCTAAAGAGTAAAAATTTCATCATTATATTTTTAAATCGATTTTATACGTTGCTTAACCCCTTTAGACTTAGCCCAGCAGTGCTGTAGTGTACTCTAAGGGAATGAATCTAAATTACGTGTGATGATTGAACGTGTGGTGTATAACGTGTGGTATAACCAATGATTTTTTATTATATATATGTACTTATATTTTATAAATACAAATAAAAAAAACTACACGTCCATTTTATTTAACGTTGAGTTAATGTAATATTGAGATTATAATATGTATAACATAAAATATTTTTATTTTCACTTGTAGTAGTCTTTGAAACAATGTTTATGCAATGTCATATTAAATTTTTTTACACATAAAAACAGTTGTACTTTTCCACAGTATACAATGACTTCTCTAGTTTTCATTATTGCGTTCAATCATGTGGTATCCAAACGCGAGGTAGATGGTAAAGATGAACTAGAGCCACGATCTCTATCAGAGTTTGTGCTACTTTTAAGTAACAGAGTCTAACATGTTTATAGATAACAATACCACTATTTTTTCCTACTGATAATAATGCTGTAATGAATAGGCTCTACTATATAACAATTGGTTGTCATCGTCACACAGAATTATCGTTCCAACTTACTACACATTCTATTAATTTGATCGTAGTGACCATCCATGGTGCTGCGATGTTTTTTTCGATGTATTTTGTGTTCTCCAACGGACAATAATTTAGCAGCCTGTTCCAGCGGCAAAGTATCCTTGTTGTTTCATATGAACTAACAACTTGTAGCTGGTCAAGAAATTATCAAAATTTAACTTGTGTGCAGACTTGTCTTCCACGACTTTTAAAAGATTGATAACAACTTCTTCACTCATATTGAACTCTTGAATTATCCTAATTGGATTTTCCAGCATAAGGAACAAAGTTGTATAAATATCCACTGATAGATGCAAGGCACCTCATTTTGTATCCGAAACGAACAGGCTTCCTTTTTATAAACATGCGAATGATGGCCGAAGTATGGAACCATTTGTTCATCTATTGATAAGTACTAAAAAACTGTATTTTAAAAAACTTTTGTTCAACAAGTCGTTCATCGGACGAACTTTTGCAAATTTATCTTGTTTATCTAGCTGATCGTTATCTGGATCTAAGATATATGTTCCGCTTTATTTCAAGAAATCTAAATCTACATATTGCATTCTTTACAAACTGAACTCCCTTATCCTCATCGGAAGACCAATAAAGTTTTACACGGGGAAGAGTGTGATATCCGCTCAAAATCAACAATCTCAAAAATATTTCTAAATCATTTCGATCCAAGTCAAAGTTGGGACGGTTCTGCGTCTATATCTTACAATACATTACATGATATCTTCAGGGAACATTTCCATAAAATTTTCCAGTAGCGACTTTTCATGCAACTATGCAACTATATTTTTACTCAAAGCACAATTTTTCTCAAACCACATTACAAACAGTAGCAATCCCAAATTTATCAATAAACCAAACCGAACAGTGCTCACTACAAAATACATCTATACATTTGACCACTTCTTCAGTTAACACTACAATCGCAACACCTACATCGTCTGAGTCATCCTCTAATACCCAAAAACATAAATCAACCTTACCCGAAACAAGTCAACACTTACCTAAAAATAAAAAGACACATTAGAATTCTCACGAACACCAAATAACTTCGAACAAAGCAACCGGAAAAAGAACCCTAGAAGATGCAATTACGCCACCCTCCGAAGAAAACTTTGAAAAACCTAAGCTTCAACTAAAGAAAAAAACCAAAACTGATGACAAAAACTTAGGAAATGATATACCAAATCCCCAAACATTACTAGAACCAATTAGAGAATATATAGAAAGGGAAAAGCAATTGTTAAGCTTCGATCAAGTAGTGGATCTATTCGAAAATATACAAGGATCAAAAGACATAATCAACGTAACAAAATTGTACTCAGAAGACTCTCATGCACTTATAAAGTTTCTATCGGAATTACATCCATACTACATCGACAGAAGAATGAAAACCAAAAGCACCAAATTAATACGAAAACTTGGCAAACACATAGGTTTTCTCTCTGCAGTGAAAACTTCATTATCGGAAGAAGATTCCGACTCATCGATAAATAATTCCTCTAAATAATAATTACATTCACTTCTCTGCTTCAATGGAACTTAAATGGGTTTTACACCCATTTTGAAAAACTAAAACATATTATCTCTGAAACACTCCCATCTATTATCTGTCTACAGGAAACAAATTTCAAAAATCCAAACCATGTATATAACTTTCGTAATTATTCATGTTTTTATAATAACAGATTAAATTAAAACATTGCCAGTGGAGGAGTAGCAATTTACGTGGATGAAAAATTCATGAGTACACAGTTACCAGTGACTTCAAATAACATTGAATTAATAACTATTGCGATAAATATACCTCAAAAGATTTTTATATGTAATATGTATATCCCACCAAATCAAACTATATCCCAAGAAGATTTAACAGCTATCTTAGAACAAACTCCTTTACCTAGAATTATCGTTGGAGATCTTAACTGCCACAATCTTATGTGAGGTTCCATAAAACTCAACCCAAAAGGGCGAATTAAAGAAGATATTATAACATCCCAAAATCTGAATCTACTTAACGACGGAAGACCAACTAGATTCAACATACATAATGGCACATCATCGGCAATTGATATTTCTCTGTGTGACCCAGTTCTGTCCACTACGTTAACATGGGACGTGCTACCCTACAGATATGAATGGTAGTGACCACTACCCCATTATAATTTCTTTAACGCATCAAAAAACCACAAATATGGAACCGCCTATCTTAAAATGGAATATTAAAAATGCTGATTGGACTAATTTTACCAAACAGATAGAACAGGACATTAACCAAACCAACTTTACATCATCAAACGACATTGACAAGTTTTTAAGTACATTTTTACAAATCGTCACATGAGCCGCAGAGACGTATGTAAGAAAAACAAAAATTTTCAAAAAACATAAACCTCTTCCGTGGTGGACATCTGAATTCAGCCAAGCTACAAAAGCGTATAAGAAATCTTTCAATAAACTAAAGCATCATAAAACAGACGAAAACATAACGGACTACAAAAAACGAAGAGCTGAGGCAAGGTACATTCTAAAAAAGAATAGAAAAGAATCATGGAGAAAATTCATCTCATCTCTAAATACCTCTTCAAGCATAAGTACAGTTTGAAGAATCTTAAGAAAAATCTCTGGCAAAAGCCAACCATATAAAATTCCTTTTTTAGCAAAAAATAACAAAATAATTAGTGACAGAAAAGAAATCGTAGATATATTAGCAGACCAATACGAATTAAATTCCAGTGACGAAAATTATACTGATAATTTTAAAATACATAAAAACAACGTAGAAAAAAACGTATTGGGATTCGACGGATATGAGATTCACAACCTTAACGTTCCTTTTACCTTCATAGAACTTGCTGAAGCCTTAAACTCTTCCAAAGATTCAAGCCCAGGACCAGACGGTATCCCCTTAGCATTTCTACTACATCTACCAGACAATGGAAAAAATTTACTACTAGACCTTTATAATTTTATCTTGAGTAACCAGGTTTTCCCATCAACTTGGTCCGAAACAATAATACCACCACTTCTTAAACCTGAGAAATCCCGGACATCACCTGAGTCATATCGACCAATATCTTTAACCAATATTATATGTAAAGTGTTAGAGAAAATGGTAAATAAAAGGCTGAGATGGTATTTAAAACAACAAAAACTCCTGATTCCACAACGAAGCGGATTTAGGCAAAATAGATCCACTATAGATAACCTAATAGACTTAGAGTCAGGAATACATGAAGCATTTGCAAATAAGCAAGATTGTATCGCAGTTTTTTTTATATTAATAAAGCTTATGATACTGTCTGGCGAATATCAGAGGCACTATGTTAAAATTTATTTCCAATTTTCTTCATTCTTGCAGCTTCATAGTTCAATCAGACAACGCTGACTCAGATAAAAAAGTTCAAAAGAACGGAGTACCACAAGGATCAGTTATAAGCTCAACCCTTTTTCTAATAGCCATAAACGACATACTTCAACAATGCTCACCGATTGTTAAAGGAAGATTATACGCTGATGACTTAGTTTTATTTGCCAAAGGAAAAAACCCTACATCTATTCAAAAACATTTACAACAGACAATTAATCAATTAGAATCATTGTCTAGGACTATCGGATTACAATTTTCATAAAACATAACACTTTAACTCCACATCTAAAGCTATATAATTAAACCCTTAGTTTCGCAAATAATACCAGATTGTTAGGTATGGTTTTCGACCAAAAGCTCTCCTGGAAAAAACATACAGAAGAACTTAAAAAATCATGCCAAGCAGGACAAAATTTCATGAAAACTATTTCCAGCAAAAACTGGGGAGCAGATCAAAATATACTATTACATGTATATAAATCTTTAATTAGATCCAAACTCGACTATGGTGCGATAGTTTATACATCAAAGTATCAGTATTGAAAACATTAGAAACTGTTCAAAACACAGCTTAACACCCTACTTATACCAATACGTTCACAGATCGATTTCAAGACACTTTCTCTACAAGAATACTAGATCCACCACTTTATGAAAGAGTTAGAAAAACCTTTATGACCTACATCTTAAATTTCCTGAAATTCTCCCAACAAATTTCCTAACTTTTGCACCTTGGTTAATACCAATTCCCAAGATTAATACTAACCTTAGTATATATAAAAAACGTGAGACTATAACAGACCTGATCAAATAATCATTCTTAACAGAAATGCAAACTTATAAAAATCACTATAAGATATACACTGACGCATCCAAATCTTCAGACGGTGTTGGTGCAGCCATCCTTACACCCAATACATCCTTAAAATTTAAATTCAATTCCATTACTTCGTCGTATACTGCGGAATTGTTTGCAATATTACAAGCTCTTATCCACATAAAAGATTCGAAACAGTCCCCATCTCTCATAATAACCGATTCACTAAGCTCACTTCACACTATCAAACGTTTATATACCAATAATCCAATTTCCTCACATATCAAATCAAAAATAGAGATTCTAAATAATAATAAGATCACTGTTGACTTCATGTTTGTTCCATCACATTCAGGTATACAAGGAAATAAAGAAGCAGATGAACTAGCCCGCTTAGCGTCCTTCAGCCAGGACTCCATTCTTATTAATGAGGTTTCTTCAGATGACTTTAAAACAGAAATAAAACATAAAGTTTGAAGTGCGTGGCAAAATAAGTGGAGTGCATCACAAAATAAACTTGGAAAATCAAACATTTAGTGAAACCGTGGCTCCAACCCACAGCGAATAGACACAACCAAGTGAAAATAACACGTTTGCGACTAGGACACAGTAACTTTACACATAAACACCTCTTTACTGGCGAACTGTGCCGCCAATGTGTGAAACGTGTCAAGTGACTCTCTCCGTGAAACATATACTAACTCAGTGCAAAAAATATGAAGCAGCAAGAAAGAAGCACTCTATACCAAATAATATAAAGAAAGACCTAGGAGAAAACATAAACATTAAAAACACAATAAGTTATCTTAAAGACTCAGGACTGTATCAATTATTGTAATTTTTTTCTAACTTAACCTGTATTTTACATTTAGGTCGCTAATAACCCTGGTGGTTACAGCGTAAATAAATAAAAAAAAGCGTTTACAAAATACCACGTGAACCTTATATTAGGTAACTTTAATGCAAAATTGGGCAAAGTAAAAGTAATCGACAACTTTGGAGGAAACAGACGAGGCACAGGTAAGGACAGAGGAGATCTACAATACAATATTTTGCCAAGAAGAATAGTGACACCAAACACTTGGTTTAAACTGCCTCATAGGCGAATATATGTATACCTGAAAATTATATTACGACATTGAGAATAGTTACAAGAAATCAAATTGATTATATCCTAATTAATTACTTGTTTATGTAAAGTATTCAGGGTGCAAAAACTTGTCTAGTCATGGATATAGGGTCACTAATCGCTATTAAATTAAAACATAAACTTCTTCTTCTTTTTTCTTTATATAAGCAATGTTGCTTGTTGGTTTTGTGCCAAAATTGGTATAACAATAAACGGTGAAGACTCACGAAATAGTTGAATCATAGTAAATATTGCAAGTAAAGCTATTGGACTAACGGTAAATATTTAAACAACTAAAATAATGGTTTCGGCAAGACTGATGAAAACTGTCACATTTATCTAAACAACGTCCAACTAGTGAAAGTTTATAAATTAATATACTTTAAAGTAACATTAAGTAACAAGTGAGATCCAGATATAGAAATCAAATACGAATTAGACAAATCAGAAACATATACATCAAATGGAAGTAAATTACATACAATCGCAAAGTAAACTTAGACATCTGAATTTAAGTTACTAAATTTTGCCTGTCCTTCTGTACGCAGTTGAGGCATGGACACTAAAATGTAATACCAAAATATCTAGTCCATGCATAGCCTAGAAGAAAGATGCCTAGAAGTATTTGAAATGTGGATCTACTGCAGAATGTTCAAAATATTATGAACATAACACGACAATCACCCACTACTTTTTGTAAAGGTGCCTATCTTCTTATGATGTTTGCTACTACATTGACCTAACTTATTTTATTCAATGCAGTTCAAAGTTCACGCTAAACCAGCCCATTTCCTATGATTTACCAGTCAGGATATGTTTGCCTCTTGGCCTTTCTTGTCCTTAACCTTGCCTTGTAGAATTAACAGTAGAAGTCTATATTTATTATACCAATTTTATGTTCTTTATGGTGTTAATAAATTTTTGTCTTTCCTTAGCCTGTTAAAGATAGTTATGTAAAAGCAGTACTAAACAACATAAATAAGGAACTAGAATTAATAAAAATTAAAAAAAGTAAAAGTCTACCAAGATCACTGCAGGAAACTTATAGGTTTGGGTTATAGACGTCCATTAAACTCATTGTCAGATACCTGACTGAGTCATATCACGGCAATACCACATTTCTCTGGGCTAGAAGAGGAACTTTATAACTTCGTTACGTCATAGCTTGGACAGGCATTAATGTTCAACAATTACCTAGAGCGGCGAAGAATAGGTAACAATCTTCACAAGAATAAGAGAAAAATATTTCAATAATATTTTGTTAATGTTGCTAATTTTTAATATTCTTTGAGAATTTCAGCTACACTTACCTCATCTAAATAGTTGCTTTTGTGTGTCAATCAGTGATTGTTAGCATTTAATGTTTTATTCTTTTTTTAGACTTATTTAAATATACCCTTCCCTAAGCAACACCCACAAATTAGACATATTTTATGGTATATCATATAATTGGTAAGAAATTAAGTAAATATTTTACACAAAATAGAATATAAATTTAAACAATTTAGTAATAAACTCACACCTGTCATGTAATTAGAGAAAATCGACAAACAAAGAAGCACACATAATTATTAGTGTAACACATTTAATTAATAACCAACCAAATTGGGTACATTGCAACAGTTACATAGTTTCAACATTATCTTTACTTATATCAATAATTATTTACCGTATAGGCCAGTATTTTAGACAACAAAAATAATTTTTATCATTTAATAATAATTAGTTTGGCTAAAGATTTTTGTTGCTTTTAAGATGATAAGAGCTCTAATGAAGATATTGTATTATATTCCAAACTGTTACTTTGCGGTAAATTTTTCGTTGCTTTTAAGAATATCTTCCCACAAAGCAGTAATTATAACACATATCGAAATATTTGTCACAAAGGAGAAAGTAAAAGCAAAATATCGATACCACGACATGACTTGACACATGCACTAAACCTCTATAATATAAAGAAATATTTGACACTATAAAAATGAAAGTTCGTTTCATTATGGATATATCTAATAAAACAAAACCTTAACCCATTCCTTGAGCCTTTGCCAGGGCGTGATGAAACTCTAAATATTATTAGCTTACTGTCTTTATTAATTGCGATCCAGCGCTAGATGATCCCATTAACTTATCCCAACTTAACCCATTCCTTGAGCCCTTGCCAGGGCGTGATGAAATTCTAAATATTATTACCTTAATGTCTTCATTAATTGCGATCCAGCGCCAGATGATAGCTTCATGTAGAGATTTTCGCAATAGTTCCATAATCCACGTTCTTCTGGCAATTTAGCCGAATTACTTTAGGTATGCATGGTTTACTTTTTTTCAGTAGCCTGTGTTGAATATGATGCTCATCTAGAATTATGGTTCTACGTTCTGTCCAGGACACGCATAGAATTTTTTTGTAGGCCCACATTTCAAAGGCTTTGGTTTTACTTTTATCTCAACTTTTTAAGAGTCCAAGTTTCCCAAGTTATTTGCCTTGTCGACAACTCATATGTTTGATTTTCCGGTGTCGATCTAAAGTACGAATTATTTGCCCATCTGCCATAGTCTTATAGATGGTGGTAATTTTTTCGACTTCATTCGCTGCTAGTATAAGTATATCATCAGCGTATCGCAAGTTGCTGATTTTTCTGCCTCCTATAGTGATTCCTTCATCCCAATCGTCTAGTACTATCCTCATTTTATTTAGAATTAATATTTTATAATACTGGTGAGAGTATGTAGCTCTGTCTAACTTAGTTTTGAACACATTTGAATATATTTCGTGGATTTTAATTTTGGCTTAGTTTTTATCATTCAGATTTATTACTAAGTTAGGTAGACAGTTAGGTACTTCCATATTTCTCATTTCACTCCAGACGTGATCTCATCTGACTGAATCGAAAGCCTTTGTGTAATCTAGAAACCAATCCGCATTGTTCTTTACATTTATCATTTATCTCTTATCTTTTCATGCTTTTGTACTGGTGAAGTATTACTTTTTTCCTTAACAGTAAAATGCTGAGGCGAGCGTCACGGAAATAAAGTGATCATACCCTGGATCTTTTTTAGGATTTAGATTATATTTTATCGCTGTTGATACTTATGTAAATGTTGTTAAAGTTATTCTTTCTCCGGTTTGGAATGGTTCTTCCTATCTAAGTTTTTTAGCCAATTATCGTTGGATTTGAACGGACTTTCTAAATGATCTGCAAATCATTTTGCTTTCTGTTCGGTACTTCTAGATCAGTTGCCGTTTTCCAACTTAATGTGGGAGTATTTTCTCAAGCTACCTTGAATATTTTTTATAAAAACTTCTAATTCGTCAATTTGCGTTTAACGTTTATTTTGAAGCTCTACAGTCAGTTTTTTTATAAGCCAATACCGTATTGAACTCTTTTTTGATCACTATATCAATCAGAGTTAAAATTATTGGTTAGTGATCAGAGTTCATGTTCCAGCTATCATTGATATCCAGATAGTTCGCTGAGAAATTTTTGTAAATAATGAAATCTGTCAGGTCTTAAATTTTGTTCCTATCGGTAGGTCACTATGTTGGTCTGTCATTATGAGATTCATGTTATTGGTCTCCCATTCATCCTTTCATGGAAAGACGACGGTAAATGACTTTTCGAAATTATATTTAGCTTGAATTCCATCTGGTATCATTTCTAACTCTGGATGATGTTTTATTATCTCTCCTGATTTGATCCTGTTATCTTTCTCCCACCCATTTGATCTCATTTCGCTCGACATCTAGAAGATCTGCTCTTATCTTCGTCTCCTTCTCTGTCCATATGTGCATTTAAGCTAGGTATGACCTTTATAGAGATGATTGGGTTAGTTTTTGTGGTACTTCTTGAAGATACCAGATTCTCAGATCTTGAAATATCTTTTCAACACTGCGGTTAGTCCAATCTCTAATATTACTTAGTCAAGATTTCTTCTTTCTTCTCTCTATTCTTCCCTGTATGATGACGTATAAGATGGAGTATTTAGCGTTTTGAAGTGTGTGGTCCAGGAACGATATTTTTCTTATTTTAATTGTGTTCATAATCTTCCTGCCATGTTCAACACTTCTTCGAGAATTCTGAAGTCCAAGAACATTTAAGAATGTGAATATTATTTCGAATGACTCCAATTGTTTAAGGATTGGTCTTTGAGAGTCGAAGCTTCTACCCCATATAGCAGTTGCGACCATACTTAATATTCGACTAACCTCAAACTGATAACCATATTCAATTTATTGTTTGAAAACATTGACTTCAATTTTTTTAAATCCTTTTCGAGCTATTTCAATTCTGACCTTCATCTCCTTAGGTACTAAGATATAAGAATATACGTTAGGTATATTTAATTTATGTATTTCAATTGTGTATGTATTGACCGGACTAAATATTTAAATGAAAATAAGTGTTGTATACCTTACTGATTTTAACATACCTAAAAAAAAAGAATAGTAGCACACTTAAAGAAATATTAATTTAATAAGATTATATAAGCTAAATATTAGCTATTGTTATATTGAATAAGTCATAAATAAATATTACGGTATGCACTTCTAAATATGTCAAACTTTTAGATAATTAATTTTTTATATTTCTATTCTTTTTAAATGAGATTTGCAATATCAAATAAAACTGCAACGTTTATAATAACTTTGGTAGAATTTTTTATTAATTGCCAGAATTTCATAATTACTGGAGACAATAATTGGTTTATATGTTTGATAAGACATATAAAATTGTAGTATTAAACCAAATGCTAAATAATAAATTTAATACATTATTGTAGTTTATTATGGAGTAATCTTAATCTGTGGCGCACCCAGGTGGAAGGGTTTGGGGGTTAAAACCCCCCAGGGCATATAAAGTAAACAATATATAAAGGATAGTAGGAAAATGTAACTTGTCTTTCACACACAATACAAAAATCCAAAACGCTAATTGAATAATTAAATTTCCACTTTAAATGTGTAGAACACAATAATTATTGTATAAATACACAATAATTAATATTATTTTTTATTATATTTAGATATAGATACCTAATATTAGGTTTATACTATGCCTGTCTACTTTTGCCTAATGGCCTGCATTAGGCAAAAGTAGACAGAACGTGTCTGTTGCGAGTAACATGCGCCTACATGACTGTATCTGTAGCGGCCTTGTGGACTATCACGGGTTGTGTTCTGCATGTGTTAGCAGAAGAAAAGAGACATCTCTATGAAAAAGAGAGCATTTGACAACAGCTATAAAAACAGAAGAAAGAGAAAGATCAATGGAAAGATGACAAGAAGAGTGGAACAACAATGAAGATGTTGCCCAGTGAACCAAGATGCTGATCCCGAGCCTAAGGGACTGGGTGCATTGTCTGCTTTAGGGCGTACCTTCATAGGTTCAGAAAGCTAAATACAGATAAATGCCTCTACTGCGAATATTCCGACATTGTTACTCACAGAATTCTAAAGTGTAACAGATGTGCAGTGGAGAGAAACAGAATGTATAAAGAAATAGGTATGAACCCTGTAAGTGTAAGATAGATGATCGTGAAGATGATGGGAAGTACGGAGGGATAAAATAGTCTTCACAATTACATCCGAAGAGTCATTAAAAATAAAAAAGAAAAAGAGAAACATGAACCAGGCCAACGATAGAGATAAGATCTAATTACTATTTTAATAGGAATAAGCCGCAATTAGAGGTTAAAATAAGTTTATTGATGTTTGAATCTTTGATTTTTAATCTTGCACTGATAACTTGTTTATACTCCAACAATTAATAGAAAAAAGAATAGCGGTTGGTACCGAAGTACATCTAGCCTTCATCGACTTAGAAAAGGCATATGATACAGTTTTAAGACCTAAATTGTGGAAAGCTTTGCAACTCGACATTAGTCCATACCTTTTAGGAATAATCACAGGAATAATCACAAGTATACAGGAATAACACTACTACTTCTGATAGCACTATCGGAAATAGACTAGCAGAGCCAATAAAAGTAGCTAAACGAAACAAGGATGCAGTATGTTACGTTTACTGTTTAATTTATATATTAAGGGAGCCCTCCAAAATTGGAAAAACCATTTCCAGGGAATGGGAATCCCCGTAGAAAATGACATACTGTCTCCCTGAACTTTGTGGATGATCAAGTCGTCCTAGCTCAAGATTTTTATGATCTAGAATTTATGATAAAGCGTCTATACAAAGAATATGTAAAAAGGGGGTTACGAGTCAGCATGAAGAAAACACAATATTTAGTTATTAATTCAGATGGAAGGTTTGAAGTCTTGATAGACGAGGACGTGGAAATCAAACATGTGGAAAAATTTAAATATTTAGGTGCACACATTGATAAGAACGGTTTTGACGAAAGCGAAATTAAACAACGAATTAATTGGGGATGTAAAATTATAGAATGTCTGAACTCTTTGTGGTGGGATCGCAACATTTCCAAAAAAAAAAAAACAAAATCAGAATAGGGCAATCCATGGTTGAATCAGTCCTTTGTTATGGCTCTGTAGTATGCACCAACTGTACCAACGACAGATATGAGATCTAAATAGAGAAGGAAGTGTTCCAAAAATGTCGTCAGCCCTACAGTGCCCATCCCAGTTTCGGAGTACGGTACATGCGTTAGTCAACTGCGCACAAGTAAGAGAGGGTGGTTTTAGTTGGTAGGCAGGATAATAGATACCTGAATCTTTGGCACTGCTATTTTTAGTACTTTAAAAATTAAACTAAACCCAAATTTAGGGACTCAAAATGAAGGTAGCAAAAAAAAAAATTCAAACTCCCCCCCCCCCTCGGACAAACTCTTGGTGTGCCATAAATTAACAACATACAAAAGTGTTATATATCTATTTACTCCCAAAAACTTCTAAACAATTAAGATCCTTAATCTGATTGTGCTCCAATTTTTAGTGTCAATATTAATTAATTTTTAGGAATTAAAATGGGCATTCAAAAATTCAAACAATACCGCCCCTCCTCTTGACGGGTTCAGATGCACATTGATAAATTATTTAATAAATTTACCTTTTAGAAATTTTGAATAACTTGTAGTTAAAAAAAATTATTTAGACAGAACTACTCACCTTTCTCGTTCATACCATCTACTACGATCAGTTTCGTAAACCTTCTGTTACATTTGATTTGATCTAAAGATTTCTTTTAATACACATTCCGTATTGGTTTCTTAGTGACCACGGTAAATACCGATGTAATTAATTTAGCTATAGATACACGATTGGGTCTGTCAAGTAATAAATACTTGTTTTTATGTTGTTATATATGAACGATATCTGTTTTCGGCTAAAATGGAGCTCTTTCATGAGCCGTGTTATTATAATACTTTTTAAGATTTTTTTCTGTTTTCTAACAATTTATTTCTAGCATTTTCTGCTATTCTAAGTTATAACGTTTGCACATATTGTACACAGTATGCTACTCCTTAGTATTCTACTCATCAATATCTGATTTTTTTTTGGACTGACGTAGAAAGATTCTAAACCAACTAGGAAAGGGGTCCCTAGTACTATTGGATTCAATCCGGAGAGGAATATATGCTGGAACCAAGCACGTGCTAACTAAAGCCACTCATTCTTCGGACAAGGTACCTCCGGACGAGTTCAATCGGTGAACAAAACATTGAGAAGCATTGAGATCTTACCAAAAAACGGTAAACCCATTTAAAGTAACATATAGGCAGTATTGTAAAGAGACAATATATAAGATGATAAAGCTTAGATGTGTGCGGCCTAACAAGTGGTAGTGTAAAAATAAAAAAGTAAGTACGTGAGGTCATAAAAACATCATACGTAATATAGGTATAGATTTGGCTGTAAAAGTGCCGTCTATTCCATGCTGCGGCCGATCTATAAAGGCCCATGACTGCACTATATGTCATTTCTTACATCATCTACCCTTTTCCTGTCTCAATCTTTCTAGCGTCTCCTTTTTCTTCATTATTTGCGTAATTACGTCAACAGTAACATCGTAGGATACATTTTTCCTCATAGCTTTTTTTAGCAAATTATTGGATGTTATTGCTTCTAGCTTTGATATTAGGTTATTTGATTTTCTTTGGAAAATAGTCCAAAAAAATACAGTGTTCTGCGTTATCTATGACGCCACAATCTATGCACAAATTATTTGTGGTCTTCTTTATTCTATACGTGTATGACCTAAAGGAGCCGTCCGGTGAGAAATTGTGTAAAATAACAATTTAACTTAATTACTATTAAACTGGGAATAAGGATAATAGATAAGGATAATCATTTTTTAATAAAACAGAAGTTAACAAATGTTTCTCCTCCAAGAGAAATTAGCTTTGTTAACTTTATAATATATTATATAATATATAACTTAACTAAATCTCCTCCTTTGTTAACTTCTGTTTTATTAAAAAATGATTATCCTTTATCGTTTATAAATAAGAAATTTTCAACAATCGATCGAATAGAACAGAACAACTTAGAACGAGATCCTACAGCATACAAAAGGTATAATATGAGGAAAATAACAATACCGTACATAAAAGGACTATCAGATAAACTTAAAAGGATAGGAAATAAATTCAACATTTCAACAACATTCAAAACAACAAACACGTTGAGATATATTTTGTCCAAAACCAAACCTAACAATGAACAAGAAAGGACAAAGAATTGCATTTATAAAATACCTTGTGAATGCGATCAGTTTTATTTAGGTGAATCATCAAGGCCATTAAATGT
The DNA here is from genome assembly GCA_918026665.1 of Diabrotica balteata. Classification (NCBI taxonomy): domain Eukaryota; kingdom Metazoa; phylum Arthropoda; class Insecta; order Coleoptera; family Chrysomelidae; genus Diabrotica; species Diabrotica balteata. The sequence continues at coordinate 90,665,165 of OU898278.1, read as the reverse complement.
TAGAATAAGTGAACATCAATCTTATATTAAAAATAGGGAATTCGATAGATCTCAAATCTGTAAACACGCATGGGATAATGAACATAGGGTTCAATGGAATAATTCAAATGTAGTCCTAAAAGAAACGGATGGTAAAAAAAGAAAAATCAAAGAAGCGGCTCTAATTATGCTAAATGAGGCCAATTGTGTCGCAAATTCCTCGGCAGAATGTAGTAGGATCTGGTTACCAATATTGAAAGAGGAAGATATTAATAAGAAAATACCAGTATTAGTAAGTCAGTAACATATAGAGGATACATCATTTATGTTTTTTAAATAACGTAACATATAAAATCAGAATTTTGATGTTTGCTGAAGGTAAACTAAATTCACGAACAAAAATACTTACAATGTCGGGATAGTATTATGAGGTTTTTTTTCCTGGTTTTTCCCTCATAATTTACTATGGAATCACTAACAGGAGAATTTTACTGTCATCATGTCATGTGTTTGTCTTTTTAAAGACGAATTACATGCTATGATTTTTTTCTGACGGATATTCTCAAGTTAAAGTTGATTTCATGTAATCGAATTAACTATCGTATAAGTAAAGTCGTCCCAGGAGCGCAACTCAACAATATTGGCAATATCATTTTAAAGTCGTCTACTTTAAAATGCGTAATGTATGTCTGAATTGTCAATATAAATGAGTCAGATAAAATTAAATTATTAGAAGAATTTTTCACTATGTAACAAAAAACAAAATTTGTTTAATTTACTGTTTGTATTTTGAGAACGATTTCCGAAGTGGAAATTGAAACGTCAATAAACGTATTTTATCTTTAATTGTGGCTTATTCCCAGTTTAATAGTAATTAATTAACAATGCCACAAGAAAATAGCTTCAGAACAATATTAACAATTTAACCTTCTGAACCTCCCTTTGGACCATGTAACCACATTAGAGATTAACGTTTGTGCTTCCCATAAATTGTGCCATATTTGGAGTATATATGATCCTATTTCAAATTCTATTTTTGGTAGATAACCGTTTTTTCTGTTATAAAGAGTTTCTCTTTCTTTAGCTAGTAAGAAAATGGGGAGCGTACCCGTTATGACCTGTAGGACAGTCGTAGAAGTAGTCCGGTACGCACTTGTTATCTTTAGTAGGGATCTTTGTGTCTGTATAAGCAGTTTTTTATATTAAGCCATTCTCAAGGCTTCGTACCATATGGTGGCGTCATATAAGAGTACAATCCTGAAGGTACGTTCTTCTTTTGAGGGTACTTGGACCACCAATTTTTGAAATAATTTTTATTAATGCCAAGGTTTTCTCTTCTGCCCTATGGACTGCTTTCGTAGGGTGCTTAGTAAATCTTAAACCTGTGTCTAGTTGGATGCCCAGATATTTAGCACAGTACATAGATGCTACCTATGTATATATATATATATATATATAATATATATATATATATATATATATATATATATCTATTCTTGTACTACCCATTACAAAACTCAGGTTTGGACCGGCTCTAAGGCCTTTTAAGATCAGAATTTCTGTTTTTTTTTTGTTGCCGATTCTAGATCTTGTTTTACCATCCATCTGTTGACTTTTCTGCAGCTTCTGTTTACTAGCATTTCTAACTCAAAGTTGTTGATACATTGAATAGGTAGAGCTAAATCGTTTGCATATGCAATAGCTTTATTTTATGCGTCATGGTAGATTTCTAATATTTCATTACATAGAACGTTCCAAAGCGTTGCTCCTAGTACGGATCCTTGTGGTACACCTGCTAATGTTTTCAGGTCTTTAGGTTTTGTCACTTGGACATACCTTTCATTGAGGTAGTTCCTAATTAAGTATATTGATCAAATAATTTGACACATTTGTTTTTTTCCAGTGCGGTGATGATGAGATCCCATTTGGCTGAGTTGAATGCGTTTCTCACATTTAACAACACGAGAGTGACCCATTTCTTCCTAGTTCGTTTAAGAGTGTCAGTTATTTCTTTTACCACACAGATGGTATACGGATATTACGGATTTCCTGAATCCGTATACTGTTTATCAGATATACTTCTTTTGATCTGTGATCCGTCTTCTAGATGATTTTTAATTAGATTTTCATAAAATTTCCTCAAGCTGTCTAAAAAGCAGATCGGCTTGTAAGAGTTGGCCGTCTCAGGGTCTATGCCTGGTTTAAGTATAAGCGTAAGTCTTGCCTATTTAATCTCTTTGGGAAACATTTGCTTCTGGAGGAGTTTATTGAAGATCCTCCAAATTATCTCAGGATTTTTTTCTTTATACTGATCTTTATCACCTCAGGAGGAACAGTATTAGGAAAGCTGCCTTTATTAATTTAAAACATTTCATCGCTATTGCTTTTTCTTTTGACCAAAAAATCGTCAGCTCGAACGTTGACGTTATTTTGAGTGAACTCTTAGCTTAGCTTAGCAAGTCCGGGTTTAGCTGAAAATAGGGTATTAGCTTTTTGCTTAAGGTTTTGCACAAAGGCTGTATCAGGCCTCTGTCCCTAATGTTTTTGTGACAATTCTATAGGTTTCACCCAATTCTTAATCATTTATTGCTGTGTCTGAGTTCTGACAGCAAGCGTCTTCGCCCGTTTAATTTCTTAACTCAATTTCTGTTTAGTTTTCTTGTAATTTTTAGAGTGTTGTGGGATCCTATAGCTTTGTGCTGTTCACCTAAGACTAAAACTTGGCTCTCTTGCTTTAGATCTTGTCAATAAAACAGTATAGAATTGTATATGTGACATACTCGGTGAAGTTACTTAAGGTGCATGCGTTAATAATTTTCTGTCTAAAATCTTGGAATTTGGTAGTATTATCTTCTTGTAGGTTACGTATCTCCCTCGTAACAGCTTTTTTATAAAGGTTACTTTTTCGACCGATCTTCGAGACCATAATATCAGTTTCAAGGACCATGTATCTGTGAAACACCTCCCACCCCACAATCTTCCTGGCATAACTTTCATTCACAAGGGCTAATATCTATGTGACTTCGACTCACATCTCACAATTGTATATTTTCCATTATTTAGCACTACTAGGCAATACATCAAATAATTCTTCTTCTTCTTCTTCTACTTTTTGTAGATCTTTCGATCTGTTTAATTCTGAAGCTGCCTCTGGTTAATTTCTTGGGAGGTAGATTGCCAACTATCCCTCCATCTTTTAGGTGGTCTTCCGGGGGGTCTTGAACCGGGCGGATTGTTTTCTAGGGCAATTTTTGGGAGTCTATTCTCATCCATTCATCTTACATGGTTGTACCACATCCTCTTGCGCTGCCTTCCCCATCTTACAATATTTTGAATTTTGCACTGCTCTCTAATGTTTGTATTTCTCACTCTGTCTCTTCTTGTTTTCCCCATTATTGTTCTTAGGGTTTTCATTTCGGCAACCCTTAGCATCTGTTTCGTTTTGTTGGTATCTTCGCGCACTTCTATGCCATATATCATGATCGGTCGTATGCAAGTCTTATAGATTCTAATTTTACTATCTGTGCGTATATACGGATTTGACCAGACTATCTCCCGCAGACATCCTGACAGTGCAGATGCTTTGTTGATCTGACTCCTCAGGTCCTTTACTGGGTCGTGGGTGCTTGATATATCTATGCCCAGATATCTGAATTGCATCACCTGTTCTATGGGGTTGTCCTCAACCACTAACTTACATCTGAGCGGATCTTTTGCTATTGTCATACATTTAGTTTTGTTGGTAGAGATGTTCATATTTAGTAGTCGGCTTGTTTAAAAGAACTGAAAGAGCTGCCTTTGGAGATCATCTTCTGATTCGGCAGTAATTGCTGCATCGTCTGCGTAACACACCATACCAATTCTTTTGTTGCCCATTCTATATCCGAGATTAAGAGATGTTACTTTGTTGATAATTTTGCCCATGAGAAGATTAAACAAGAAGGGGCTTAAACTGTCGCCTTGTCTAATTCCTCCCGGTGTTGGAATATTTTCAGTGAATTCGTCTCCTGCTCTAACTTTGGTTACGTTGTTGTTATTTAGGTTATGGAGTATCTTTGTTATACTGGTCGGTGTTTCATTTTCTATTAATATATTTAGAATGTCTTCCAGGCGAACTCTGTCAAATGCCTTCGTCAAATCAATGAAGCAAATATACGCTTGCATGCCGAACTCTATAGCTTTTTATTTTATTTGTTTTATTATAAATACTGCGTCTGTTATAGACCGCCCTTTTGTAAAACCTTGTTGTTCTTCAGCATTAGTGATTTGCTTTTCTAATTTGTCCTTGAGAATACCCGTGAAAAGTTTCATTGTTGTATTTAAGAGGGTTATTCCGCTATAGTTTTGTGGGCAGATTTTTTGTCCTTTTTTAAATATGAGGATTGTAATACTATTATGCCATTCCTCTGGTGCTTCTGTTTTGTTTAATATTTTGTTAAATAGTTGTGCCAGTTTACTTGCAAGTTCCGGGCCTCCATATTTTAAAAGTTCATTGGGTATACCATCCGTTCCCGGTGATTTTCTGTTTTTTAGCTTTTTGATCTTTGCTTCTACTTTTTCGTCATTGATTGTAGCACTCACATCTGTTTCGCCTTCGTTTATATTCAGCGTTTCTTCAGCATCATATAGCTCTTTAAAATGCTGTTGCCATGTCTCTATAGGTACTCCTTTGGTCTGCACGAATTCGTTAACTGGTTTTTTCCTGTTGCGGAGCATTTTCCATACTTTCTTTTGGGCACCATATAGGTCGTAGTCCATGTCGCAAGTGAATTTGGCCCAATGTTCTCTTTTGATTGATTTTATTCTGGCGTTTACTTCATTTCTTATTTGGACATATTCTGCATGAGCTTCTTCCGATTGCGTGCTTTTATATCTCAGGTAGCATTTGCATTTTAATTCAGAGAGTTCTTTTACCTCTTGGCAAAACCACAGTTTGGTGTGGTTTGTCGCTCTCGTGTTAATTTTCCGCTTTCCAATCGCTTCTTCTGCTGCTTCGTTGATGCATTTCTTAATTTTTTGCCAAGTATCTTCTACTCCCCATTCGGGTTTTAAGTCGATCTCTTTTAGTTTGCTGGTAATCCTGTTCTCATAAAACAGTTTTGTACTCTCTGTTGTTAGCGACTCTATATTATGTTTTTCGATTAACATTGGGGGTTTTCTGTTTCGTTGCGGACGTTCTAGTAGCATCTTGCATAAAACAAGGTTATGATCAGTCCCCAGGTTAGCAGATGTTAGTGCTCTGACATCAAGTACTTGTGACGGAGTTATCGCTCGATTTGTGATTATAAAATCTATCATTGATCGCTGGCCTCGATTATTGTTAAAAGTGTATTTATGTTGGTCTTTATGAGGAAAGTATGTATTGTTGATTCTCATTTCATTTCTAGCGCAAAAGTCTATTAGTGCTTCGCCGTTTTCATTAATTATTTCTTCATTGTACTTCTGTTTTATACCTGGTATGACAACGTTTCCGATCCGTGCATTAAGATCCCCGAGTACGATAATTTTGTGTTTCGTATTTATGTTATCTCAGTTATACAAAACAACTATACAACCAATAGCAACATACTGCAGTGAGACGTGGACAATGACAAAAAATGAACAAAATCTACTGGAGATATGGGAAAGGAAAATCTTGAGGAAGATATATGGAGGAATAATAAGGGACGGTTTATGGATAAGAAGATCAAATGATGAGTTAAAGAAATTATATAATCAACCTAACATAATAGGAGTCATAAAGGCACACAGACTAAGATGGCGAGGTCATCTAGAAAGGATGCCAAATACGAGGACTCCAAAAAGGGTACTAAACTACAATATAACTTCAAAAAAGAGAAAAGGAAGGCCAAAAAATAGATGGAATCAGGAGGTAGAAAAAGATATGGAAGAAATTGGACTAGACGACCAGAAAAGAAAAATGAATAACAAGAAGGAATGGAGAAAAGTCACATATCGAGCCAGAGAAGATCTCAGTACATAAAGGAAAGCGAAAATGAAGAAAGAACAAAAATTTTTTAAGCCATGAGCCTCTAAGGCCTTTAGTGCTATTGTATATATATATATATATATATATATATATATATATATATATATATATATATATATATATATATATATATATTTATGTTATCTACGACGTTTTGTAGTTGCTGATAGAAATTTTCAGTTTCTGCTGTGGGCTTCGATATGTCTGGGGCATACGTGCTTATCAGGTATGTTGTGATGTTACGCATTTTTATAGAGATTTTTAATAATCTATCGTTGATGTATTCGATTTCTTCGATGTTTTGCGTGTATTTATCGTGCAGCAAAATTCCAACTCCTGAATGCGCTCTTTCTTGTTTAGCTTTCCCGCTGTATATGAGTATAAATTCTCCGTATTTTGATGTTCCTTTGCCCTTTTTCTTTGTTTCGGAGATTCCGCAGATGTCAATATTGTGTTTCTTCATTTCTATTATGATCTCCTGGTCTCTTCCGTTCCACGACGTAATGTTCCAGCACGCGATTCGTGTGATGGGGTCTTTAGGTTTTCGTTTACCAATTCGTTTTTCCATTGTCATAGCGTGTGTTGTCATCTGATATTTCCGTCCGGTATCCGAGGTTCAGTTCTCAATCAAATAATTGACTTGGCATTTACGTCGCTAGCAAGTATAAAGTCCCGATGTATTTTGGACGTCATTATGATATTCTCGACTTGTTCTTTGTAGCGATCAGGTTGATATTAGGTGGGATAAAGCAGACAATGATAGCCAGATATAATTTTGATATGCAGAATATCTATAAGCGCAAGTTTGATGGAAAAGATATTACCACTATATTCAAGCAAAACCGTCTGCAGTGGGCAGAACATGTAGCCTGGTCCCCGAAATCAAACATAATAAAAAGTATTTTATAGCGTAGCAGATCAAAGCAGAGGTGGATAGACGGGGTAACACAAGATGCTGACAAAAAGACAAAGCAGAATTACGCAGGAAGCTTCAGGAGGTCGAGGACTTCTGAGAGTTAATGCATCGTAATGATGACGATGATGAGATGGAAGAAGAGCTGTAGGACTAGCCTAGAAAAATATGAAAGGATAAAGCTAAAAAGGATCTAGAGCAAAAGGCTTTAAGACAATGGCATATAGTGGCACATGTCCAATAACAGCACAAATAGAAGGCATTAGTAAACGCGACAAGGATTCACGAAGAGTTTTATTAACATTTATGATGATAATGATAAACTATTATTATATAAAGGCAAAAAACGTTACATTAACAATTTTTTAGCAGTTGTTTATTTAATAGCTACATAAAATTAACACACGCCACGTCTCAATATCCATAACCATTACCGTAATTACCATATCCTCCATAACCTCTAGAAACTACTCCTCCATATCCTATTCCATAAGATGCAGATGCGACAGCTGGAAGACCAACAGAGGTAGCAACAGCGGGAACTGCAACGGAAGCTACAACTGGAGTTCTGTAGTCGATGCGTGATTGAGAACTGATTCCCGAGTTAACAGAAATAGCTGGAGCCACTGCTAATGCAGGTGAAGCGATAGCACTTATTCCATGGCCTACTAGTCCGGGTCTAGCGCTACATATAGCGAAAAGAGTACCGAACAACAGAAACTTGAACATTTTCTTGATTAGGTTTATTTGGTTGTAGTTTAACAAACTGAGTGATAAATATACTACACGTTAGTTGGGTATTTATAGTAAATACATACAATGATATGTGATATGTTTTCAGTAAACTGTGGCGAGATATATATTCATTAAACTAGATTAATGGATTGAATTACATGAAAATATTGCAGTGTCCACATACTATTATTAAATTTCAGTTTGTACAATTATGTTAACGGGTCAGTTACACAAAACCTTATTTAGAGAATTTTTTATTTAAAGATAAAGTCGCATGAATGTAAGCGACAGGTTGGTATAATAATAATATGTATTGTTTATACAGTATATAGATTTTATAAGTATGAATATTTCTGAATTAAATAATTACAATAGTAATTAGTACAAAATCGTACTTTAAATCGATTAATATTGGACATATATAAATTTAAACGAAAAAACTAGATGTTGTAAAATCAGCTCCCTATGAAGCTTTTTGGTTTACTGTTTTGTCCTAATTAGAATTAAAGTTCTTTATGTTTGAATTTGTCGCATTTAATGATAATATGTTTTTAGACAAGCTGAAAAGCTCGGATTCTTTCGGAAACATATTCCCATGAGAATTTTTACATTATCACTTTCATGAGATACCCTAAAATAAGGTTCAAGAGTTCGCACAGGCGAAAAGTTGTTTTTTAATTTTTTTTTTAACAAATTGTGGCATACTTTTTCGACCCGGATAATTTTTTTGAATTTATTGGATCATTTTGAACAAAATAAGTGTATTTTAGTTTTTTTGTAAACTTGATTGTTTCCGAGTTATAAATAATTTAAAACAGAAAAAACACAAACATCCGTAACAGATAGGCACCCTAGATCTTTTCCTGTAATATAAGTTGCTGCAGGTTATATCTATGGTCGTTTCGCATTATATGTCCCAAATATTCTAGCTTGCGCTGTTTCACTGTGGATATGCTTTTACATGTTTTATCCGTCCAACGTAAAACCTCAATGTTTGTTACTAGGTCCACCCAGGAGATCCTCAGTATCCGCCTATAATACCACATCTCAAACGCCTCGAGTTTTCACATGGATGCCTCGGTTAGTGTCTATGATTCAACCCCATAGAGCAGCACTCTAAACACGTAGCATCTCAATAAACGGATTTTTGTTTTTAAGGGTAGGTCGTGGCTCTTAAATATCTTACTCATTCTGACAAACACTGACCTGGCTTTTTCAATTCTCTGTTTTATCTCAACTGAGTAGTCCCATTAGTCGTTTATGGTGGTTCCTAAATAGTAGTAACGGGGCACTTGAAGTATTGGTGGCTGATCTACCAGTAATTAACTAGGTGGAATATGCTTCTTACTGATGACCATGTACTTTGTTTTCTTGATGTTAAAATTAAGCCCGTACTCCTGACTGATTCTCCACAACTGCGTTACCAGTGTCTGTAAACCTTCTAGATTGTCTGAAAAGAGGATGGTGTCGTCTGCATATTTGATATTATTTAGGCGCTCACCATTTATGAGAATAACCTCTTCGATATGCTCTAAGGTGTGACTCATGATGTGTTCCAAATAGACGTTAAATAATAGGGGAGAGAGTATGCAGCTCTGTCGTATTCCTCTCTTTATTGCAACTTCTTGTGTTAGTTGGTCTTTTACCCGAATGGTTGCTGATTGGTTGTAGTATATGTTCTTGATTACTCATGGGCTTTGTTATCTAGATCAGCAGTTGCCTTTAGTATATTTATGAGCTTATCGTGCTTGATTTTGTCGTGAAATACAAGTAAAAAACATTATTTTGTAATTTACCACGGATCTAAATTCAAGTTCAAATATTGTTCTAGCATTTCCCAAAAAGTATTTTGGGCCTATTTTAGTCTAAAATATTATTTTTATTCGTTAATGAAGCACTTATGTATATAGAGAGAAACAAAATCGGGGCACAAATTTTTGCTGGTTTAAATTCTCATTGTACAAATGAGTGCCTACCTGCCATACTCGCTTCATTATCACTTAAAAAATGGTTTAATAGTTATTTATGCACCAACGGAGTTATTAAGATATTTACTCCTAGAGATCAATATAATCCAGTTAGCGGGCCTCTGACCCGAGGGATGAATGTTGTTTGATGGGATTAATCATCCGCTAACACCAGTGCTACATACAAAATTTTATTTTTTAGTTCACATAATCTAAAAAATAAAATTAAGGTGCTTTTAGTTTTTATTTTACTGCACCTTTATATATTTTCTTCTTCTTCTTTTTCTTCTCCTTCTTATTCTTCTTCTTCTTCTTCTTCGTGGTCTTCTTACTTATCGACTTCCTCTTGGGTAACCCTCTCTTGCCATCTTTACTACTCTATTTGTTGTCATTCGGCTTATATGATCGTTTCATTCTACTTTTTTATTTCTTATCCAGTTCTTGATGTTCTTTGTCTTACATTTACATCGTATATCTGTACTTCTAGCTCTGTCCCATAGTGTCTTACCATCAATTTCATCAAGTGTTTTCATCTCTGCCGTTTCTAACATCCTTTTTGTCCCGTCTGTGCCTGCTCTTGTTTCTACCGCATATGTCATTATTGGTCTGATGCCTGTTTTGAAAACTCTGCCTTCTGTTTTTTTTTCAGTTATTGTTATTTCTCCATATTGTTTTATTTAGGATTTATGCGGCTCTATTTCCTCTATTCACTTGATCTTCCACTTCAGTTACGAGCTTTCCGTAGCTAGATAATGTGATGCCTAGATAGTTAAACTCCATGACTTGTTCTATTATCTGACCTTCCAGCTCCAATTTACATCTTAGTAAATTTGCTGTTGTAATCATGAATTGTGTCTTTTTGTGGGAAAATATACATGTTAAATTTTCTGGTGGTTATATTAAATTGGTGGAGCTTACGTTGTAAATCATCTTCACTTTAAAAGAGTAGTATTGCGTCGTCTACTTAGCAGATTAATTTAAGTTGTTTTTCTCCCATTTGGTATTCTTTTTTAGCTCTTACTTTTTTATTATTTTATCCATAATCAGGTTGAACAATAGAGGACTCAGGGAATCTCCCTGCCTTATTTTATTGCCAGCTTTAATAGGGTCGATTAGTTTTTCTTTTACCTTTACATTTATTGTATTGTTTTGGTAGATATTTTCAATCGTTTTGATTATTCCTAGAGATATTTGTCTTGCGTACAGTAACTGGCTAACGTCTTTTTGTTTACACGAAACATAGATATGCTGGTTTGCTGTATTCTAAAGATTTCTGATAAACTTGCCTCATTATAAATGTAGCTTCGGTGCATGATCTTTCCGAACCTTTCCAAACCTTGTTGTTTTTCTGCTAGTGTCATAATTTCAATCTGTTTATTTGTTGTCACTTTGGTTGTTAATTTTGGTATCGTGTTTAATCAATTATTTCCTCTGTAATTTTTTGGGTCCGATTTGTCTCCATTTTTCTTCTTCTCCATCGTTTTCGTGGTCTTCCTACTGATCTTCTTCCTATTGGGTAACCGTCTCTTACCGTCTTTACTACTCTATTTGTTGTCATTCGGCTTATATGATCGTTCCATTCTACTCTTCTATTTCTGACCCAGTTTTTGATGTTCTCCACCTTGCATCTATGTCGTATATCTGTACTTCTAGCTTTGTCTCATAGTGTTTTACCATCAATTTTTCTAAATGTTTTTATCTCTGCTGTTTCTAACATCCATGTGTCAGGTCTTTTTTCTGCCGCGTATGTCATTATTGGTCTGATAACTGTTTTGTAAATCCTGTTTTGAAGAGAGGTATTAGGATGCTTGATCTCTATTCTTGAAGAATTTTTATTTGTTCTATTATTTTTTTGATTTGTTTTAATATTTGTTTAGCTAGATCTGGTCCTGCGTACTTTGGGAGTTCATTCGGTATTCATTCCTCTCCTGGTGATTTTCTATTTTTTAATTTTCTTTTTGTTCCTTTAGCTCTTCGTCCTCAATATTTATTTCTTCGTTTGTCGTCACCTCTGGTGTTGGTGGTTCATTATCGTCACCTTTAGCAAATAATGATCGAAAGTACTCTACCCATGTTTCCTTCTGAATGTGTTTCGTTTTTATTAATTCGTTCATCTGTTTTCTTTGTCCTCTAATCATTCTACATATTTTTTTTTGTGTTGCGTAGAAGTCGATTCATTTAGTGGGTGTATCTTCTTCTTCTAGTTCCATGACCGTTATCGATCGTTGTATATCATGTTGACTACCATATTCGCTATCGTGACTTTATTGACAGCAGCTCTAAATAACGATGTAGTTGATTTTCCATACCATTGCCTTAGATTTTTCAGCCATGATATTCTTCTTCTACCAGGACCACGATTACCTTGGATCTTTCCCTGAATGATCAGATGTAAAAGATCATATTTTTCAGGGTGTCTCATAATATGACCGAAGTATTCCAAAAAACGAAGTGGGTGTATGCCTGTTGTATTTGTTATGTTCTGTACAGTAAAAAAGCTTTCTTATTTTCTTCACATTTTGTCCTCACGTCCTCTCTAAACCACGGTGTTTTGTTTTTTGATGTGTTAGTCTTTGTTACTTTTCTCTCTCTCTCTAAGTGGTTCTGTTGCTGCAATAATAATTATGTTATTTTTGAGTTTTTCCCAGCTTTCCTCGATCTTATCGTTTTCTAATATTATATTCCCAGCGATCTTCTCTGATATTTATTCCTTTAATAAGGAAAACCTTTATATATATATATATATATATATATATATATATATATATATATGTATCGGTCAGATAGCTCAGCGGGCTGTGCGGCTGCCTCTCATTCGCTTCACTGTCGAATGGTTCACTGGATCGAGCCCCAGCTCGGTGTACAGAAAACAAAAAGTCTAACGCAGCAGTTTAAAATTCTAGATGAATCTGCGGCTTAGACTAGAATATGCTGGGATCTGATCGGCCTATGGTGGAGCAGTACGGCAAGAGATAAGGGCTTGCGGCTCGGTGATACTCCTCCATAGATCCCTACCGGACGGGCGTAACGCCTAAAAAACCGGATATATATATATATATATATATATATATATATATATATATATATATATATATATATATATATATATATATATATATATATATGCATCTTTCGTGTATACCACTACTGTTACCGGATTACCGGATGATTGTACCCATCGAACAACATCGATTTCTTGGGCCAGAGGCTTTTTGGCTGAATTATGTTGCTCTTCGTGTGTAATCATTTTAACAACTCCATTGGTGCATAAATACCTATTAGTTCATTGATTGATTAATCCAATAATGAAACGTGTGCGGAATTTGTACAATGATAATTTAGACCAGAAAAAATTTGTACACGCTGCACTCTGAGCGCCCGTCCTGTCATCAGCACTTCATTGGCAAATAAAAACAATGTTTTAAAATACAACATGCCCAAATTACTTATAGGAAAATTATAGAATAAGATTTGAACTTGAATTTAGGTCTTTACTGAATTCAAAAATAATGTATTTTACTTGTGTTTTTGAGCCTTGAAAATAGTATTTTTGCATTTTTTTCAGTTATAAATTATTTATAACTCGAAAAGGATCAAGTTTACAGAAAAATTACAAGAATTATGGTCAGAATAATCCCAAAAATTCAAATAAAGTTTGGCTGATCTGAAAACATGATTGGTTCAATTTGGTTAAAACTAATTGTTTAAAACAATTTAAATAACTTTTTGCCTGGGCGACCTTTTGAACCTTATTATAGGGTATCCCATGAAAGTAATTATGTAAAAAAATCTCATGAGTATATTTTTCCTAACGAACCCGAGCTCTTTGTCTTCTCTATTTAATGTTAAGTTTATATTACAGTGCTCACATATTAGTGGATTATATTTGAAAACAGATATGAACGTGGAAATCTAGTGTTGCCTAATGCTGACTACATTCTTTTTATGGCAGATTTTTGTAAATACAAAATCACAAAACTAAAAAGTTTTTTTATAAACACCTTAGTATCACTTGTATGTGGCGAGAAACGTTTCATACCGCGGTTCATTTAAATTTGTAGGTTTTATCCCATACATTTGACAGACAAACTTTTTAAGAATTGGAAAAACTATATACATCCTCCTTAATATTTCAGCATTTTATTATACTGCAAATGCTGAAATATAATATATTTTTTTGTAATAATAGATATGAGGTTTTTTTGTCTTCTTATAAAACTTAAATTAAATCATTTCCCGTTAATGCGTGAAAGTCAGGTAAACTTTGGCATACAAAGGACCTTAATTTAATATGTAATTGTGAAATATTAATCGATTTTTTTTAAATTCATCTTGAAATATTCCATATATTTTTAAATTATTGTTGCAGAGGTGGTCCATATTTTCAACCATTATTATTAAAATGTCTGTGTCAGACGCATTTATTAAAACATTGGATACATCCTTGTACATTTGGCATATATAATATAAAATTTTTGAAGCGAAGCATTCATACTGGCATTGTACTACTTTTTGTTTCTACAGTAAAATGCTGAGGAGAGCGTCACAAAACTAGCGTCACAAAACGGCGTCGTCACGAGTAGCTTAATAGAATAGCTGTTCTTGACATCGATTCACTATTGTCGATCAATTCGTTTGTAGTCATCATATATTTACTCTAAGTAGGTTTAAATTGAAAACATAGACATGAAACAAAATATAGACATCAAGTGTGAAGTAAAAAATTAAAAGAATATCTGTCAATAAAAGATTTGATTCGTAAAAATTGTCCAAATTTATTACCAATAATAAATGTCATCCAAATAGTAATAAGAACATTGAATCACTTGTTTAAAGTTTTATAACAATTCTCGTTTTAAAATAATTTAATTTAATTACAATTATTATTTTTAAACAAATTATTTAGTTTATTGAATTTAATTTACTATCAATTGATATTTATTTATATTTTATTTTTAATATATGGCCTGAATTTGAGAGGTTTGTCAAGTAAACAACGTAGGTAGGCGTTGTTAATACGTTAACAAAATTTGTTTAAAATATAAAAAATAAATAAATAATAAAATTACTTTATTTAATGTTAAATATGTTATTTAAATTTTAAAAATACTTTTTTAATACGTAACTAAACATCTTATTCTGTTTATATAATAATTAAATTTACTATTAAATGATATTTATTTATATTTATTTATATTTACAATGTTAGATTTTGAAATTATCATTTCGACTATTGTATTAAAGTGGGATAAAAAGGGTTATTAGTAATATTATTTTAATTTTTTATAAAATCACAGCAGACGAGTCCATTTGTGTACCTAGCGAGTGGGTGGCCGTTAGGTATACAAAATGTCAAAACTGACCATAATTTGTTATTTTAATTTTTAAAATGTTTCATAATCTTTTATACAGGAAACGTAAACAAGATCTTACTGCCATAAAGCATAAAAAATGGTTATAAAAGACATACCAAAACTGCTGCTGGATAGAAATTTGATTGAAAATATTATGAACTTATAAAGAGAATAGTAAACACAGCAATTTTCTTAAATAATATAAATCATCATTATCATCAACTTATACGCGTTCACTGCTGGACATAGGTCCCCCTCAGCTCTTTCCATCTGTCTCTGTTTTGTGCGGCTTGCATCCAGTTATTGCTAACACGTTTCGGGTCGTCAGGTTATCCAGTTGGTGTGAGTCCTCTGCTCCGTATTATTTCTTGTCTTGGTCTTCACTTTAAATAATTTTTTGTTTTATCGGTTGTTTGATAATCTGAAGACGTGTCCTACCCAATTCCATTTTAACATCGCGATTATTTCGATGGCGTCTATTGCTTTTGTTCTACGACGTATGTCTTCGTTTGGGATTTGGTTCTCAGAGAGACACCCAACATCTGGCGCTTCATGCTCCTCTGAGTCACACGCGTCCTATTCTTCTTCTTAGGGTGCCTGTCCGTTCCGAACATTGGCGATCATTCTGGCTTTGATGACTTTGTTGGTTGATATACGAAATAGCTGTGTTGAGGTCTTTTTATACCATACCCACGGATTAGCAAGCCGGATATTCTTCTTCGTCCTGGGGCACTTTTTCGTTCAATTTTACCTTGCAAAATGCATTGAAATAGCTCGTATCTACCTTGATTTCTCATTATATGCCAAGTACTGCAGTTTACGGCCCTTCACGGTGTTGACCAAATCCCCGCTTGTGTTTTTCCTCTGCAGTATTCTTCATTGATGATTTTGTCTGTCCATGATATCTTCAGGATCCTTCTCTATAACCATAGCTCAAAAGCCTCAAGTTTTAATAGAGTTTAAGCCTTCAATGTCCACGTTTGTACCCCGTACAGAAGCACTGCGTACACGTAACATTTAACGAATCTTATTAACTACCTTTTCTGTGGGTGTTAATGTTTTCGCTCCATATGTGAGTACATCATCAATTAGCCTATATTTCTCCACTGCTGAACGTAGGCCTCCCGTTAAATTTTCCACCTACTTCTATCTTGAGTTTCCTGCATCCAGTTGGTGGTGATTCGCTTGATATCATCCGTCCATCTAGTCGGTGATCGCGTTCTGCTTCGATATGCATCTTGCCTTGGTCGCCATTCCAGAATATTTCTGGTCCATCTATCATCCGTTAATCTGGCAATATGTCCGGCCCATGCCTATTTTGGGCTTGGCCATGGCTATCTTTTCAACTGCATCTGTGACTCCTGTTTTATTTTATTCTCTTTTTATTTCTAGGTTTGGTACTTTATCTCTTATGGTAATACCTAATATTGATCTTTTCATAGCGTTGTGTAACTCTTATTTTGTCTATTGTTTTTTTTTGTCAGAGTCAGTGTTTCTGCACCATGTGTAAGAACCGGTAAAACGCACTGGTTAAAAATCTTTCTTTTTAGATAAACGGGGATACTAAACTTGAAAATGTTATTCAATCTACCAAAGGCAGCCCATTTGAGACGTATCCTTCTTAGTATTTCAGTTGTCTGATTATCTCGGCCTAAGCGAATCTCGTGGCCTAGAAACAGAAGAAGAAATAAATGAAAACCTCCATTTAGTGCAGCAACAAATTAACGATACAAATAACGTCAACCAAAAATTAAAGTACATAAATAGAACTATACAAACAGAAGCAAAGAAACATCTTAGAAAAACAACAACAAAGAATAAGGGGTGGATGACACAAGATATACCAGACTTAATGGAGCAAAGAAGAAAGATGAAGAATTACCCAGACAAATACAAAGAAATAAATAAACACAAAAAAGAGAATAAAAGAAGCCAAAGAGGAGTGGATTAAAAAACAGTGTAAAGAAATGGAAACCTATGAGAAAAAGTAAGATGTGTTCAATATACACAAAAAAGTAAGAGATAACAGGAAGCATAAAGAAATGCCAAATAGGTAAACTTAAAGACAAAGATGGAAATATTATTGGAGATCTAGAGAATAAAATAAAAAGATACACAGAATACCTGAATGAATTATTTGAAGACGATAGAAACAACTTAACTCAGATAATCAAAGCAACTGGGCCAGACATATTGAAAGAAGAAGTAGAATACGTAAAAAGAAACGCTAAATATGGAAAAGCCAATAAACCTGATGAAATTCCTACAGAACTGTTGAAGCTTTTGAATGATAAATCCGTAACCATAATATTACATCTATTCAATATAATATACAGTACTGGTAATATAATACCTCAAGAATGGTTGCTGTCTACGTTTGTCACCATACCGAAGAAAACTAAAGCAATGCAATGTTCAGATCATCGAAAAATCTCCTTGATGAGTCACCTGCTTAAAATATTTCTTAGAGTCATCCACAACCGAATCTATCAAAAGTTAGATATCGATATTAACGATACACAGATGGGATTCAGAAAAGGATTAGGTACAAGAGAAGCTCTCTTTGCCTTAAATGTCCTAACACAGAGATATCTAGATGTTAACCAAGAGGTGCATGCCTGCTTTATAGACTTTGAAAAGGCCTTTGACAAAGTACGGCACAATCAACTCAACGAAATCCTGGAAGGTAAGAACATCGACACCAGAGACATGCAAATAATATTAAATCTGTACTGGAATCAGCAAGCTAATAAAATAAATCTGTCTAACTGGTAAGCTGGTTTTGTATGTTTTCAATAAAATTGATAGTGTGTAAAATAGTTTAATAATTAAGCTAAGTATACTTTCGACATAATAAATGTCATCATCAGAGCTATCGTCAATTAGGTAATAAATACTTCATAGAAGGACAATTGTGCACAAACGACATATTAAAATTCAAAGATCGGGCTCTGTAGGCCACAGATCTTGGGTCTAACCCTTATACATATGTATAATTCACATTTAAAAAGTTTTTATAAAAACATGGTTACCACATACAATAACGACAACAGCTGTCTTTGACTTACATTTTTGAAGTTTGACTTTACTTCAAAAATGTAAGTCAAAGACAGCTGTTGTCGTTACTGTATGTGGTAACCATGTTTTTATAAAAACTTTTTAAATGTGAATTATACATATGTATAAGGGTTAGACCCAAGATCTGTGGCCTACAGAGGCCGATCTTTGAATTTTAATATGTCGTTTGTGCACAATTGTCCTTCTATGAAGTATTTATTACCTAATTGACGATAGCTCTGATGATGACATTTATTATGTCGAAAGTATACTTAGCTTAATTATTAAACTATTTTACACACTATCAATTTTATTGAAAACATACAAAACCAGCTTACCAGTTAGACAGATTTAGAAGTGTGTACAAGTCTTACAGTCTTTTTCTTTTCAATTTAATAAAATAAAGGTAGAAGACCAAACATCGGACGAAATAGAAATACGTAGAGGAGTACGACAGGGTTGTATATTGTCACCGCTTTTGTTTATTATCTACAGCGAACAAATATGCCAAGAAGCTCTCTCACATGCAAACGAAGGGATAATAGTCAATGGAAAAGTTATCAATAACATTCGATATGCTGACGATACTGTGATAATGGCAAGAACAGTGGGAGATAGGAATGCTTAGAGAAATTAAATGAACTAAACCAAAAAAATCTAGTTGAAAGTATGAATGAGATAGGTAATAACTACGGCATAAGGATGAACGTCAAAAAAACCAAATATATGACCTTCAGTAAGAATCCAATTCATGACACCCGTATCACAATAAACGGTACCCAACTTGAAAAAGTAAGCGAATACAAATACTTGGGAACCCTCACTAATGAAGCAGGTGACCAAAATCACGATATAAAAAGACGTATTGAAAATGCCAGGTCCACCTTTATAAAAATGAAAAAATTATTTTGTAATCGTGATATTAGTATTTATCTACGAACTAGAGTGTTAAAATGTTATGTATTCACTACTTTGATTTACGGTGTTGAGGCATGGGCTCTTAAACAGAGAAATATTAAAAATCTTGAAAGCTTTGAGATGTGGTGCTACCACCGTGTGCTGAATAAGTTGGGTGGATAGAATTACAAATGAAGAGGTAATACGCAGAATAAATAACGATCCAGAAGTTATTAAGAATATAAAAAAGAGAAAACTTGAATACTTAAGCCACCTGATGAGAGGACAAAAGTACACGTTCCTACAAAATATAATGCAAGGAAAGTTCCAAGGACGCAGAAATCCAGGCCGTAGAAGAATGTCCTGGATGAGAAATTTAAGAGAGTGGTTTGGCTGTACCACTAACGAATTATTCAAAACAGCAGTTAATAAAATTAGAATCGCCATAATGATATCCGATAGGAGAGGCACTCAAAGAAGAAATGGCTTAGATATTTGTAAGCTATTACTTGTGTTACCTATACTCACACCTATGTGAGTACAGGTAACACAAAATATATAGATTAATTTACGAAGCATTGTCCAGGCTAATCCTACCCGACGTGGGAGCTCACATGTCTCGTTATCTCTGCCCAACCGAATTTAATGTCCTAAGTACGTATGCGATGTAGTCTGCACAATATCCGTTCCATCAACAGCAATATTTTGATTTAGTACCATATTAGTCATTATTTGCATCTTGGTCACATTAGTCTTTAGTCTGACCTTCAAGGAAGCGTAACATAATTTTTCAAACATTATTATTGTATCATCCATACGATCGGCTATAAGGACGATGTTTGCAAGTCTACAGTACCGCCTATCGAACCATTTTTTCGTTTAAAATCTTCCTACATATAAGTAGCACAGTAGCACAGTGAGTATGTGACCCACCCATTTTGCCGTTAGATAAACTGTCTCATTCGCACCATCTGAATTTATGTAACGCATCTTACTTGATCTCTTGTAGCATCCTTTTTCCTCACTTTGCAAATACTTAAGCTAGCCAGAAACACCTGTCACTTTACATACTTTTAAATTGTTTAAACAAACACATTTATAAATTTTATTAGCTTATTTTCATTTAAATATGACACACCTTTCGGTTCATTTATCAGGTACTTGTGCTCATTGAAAACAATTTTTTTAATTTTTACAATGAATGAAATAAATCATATAAAAATTTTAAGCTCACAGAAACAAGATTATTTAAAAAAAATTTCTACACTTTTAAAAATATAGGGGTTAACGACGCGACGTGTAGGCTGATGCGTGCCAAGTGATAGGGCGTGCCAGTTATGTTAACGTGTCACTCAACACAAAAGTGACTGTAACTTACGAAAAAACTCTTGTGCCTAAGTGGACCACCACTTAAAGACAGGACATAACTTTGACTTTAATAATGTAAAAATCTTGGAACAAGTTGATAATTATAAAAATCGACTTTTCCTTGAAATGGTACACATTAATAAAACTCCAGAATCTATCAATTATAAAACAGGCACCAACCATTTAAGTAATATCTACTGTAATATACTAAACAATATATGATATGATAGATCTTAATATCAGTATCTAATAACATCAGACCAATAACTGACTACGTACCATCAATTACATTTTATAGATCAATTTACCATGTTCCGGATTCTTTCTCAATCTTCTACTTTTGTACCTTATTATATGGATAACTGTCACAATATGTAATTGTTTACTAAAACTTATTCGCTAAAAATTGTACAATGGGAATTCACTCTATAAAATATTGCGGTTACCATAACTCCCAAATAAATTAAGTCGATAAGTGACAGTCGATATGACACATGACTTAATTAACAATTGTCTTGTCAAAAATAATACCGGCCACATGGTGATTAAAATATAACAAATTTAATAATTATTTAATTTAAGCTTTGTTTGCCGTCTTCCTCTAAGTAGGAGATGCGTTTTGGTTTGTATTTGGAAAACAATGTGTAGTTCCACATCTGCAATAATTTACACTAAGAAATAGTGTCAACGTTAAGGTAATATTCAAAATAACATCTTTAATTACGATGATTGTAAAGAATGTTTTTCCATTACAGCAAGTTCTGATGAAGCCCAAAATTATGTGGCGAAAACTTGACTACTAATAAAAGACACTCACTTTGAAGCACCTGTTTTTTATTGCTTCCTTAGTATTGGGTCGTTCCCGGTTACCTTCAATTGTCTGTTATATATATATATATATATATATATATATATATATATATATATATATATATATATATCTATATATATATATATATATATATATATATATATATATATATATATATATATATCTATATATATATATATATTATATATATATATATATATATATATATATATATATATATATATAATAGCACTACGAGCCTAGTAGGCCCATGGCTTGAGATGTTATTGTTTTCCATTTCTTCCTATTAGTAGCCTTGTCCTTCCATCTTTCTATTCCCAGTGTTTCTAGGTCTTTCTTACTTCTTGCTGCCATCTACTTCCCGGCCTTCCTCTCCTTTTTTTGTACCCATAGTATGCATCAGAGTCATTTTGGGTACTCGAGAATTTGTCATTCTTTCTATGTGCCCTAGCCACCTGAGTCTCTGAGCCTTTACTACTCCCACTATACTAGGATTCTTGTACATATCTTCTAATTCTTTAATTGTTCTTCTTTTCCATGTATTGTCTACTATCTTGCCTCCAAATATCTTTCTCAAAACCTTCCTTTCCCATATTTCGAGCATACCTGTTTCGCCTTTGTTCAGTGTCCACACTTCACTGGCGTAGGTTACCACTGGTTGTATAACTGTTTTGTAAATCCTTATTTTGGCATTCCTAGATATCTGTTTACTTTTTAATAGCCTGTTTAATGAGTACACGCATCGGTTTCCTGCCATTATTCTTGATTGTAGCTCCTCTCTAATATTTGGTTTGCATGTGAACATCGACCCCAGGTATGTAAATCTTTCCACTGCTTCAAATATATATGCTTTTTCACCCTTTACTTCTATTTTTAGATTTCCTCCTTTTTGTTCACTGTCATCTATCCATTCTATGAATTTTGTCTTACTTTCTTTGATGGCTAAGCCACTAAGCTAAGCTACAAGAAGTAATACTACTTCTTGTAGCTCCCATTTGCTTCGTGCCAGTATTACTACATCGTCAGCAAAGGCTACACATTGGTGCTTTCTTTGGTATAACAATTTCTCTCTGTTGACATTTGCATCTCGTATGACCTTCTCCAAACACAAGCTGAATAGTATCGATGATAGGGAATCTCCTTGCCTTACTCCTTCACTGACTTCAAATTTTTCCGACATTATATTATTTATTTTAACTCTGCTCTCAGTCTTGGACAACGTTATCTGTATCATTCTTATAAGTTTTCTACTAATACCGAATTCTTCTAGTTCTTTGCTCATTTGGTTCCGTTTTATTCTATCGTACGCTTGTTTGAAATCAATGAAGAGGACCCTTGTCGGCAGATTGTGTTGGTAACTTTCCGCTTGCAATTCTCTGAGCGTAAATATCTGATCTATTGTACTTCTACCAGGTCTGAAGTCACATTGGTCCTCGCCGACAATGTTTTCTATCACTCCTGCCAATTTGTCTTTTATACACGCTGCAAGAATTTTGTATGCAGTATTCAATGGTGATATCCCCCTATAATTTTGACAATCTGTCCTATCGCCTTTCTTAAAAAGTGGGCATATAATTGCATCTGTCCATTCTTGTGGTTGTTGTTCTTTAATCCAAATCTCCTTTATTAATTTGAACATTTGCTCCTCTAGCGTTTTCCCTCCATATTTGAACATCTCTGCAGTTATATTAGCACTTCCTGGACTCTTATTTTTTAATTTCTTTATTATTTCCTTTATCTCGTTTCTGGTAGGGGGTGTTTCTTCTGTCTCATTTATTTGGTTCCTGTGTTTCTCCGTTCTTATAGGCTGTGGTTGTTCTATCCTGTTTTCGTCATTTCGCAATTCATCGAAGTATTCTTTCCATCTAGCGGCTATTTCATTTTCTCCACTTATGGCGTTTCCCTCTTTATCTTTGTAAAATATTGTTTTCTGTTGGTATCCTCTTTTTTTATTTTTTACTCCCTGATATAAATTTCTAATTTCTCGATTTTTGTAATTTTCTTCTATTTCTTTTAGCTGATTTTCCATGTACTTTCTCTTTTTCATTCTCAAAACTTTTTTTACGATTTTTCTTTGTTTTTCATATCTGTTTCTTGTTTCTTTCGTATCACTTTTGATCATATCCATCCTTAGTTTACTTCTTTCTTCAATTTTCTTCTGGCATTCTTCGTCAAACCAATCCTTTTCTTTTTGGTTATATTTTTATTGCATTCTTTAGCTGTATTACTGATAATCTGCTGAATTTTGTCCCAGTCCTTGTCTATGTGCCCTTCTAGGTGTATTTCATTTAATTTTCTACCTATTTTACACATTTCTTTTACCTTTTTTATACATTTCTTGTTCTTCTTAAGTTACAAGCCGCACTGGTTTATTTGTGTTCTTATTTTTTCTTTTGCGATTTTTTTCTTCTGGTATCAGTTGAGCAATTTTAATTCCTAACATGAAGTGATCCGAGTCAGCCTCTGGTCCTCTGTATGTTCGCACGTTCTTTATATATTTTCGGTCTTCTTTCTCTATTAGGAATTGGTCGATATGATTTTTTCTATCTGGGGATCGCCATGTGGCTTTGTAGATGGTTTTCCTCTCGAAATATGTACTCATTACTAGCATATTTTTTTCTTTGGCAAAATCTGTCAGAAACTGCCCGTTCTCATTACTTTCCTCGTGTTTGCTAAATTTTCCTATAGTTGTTCTATATACTTCTTCTTTTCCTAACTTTGCATTTGCGTCTCCCAGTACTACTTTAATGTCATATCTTGGAATACTTTCAAATACCCTATTAACTTCACAGTAGAAATTCTCTTTTACTTCAATATCTTTTTCTTCTGACGGTGAGTGAATGTTAATGAATGTGATTTTTTGATATTTTCCTCTTATTCTTAGACAACATAGACGATCAGATATTGGTTTAAACTCAACAATTGATGCTTTTAACGCTTTATTTACCATAAATCCTGTGCCTAATATTCTGTTTCTGCTCCCCTATTAAAAAATTTGCTATTTTCAATTTCCAGCATTTCCTGACCCAGTTGCTTTGTTTCTTGCAGTGTCATTACGTCAAATTTAAACTTTTCAATTTCTTTAGTTAAGTGTTTCAGTTTTCCTTCCTCAAAAGTACCCCTTACGTTCCACGTTCCTACCATTAAGTGATCTTTTGGATATGTGTTTCTATTGCCTTTTTTTGTGTTTTTTATCTTTAAATCACCCTTTTCTATGACAATGTTGCCGATATTCATGTCCTTGTTCCTTGCGTTGTTCGTCTTCGTATTTTTACTATCATAGCCGTTTTCTAGTTTTTTGAGTTTGTTATTTCCATTTTATCTTTCTTACTCTTCCACTTCCATTCAACCCCATTTATCATCATTTTCCTTGCTCCTATTTTGACTTCGTTTCCTTTGTTTCTTTCCTCTTGTACAATTTTTCTTATTATTTTTTGAATATTCGTGATATTACTCATCATTATAAGAATTTCTAACCGTACAGACACAACACTCCTTGATCTACCCATTGGTCAGAGAAGAAGATAAAGACCCAGAACAAGGTTCCTTGATAACATCGATAAAGACATGAAAAATATGGAATACCCGCTTGGCGGAGGAAGACGATGGATAGGCACGACTGGAGAGAAATTCTTGAGGACGCTAGGCCCCATGCAGAGTTTAAAGCCATAATGATGATGAGTAGATTAATGTACATGCGATTAGAGAAACTAATAATCGGTCAGATCAGAAATACATCGACAATGTCGACATAATTCCGAAGGAAATATTTATTATTTTTACAGAAAGATGGGTGTTTAGATCAATCCTAGTAAAACTCACTTACTAAAATTTGCAAAAAAGCTTAATCCTTAAATCATCATCATGCTGTAGGATATATAGGTCCCATTGTAGACCTTTTTTCTATAAAGTTTAGCTACAAAAACGAATACGATAAAGACACCACTTTTTAGCTAAGCAATAATGACATGAAGTAAAAAAAGGAATAAAAATAGTGGATATGAGTATAATGGCTAAAAACTGAACACTCAGAGTACTAGGGTAATATACTGAGCATTAACTAGACGAAAATTCACAAAATTAAAAAATGCGCGTGGTTAACATAAACAAAAAAATTAAGGATAAACATCAAGGGGACATGGGAATGCTTAGAGAAATAAAATGAACTAAACCAGAAAAATTAAGTATCTTTCCTGTAGGTTGCATGATATACTGCAGTAAGAGGCAACGATATTGCCTGCTGATTAGTCAATATATATGCAAAATGCCATTTATGCCAAAACCTTTTTGTAATTTAAGTAACTGCTTAATTCTGGAATAAATCGAAAAAAGTAGATTACAAAAGATCCAAATACCTATCAGGTAGACTTACAAGGAGTGTTTTAATCCTAATTCCTTCTAGGAAACATAACAATTATTAAGTAGAAAGCTCAGTTGTAAAGATAAATATTATTCAAACATCATAGAATAAAATTTTACAATTATTTATCAGATGTTTATTTTAGAACTGAAGATAATTAACATGATGTATCTCTTAATGTCCATGACCATTACCATAACTACCATATCCTCCATATCCTCCATATCCTCCAGATAATGCTGGACCATATCCAATCCCATAAGCGGCAGGGGCAACAACTGGCAACGCAACAGAGGTAGCAACAGCAGGAAGAGCAACGGAGGTTACAACTGGAGTTCTATAGTCAACGCGTGATTGAGTGCTTATTCCAGAGTTAACAGAAACAGCTGGAGCAACAGCTATTCCAGGTGTAGCTATCGCACCTAATCCATTTCCAATCAGACCAGGTCTAGCGCTACATATGACGAAAAGAGTACCAAAAATCACGAGCTTAAATGCCATGTTTTAATTTAAAATATAGTTTATACGAAATATTTAAAATTAAAATATTAGTTAAATTGTGAAGGTAAACACTGAATGATAAATATACAAATTATTTGCTGGGTTTTTATAGTGCCAATGAAAAAAAGGAAATTTGAGATTGTTGAAATAAATTAAGGTCTAAAAAATTCATTGAACTAGATTAACAGATTAAATTGCATGAGATTATTGCAACGCAAACTAAATATGATATTAAAAGTAGATAAAAATGTCCAATGGATTTGATTACAATTAAATACGATTGTATCATTAACACCAAAATAAGTAATGGGCAAGTCAAATTAAATTATAATACATGTAAAAAGTATCGTAATTCATTTCAGAACGAATGCTTGAAAAAATTGATGTTTTAGCATGAAGACATGGATTTTTGTTAAAAGCATCAGTTTAAAATAACGGGGCCATTGTTTAAACAATGATTTTATAGTAATAATCACCGAAAATAACTATTTTTTATTTTTCTCAATACTTATTTTCTAATTACAAATTTTTAGGTTTGTTCACTTGAAAGGTTATAAAAAAACGATTCATTTGAAACCTTCTAAATTACACTTGGTTGATAATTTATTTAAACTAATGCGAAAAAATGCAAAAACTTGTAGGAGCAATCAACATAACATATAGACATAAATAATAACATTACTTAAAAATATGTCTTTTAACACCCTTAAGGTGCACATAAATTTTGTTGAAAAATGTTTATTGTTTAAAAGTTATTCCAATTGGATATTAGCAAGTTGTTTATTTGATAATGAAAAACGTGGTTGCTTTCGTCACTTTAGAACACTTTATAAAATCTCATTTTGTTCATTTTATCTATATTTTTAAGATAGTTTAACACCTTAAACGCCACAATGCGTGTAAAAAAAGTTATGTGGGCCAAAATATTAAACACATTAATAGTAATAGTTTATGCATTTTATATATTTATACTTTAGTTTGAGTACAAACTCTTACATTTTTATTGTTTTTTAGAATTTAGAATTTTTTAGAATTTTAATTGAGAAAGACGTCTGCATCTCGTGGCCACAAATAACTTTTGGATTCCTGGAGCCATGTGATGGACACTTGCTTTTCGTATAAGACAAGATTGAACCTGTTGTATCTTGTTTATTTTATACGATAAATCCGCTATCCAAATGCACTACGTGTTACTTATTAGTTAGTTGTCGGTAGGCGAGGTTGTAGTATGTACGGTTATTAGTTCTCAAGATGTCATGAAAATGAGCAAAAGCGTTTGCAAAAGCAAGTGGAAGAGTTTTTTTCAGACGAAAAGAGTAATAACAGTGTTCGTGATAAAAATTTTGAATTAGATAGTGATGACGAAATAAGTAGTTCTTCATCAAATCAAGGTGTTCCAAAAAGCAAAAGACAAAAAATCAAAGTAATTTACAAGATTTACCTTCAACATCGCAAAGTTCAAGAACAGTACACGATACCATTGAACACAATATCAGATTTCAATATTTTCCAATATCGAAAGCTCTTCAGAAGACGATGTCGTTGCGATCGATTATTACCACACCGTTGGTATGGAATATATCAAAATAAGAATTTGAAAAATATCACATTCAGTATTCAAGACTCGAGTATCAAAGCTGAGTTTTTTTAGATCTATGATTAAACTAGTTTCAACTATTTGTGAATGACGATATCATTGAATGGACTGTGTAAGAAACTATTCGATATGCATATTAAAAGTTGAATGGAGGTGGTAACGGTCCAAAAGCTAGAAGAGGGTAGATACAAATACTGAAGAAATAAAGACGTTTTTGGCCATTCTGGTCTAGATGAGATTGCAAAGATTGCCAAAGTTGTGTTGGTATTGGTCAAAAAATCTATTTTGCAAAAGAAAAATGAAGTATCTTATGTCGCGTAATCGTTTTGAATTAAAATTCGCCAATTTGCGTTTTGATGACAATGAAAATAGTGACAAAGAACTTCGACTGTATAAACTATCACCTATTTTGGAGAAGTTAGAGAATGTATTAAATTTTTAAAGTGTGGTAGTGTCGAGGGAAGAACTCTGCATTGATAAAACTGTAGATATCTTACTATTATCTTGTGGTCATATTTGGTAAACATATTCGATATAATATAAAGTATTTCAAAATAAAAAGTCAGTGGAATACATTATTTGGGTGGTATAACTTTTTTAATAAAAATAATATTCAAATAAGTTTTCCACACTGTCTCTGCCTCTACTGTCCTTCAATTTTCTCCTTGGAACTTTTTACAGCTCTATCCTTCGTCTCAGGTAGTTTTTATTTCTGCTTTAAACGTGGCCAAATCATTCCAGTTTTTGTTTTTGATCATTTTTGAGACTGTAGTCACCCCAGCTTTTTCCCTAATAAAGTCGTTCCTGATCCTGTATCTTCTAAATTTACCAACATTCACCGTAAGATTTTCATTTTAACTACCTTTATCTTTTTTTCATGAATCTTCTTCACAGACCACACTTCATCGCGGTACACCAACTCAGGCCTTACCACACACTTGTATATCTTTCGTGTCAGCTCTTCCACGATTTTTCGATCACAGAGTACCCCGCTCATTAGTCAACCAACCAGCCCTTCTTAGTCAAACCAGCTTCAATAGCCCTTCTTCAACCTACCAACTTCTCCTCCAACATTCCTTTGCTCTTCTTTTGCTAAACTTTTGGTCAATCCGTCACAAGTCCTTATTTTGTTGTAGGCTCCCTCACACATATCCTTCACGAGCCTCAGGTTTCTCAGGAAACCATTTCTCTTTCATACGTCTTTATAAATTTTGTCTAGGAACTGTATTGTACCCCTACTCACAATCTATAAAGAATAAATGTAGCTCTATTTTCTTTTCTTCGTATTTCCCTATCAACTGACTCAAAGCAAACAAGGCATCCGATGCATTCTTTTTTGACATAAACCCAAATTGATCGTCTCCCCTTTAAACATCGCTCTACAGTTTTCTCCCAAATGTTCATTGTGTAGGAGATTAACGTTATCCCTCTATAGTACTTATAGTTTTGAATGTCCCATTTATCTTTATAGAGTGACACCATCATTTCGTTACAGTCGGCTTATTGTTCTTTGCTTGGTACCAGATTTGCCATGTATTGTATGTTTACAAAATACATGTTTAAACCAACTTCATTACAGGCGGCATTTAACTTAGTAAGCATAGTTCCAATCTCTGTTAAGTTTTCTGATATTTCGCCATCGACATTGATTCATTTGGCTTCTTACTCCAATTTTGTGAAAGCATGTTCCAGAACTGCTGTAAAGAGTTTAATATATAACGTGTCTCCTTGTCTGATTCCTCCTTGGATTTTCATAGATTTTGTATATTTGTGTAGTATTGGTCATGGTTGTATTATTGTATATATTCGGAGTATCTATTTAAAGAATCTACGAGACTTTCCTCCAACGCTCCCATTACGCTGTTAATTTTTACCGTATAGAATGCTTTTCGAATATCTACGAAAACCAAAGAACCAATGATCGATTCTATTTGATGGATTTTTCTATAATCCGTTTTATGCAGTGAAAGTAGTCATTGGTCCAAAAGTTTTTCCTAAAACCTGCCTGTTACCTAGGTTGATAAAAATCTAATTTTGTTTTCAATTTATTATTATTATTGTGAATAACCTGTAGAGGTGGTTTAACAGGCTGATGGGTCGATAATTCTCAAGGTCTGTTGGGTAAGAAAATGGTCAGTGCACTGTGCCATCTTGTAGGTGTTGCACGTTGGTGTAGACATAAGTTGAATAACTTTTTTATTTTCTCAAAGTCTGTCTCCTCCAATCTTTGCGGCTTCTACAACGATATTATTTTCTCCCGTAACTTTATTCCTTTTAATTTTTTTTAGTGCGTTTCTTATTTCCTGTGTTGATCAAGCATCAATTGCGATCCCTGGTTGTCTAATCTTTATTCTGAATTTTCTGTGTTGTTCACCATGGCTTTGTTCACTTATGTTCAATTCTGTATATACACATAAATATGTACACATAAATATATTGAAAATATATTTAACAGATTAGATTCATAGTTTTTATCGGTCAGTAATTGACAAATGAAAGACGTCAACAACTTCATTAGTTTAATAGAATACGTTTTGCATTTTTTATTCTTTAAAAGCATATTATATCTTTCATCATATACCGACAGCGATGTTTAGTTTTTGTTACAATCATTAATATATTTCTAGAGTATAAGATTGAAATAAAAAATAATATTTAAACAATGTGTATATATATCGTAGGCGCCTTCAATAAATATATTTTTAAATTCTCTGCCGTACAAGATGGTCAAATACAATAACCAATTCATACATGTTTGTATAAATTCTTTTTCTAGTAGTATTCGCACCTGGATCTACACCAGGAGCTGGATTGATCATTTTTCTGTCAAATCTATTTTGAAAAATCAGTCCCTTATTAGGATCCTGTTGAACTTTGTAGTTTAGTGAATCATTGCAGACAACTCGTCCCGATTTCCAATGGTAATATCCAAGATCCGATGGTTTGGGCACTACTCTTTTTTTTCCTAGAAATGAATAATTTCATTTTATATAAATGAAGCAAATAACAAAGGACTAAGCTTGATTTTAAGTCACAGGGATTTAAGACTATAAAAAAGGCCGAAAGTCAAATCAGAAATACAATAATAAAGAGAGATCGACAAAGTTAATAACAAAAAAAACAGAACCAATAAAACTGTGAAAAATTATCTAAAAAAAATTATATATATATATTATATATATATATATATATATATATATATATATATATATATATATATATATATACTGTGTCCATAAAGTATGGAACAAATTCTTTTTTTAGCTAAACAGAACCGTCATTTTTTTTAAACAGAACACCCCCATTTTGTCTCAATCTAGCTGAGCTGGTTTCAAAAATGTATCACATGTATGTTCAAATTTGTACAGGGTGGACAAAAATACAATAGTTTTGTGTGTGTTCATAAACACATATGTGTGTTCACACACACATAAACGATTGTCTAGAATGAAATACATGACTTTATAAATGTTCGAACTGCAGCCCTTGCTGTATTTGACAGTAACGTAAACGTTGTTTAAATTCTTGTTGAACCTTGTTTATTGTGTCTTGAGAAATATTGCTTATTGCTGTCCGAATTCTCTGTTGTAATTCTAGAATATTTGCTTATTTCGTTTAATACACAACATTCTTCAGAAGGCCCCACATAAAATAGTCCAAAGGATTGAAATCTGGTGACCTCGCTGGCCATTCAATAGGTCCACGTCTACCAATCCACCTGTTCGGAAAAATTTTATCTAGGTACCTTTTAATATCTGCAGCATAATGTGGAGATGCACGATCCTGTTGCAACCATAAACTTTCATCAAAACCTCCAGGATTACTTCTGCTAGGAAACAAATTACGTAAAGTAGGTACGAGATACCCCCTTAAAAACTTAAGGTACGTTGCCGTGTTTAAATTACCTTCGACAAAGTAGGGTCTGATGATTCTATTTCTTACAATTGCAGCCAATACATTTACCTCTTGCGAGTATTGTGTATGATGCTCACGCATTTAGTGGGGGTTTTCTTTTGGCCAGTATCTACAATTCTGACGGTTAATCTCGCCATTTAACGTGAAAGTGGCGTCATAAAAAAAATAATGTTTTGTACCAAGAGAGGGTCTCGGTGGCAGTTATTCATCGTTGCTTCGCAAAATTGCATTCTTCTATCAGGATGATCTTCGTTTAACTCCTGCACAAGTTTGATTTTATAAGGATGCCATTTTTCAAGCTTTAATATTTTGTGTACCGTTGTTTTGTTAACACCGATATCGCGACTAACTTTACGCACACAAGTGTGCGCGTCTTCTTCAAAACTAAGTAAAACATCTAATGCTGTATCAGCATTTGTAGAGGGACTACCTGATTTCCATGCGTTTTCAACCGTACCTGTTTCTCGAAATTACTTTTCAATCTTATTGACTGTTGAAGGGGTATAAAGCTAGTTCGCGTCCGTAGTAGAACACTACACGTGCACCCTGAGTAACGCTAAATGAACTAGCACAAAAAGTGCCAGACAATCTTGAATCTCCTGGCAATTCAAATATTACAGATAATCTTTTCAGAAATGACACTTGTAAACGGACCTTATCAGGACCATTTGACTAAAGAACTCGGACCAAGCATACGAGTTTGCCATTTTAACATAGAAGGCATAAGCAGGGCAAAATGTCAAATCCTGCACAGATTTTTAAAAGACAACGAAATTGACCTAGTAGCACTTCAGGAAACGCACACAGAAAACGAAGGTCAACTAAGCTCAAGAGCAAAAATCCCCGGCTATGATCTTTTGTTCGCTACCTACGATAGAGCTTACGGAGTGCGTTACTTTATGAACACACACAAAACTATTTCATTTTTGTCCACCCTGTACCAATTTGAATCAACATGTGATACATTTTTGGAATCAGCTCAGCTAGAGTAATCCGAAAATTTAGACAAAATGGGGGTGTTCCATTAAAAAAATGATTACTCGAAAGTAATTCACCATATATATCCAGCATATATACTCGCAAAAGGTAAATGTATGGGCTACAATTGTAAGATATCGAATCATCAAACCCTACTTTATCGAAGGTAATTCAACCGGAGCAACCTACCTTGAGTTTTTAAGGGGGTATCTCGTACCTACTCTCGTACCTACTCTCGTACGACGTAATCCTGGAGGTTTTGATGAAAGTTTATGGTTACAACAGGATGGTGCACCTCCACATTATGCTGTAGATTATGCTCCACATTATAAATAATAAAAATAATAATATATATATATATTATATATATATATATATATAATATATATATATATATATATATATATATATATATATTTATATATATATATATATATATATATATATATATATATATATATATGTTTATATATATATATATATATATATATATATATATTTATATATATATATATATATGTATATATATGTATATATATACTCTTACCTCTAAAAAAAGGTTTCCAGTCTTCATTGCCCAATTTTTCTGCATAATCAATATATCCAGAGACTTCAAACCCTGACTTTGTCATGTATTTTAAAAATATAATAGTAGACAGAATTCCAACCCGGTTGGGCCTTTCCCTTAAGGCGAGATCGACTTGTAGGTTGTCACCTCCAGTTAAACCTTCGCTGGAAAGTTCGTACGGATTATAAGGAGGAAACAAATAATTAAGGACAGCAGCTAATCTTGTTTCAAATTGTTTTTTGCTAAGAGTTTCACCGGAGCTTCTATAACCTTAATTAAATAATACTAATTAGACAAATTAATGTTACCATATAAGATAAGGAGGAATTTTTTTAATATCTAAGATATTAAAAAGATTGAGTTCTGGGAGATACTATCCCAGTAACCTGGTATGCTGGATTATCTCCCACAAAGGTGCTGACATATTTAGACTCGAATAATTTTGCATTTCACAAGAATATTATATTTTTTATACAATAACAATATTATTATCACCTTGACTGCGTTACATATCCCTGGCGGGATGTATCTTGTATTACGTCTGTGCTAAGCTCAATTTCGGTGACCGACATATGTGTGCGAAGTACGTTTCTTCGCTATTTTTCGTAATAGATTTTTGTTTTCAGTAGCCAGCTATATAATTTTAAATTCTGCAACCAACTATACAGATATTAAAGTACATATCCCCGGCGATATGTAACGCACCGGAAAAATATTTTATTCTTGCGGTGCGTTACATATCTCGGGAGATATGTACAAGCGTGTCTATAGGCATGATGGAAGGTTATAGAGCGCAAAAATATTAGAATTATCGTGGAGAAGTGTAGTTAATGACGATCCAACTGATTTGGAAGTCCAAGGATCTTCATTAGATTTTCAACCCAGAGTGGACAAATGTTTAGCACTATCGCGAACAAATGAAGCCGAACAAGTTAATTTAGAGAATTGTAAATTAATGATAACATAGATCTACAGGCCCTGCTGATATTTTTAAATATTTTATAAACAATAAAGTTCTCGATATTATTGACAGAAACTAATCGTTATGCCACTCAACAAATAAAGAAAGGACATGCCGAGCAGTCTAGAGTTAAAAGTTGGAGTGATATAGATATAAATGAAGTTCGTAAGTTGGTCGCTATTCTTATTGTTATGGAAATCACAAAAGTGCTATTCATAAACTCTTATTGGTCAAAAGATAAAATTTTCCGTAACGAGTTTATAGCCTTAACAATGCGTCGTGACAGATTTTTGAAACTTTCAATTCATACATTTTGCCAATAATGAGGATGCACCACCTGTGGTAGACTAAGTAAAATTCGAAACATATTAAACATTTTAGTAAGAGAATATAATAATATTCTAAACGCTGAAAGGGTACTAACTATTGATGAGACAATGGTGCTTTTCAGGGGTAGACTACATTTTAGGCAATACATCCCTAACAAATGTCATAAATATGGACTCAAACTTTATAAGGTATGTTCTCCAAATGGATATAATTTTAATATCAATGTATATGCTGGAAAGAGAGATACAACTGCACCACAAGGTCATTCGCATGCAATAGTAAAAGAACTTTTGAAAATATTTAAGCCAAAAGAGGGGAGGACCATTTCTGGAGAAATTTTTTAGTCGAAGATTTATATAAGGAAAAAATGATTTATTGTGGAACGTTGAGGAGCAATAGAAGAGGAATACCAAAAGAGAAATGTCAAAAGCTAAAACAGGGACAGGTTATTCGACAAAAAAATGTGTAAAAATAATAAAATGGTTTCATAAACGACCAGTCTTAATGATATCCAATGATCCCAGTCATGGGACATTAACTACTACTTGTAATGCAGCATACATTATTGATAATAAGTACCTTACAATTTTTACTATATTTTATTGATAATAAGTACTTTACAAATTTTGCTATATTTTATTGATAATAAGTACTTTACAAATTTTGCTATTTTAGGAAAACGTAATAGACAAGGTGATAAAATTTCGAAACCACAGTGCGTCATCGACATCATATAACAAAGCTAAAAAGGGGGTAGATTTTAGCGATTAAATGTTTTCTTACCATACATCAGTTAAAAAATCTCTGAAGTGGTATAGGTAAGTTACACAGTTTGTAAAATTGTTTAACATTTTACATTGCTAAGTTATTTTAGAAAAGTCAGGTTTGAATTAATTTTGGGTACATCATTAGTTAATGCATGGGTGGTCTATAATATGGTTGCCCACACTAAGATTTGAATTTTGGAATTCAGGAAACAGTTGGCTGAAAATCTTGTAGTATCTGATGAAATAGTACAACGTCCTTTAGATGGTATAAGAAAAAGGGTTCATACATTTGTAAAACCTGATGGTCCAGGCGAAAAAATAGGAAATCTCGTAAAGGATGTTACCAAATACTACGAACAACTTTAAACAGTAGAGAAGCTGACAAAAAAGTTCGCCGTGTAACAAGTTTTTGTAATAATTGTTCAAATATGCCTGGATTTTGCTTATCTTATTTTAATAAACACCATGAGTAACTTTTTCTTAGAATAGTTGTTAAAGAAAAATCATATTTCGTTTGTTATTATTTTCTTATGGTACACGTTTATTTTGATATATTGAGCTACGAAGCAAGCATAGTAAAGTTAATTTATTTTGGTTCCATAATTCAATATTTTCGTTTGATAAAATTATATACTTTTACTCAGAGATGTCAAAATTTGTAACATTACTTAAATATTCCCAGGGACTTATAACGCACAAAACTTAAGTCTACTTACATATCGCCGGCGATATGTAACGCAGAAAACGACAAAGTATAGATTTTCTGTTACGCAGTCAAGGTGATTTATTTTATATAATTCGTAGAGTGGTAAATCAAAGAGATAATTTCATAAAATATGTTCGTAAGCTATTTTCTCATGGCACTTTAGTATTATTTTCTTTAATGAGAATTAACCACAATTTCAGTTGAAAATATATTCGCACTGGAAATCGTTCTCAAAATATATTTATTTATAAGGCTCAACAGGCATTATAGACGTAGGGCTAAAAAGTTTATTTATTTGTCTATACTCCAGTCGACAGAGACGAAAATGCCATTCAACCTCTAAATTTTATATGGACAGCTGAATTTTGCCGGAAATATTAATTTCGGTGCCCCAAAAAAGATTAAAAAAATCGATTTACTAATAATCTGTACGCCATAGAAAAAAATGTTGTTAATAAAAACTGTAGCTGAGATCATTTTAAACAAAAATCTTTATTAGCACTTTTTGTGTATAATGAACCGTTCTCTCAGAAACAGCACTTGAAGTGACCGTCAATTTTTAATGTCAGTCCCGTGCGCGAAATCAATAAACTTTATATATCAGCTCGACGGTAAAAATTCGATATCTTTTGATCCAAGTCTCCCTTCGACAAAAATCAAGATATTAAATATTATTATATAAATCGAGAATTTAAAGACAAAGAGTGCAGCTTTCATGTTGTCAAGCAGCTATTATACAAGAATATATATATGAATACACTTAGTTTTTATAAATGTGGTAAGTAAATAAAGGTGGAGCGATTTTTGCCATTTTACAAAGGTATTTTTATAAAGGTGTTAAATATATAAACGTTATGGTGTTGAATCGTGGACCTTGAATGAGGATATGAGCAAAAAACTGGAAGCATTTGAGATGTGGCTATATCGGAGAATACTTAACCCTCTAACTGGTAAGAGGTCCCTGAGGGCCCCTTCGCTTATTGTTTATTTAAGCCGCAGGTAAAAGTCAGGTAGCCGCAAACTGTTTTGAATCTCCCCCACTAGTTCATCTAGAGACGTTTCAAATGCATTCTAAATTCATTAAACCTTATCGTTACATTTTTGTCTCAGTTTTCTGCGACAGGTCGAGGTGAACACAGAACAATTATCTCTCATTTAAAAATTTTTTTCGACGTAAAATTATGATACTACAAATAATCTAAATTTAGTGAAAACATTTTTTTATGAGTGGTTTAGAGCTTCAAGTTTCACTATATATTGTAATTATTACAAAACAAGTATTCTGAGTGTGCTTTAGAAGCGAAAATAAAAAGGGTTCCTGAGGGACCCCTTGCCGGTTTATGTGAAGTTTCGTCTCACTTTGTTGTGATTGTTGTGTTGTGTTGTTGTGCTATTGTTTACCAACTTTCATCAGTTATTTGTTTATTTTGCTTCTGGAAATGGCAGGCAATAACAGCTGGAGACAGAAAAAGTTTAATTTGTCGGTAATGACCGAAGATGAAATCCAAGAACTTATGGACTCTGTTGAAACGGATTCGTCAGGTGATTATAGCAGTGATGATCCAGACATCGACCCAGATTACGAGCAGGATGAGATCGCTCCAGATGACATGATAACAGAGTGTATCCGTGAAATGCAAGCAGGTGAAACAAGCGACTATTTTATTCAAAATGTGAACATGTCGCTAAATATCAGTGACATAGAAACACCTGCTGCATCATCAACAATGCTAACGGCGGTGCAAATCGAAGCTGACGAATGTGTCGAATCTTTAAAAAAGGAAGAGGCTGGGCCGTCTAGATGTATGAAAGCAATTCCATCTACTTCAGTCGCCGATGTCGCACATGCTGCAAGTTCTAAGCCAAAGAAACGACCCCGTTCGCCATTACCTATAATGGAAGATTCTGGACCTTTGATCACGCCTTCTATTGGTGGTTTTACTGGGAGAGGTAATAGTTATATATTCATACTTTAGCAATAGTGTACTATTTTTATTCTCATTTCAGCTATTCAGGATATCAAAAAAGATTCGGAACAATTTACCAAAGTAACGTGGCGTAAGCGATCAATGAGCTTGCATGTAAACGAAGTAGCTTTCCAAGGAGATGTACGGTTGCCATCGTCAATAAAAGAACTGGAAACACCAATAGAACTCTTCAATTATTTCTTCACAAAAGAGATTATTGATTTGGTGGCCAATGAAACGAACGATGCAGCTCGTCAAGAAAATATCAATACAAAATTCGCCGCGAGTGGTGAGGAGATTCGGAAATTTATCGGAGTGTTGATGTACATGTCGATTTATCGATACCCTAATCTAGAGAGCTACTGGAGCAAAAACGCGTTCGCCCCCATCCAGAAGACAATGCCTGTAAAAAAGTTTATGGCAATAAAGAAACACTTATCGTTTCAAGATGAAAGGCAGCGCATTCGAAAAGGTCAGCCAGGCTATGATCCACTGTTTCGCATCCGGAAATTGGCTGATAAGGTCAACAATCGTTTTGATTCGATTCCAAAGACGGCTAGATTGTGTGTTGATGAGCAGATGTGTTCGACCAAACTCAAGCATCATCTCCGTCAATATATGCCAAATAAGCCGCACAAATGGGGCATCAAACTGTTTGTGCTTTGTGATTCTCACGGTTACGCATATCGTTTTGAAATTTACAACGGTGCAGGCGACAATATAATTCTTCCTGGCGCACCTGATCTTGGAAGTACATCAAACGTTGTTGTACGTTTGTCACAGACCATACCTAGCTTTTCTCATCACATCCTTTACTTCGACAATTTCTATACGTCTTTACCTTTGTTAGTTTATTTACGTGCAAGAGGAATCTATAGCCTTGGTACAATACGGACAAACAGAATCCCAAACTGTAAGCTTCCGTTGGATAAGGATATCAAAGATGAAGAAAGAGGATATTCTGTTGAATATGTTGGATCTGCGTACGGTGTTGATTTCAGTACAATTTTATGGAAAGATACCAAGAACGTGCGGCTGGCATCGACTTACGTTGGCATTGAGCCGTTTTTGAGAGCAAATCCAAATCAACATATTGCAAAAGTACCACGATATGATCGAAAGAAAAAGAAATACATCGAAGTCAACTGTCCGCAGATCATTCGCGAATACAACAGACATATGGGAGGAGTCGATCTGATGGATGGATTGATGGGTCGCTACCATATTAGAGCGAAGACACGTAGTGCAATGGTTCGAATTTTCTACCACTTGATCGATATGGCTGCAACAAACGCTTATATTTTGTACCGTCGCATACATGCTGAAAAATGTAATGATTCGAGCAATATCTCAGCGGAACATGAAAAGTTGTTGCAGCTACCAGAATTCAGAGAACAAATTGCTGCTGCTCTCGTTGTATTCAGTGAAAAACGTGTACTTGGCCGACCTTCAACATCAAAATCACAATCGAGCTCACCGCAACCAACTACTTCTGGCATTGGAAAAAAAGCAAAACATCCCATTGATGACATTCGCTTCGACGGTATTGATCACTTTCCACTTTGGCTCAACAAAGAGAGTGGTAAAAAAAATGTAAACTTTGCAAAGTGTCAAAAACTCAATGTATGTGTAGCAAATGTGATCTTCACTTATGTTGTTCTAATGCCAAAAACTGTTTTTATAATTATCACCATAAAAAATAGTGTACACACTTTCTTTTCCGTTTGTTTTTAAGTTCATTTTAATAAAATCCATTCAAATGAATAAAACTCTATTTTTAACTTAAACCGGCAAGGGCCTCCTGAGGACCCCCTTACCTGTTTTTACCTGGAAGGCAAACAAAAAATGATAATTACATTTTAATAGCTTTTCTAGGTTTCTTAATATATTATTAAACTTGAAAAAAATTCCCAAGTAAATAGAATAATTTTTAGAATCTTGCCAGTTAGAGGGTTAAGATCCCGTGGACTGACCGAGTCACAAATGAGGAGGTCCTTAGAAGAATGAATAAGAACCGAGAGATACTAACCATCATTAAATATCGAAAGTTACAATTGTTCGGGAATATTATGCGAAATAAATCCAGATATGCTCTCCTTCAAGCCATCCTGCAAGGAAAAATATTTGCAAAGCGAGGTCCAGGAATAAAAAGAACATCTTGGTTGAAGAACCTCAGAATCTGGTTCAATACAACATCTGTCGAGATTTTCCGCGCAGCTGCACATAAGATAAAGATTGCCATGATGATCGCCAACATTCGTAACGGATAGGCAATTCAAGAAGAAGAAGAATATAAACGTTGCGCGGTTTTAGTCATTTTTAATATTCTCATGGGATCAATAAAACGAATCACTTTCATGGACAGGTTGTAGTGAAATTTTTAGTGTTAGAGCCTAATCTTTGAAATCTAAAGCTGGAAATTTTGATTTTTTTGAATTTTTGAGTTTTGAGAATAAATATGAGGCATTTTAAATATGCCTAAAAAACGCAGAATTTAAACTTTTAAAGTACAAACAATTACACGGCACGGGAAAAACCTTTACGAAGGCAGTATTGGATGGGATTTGTAATTGAAGTTGTGTAGTTTTAAAAAACGTACTTGTGTAATCAAGAAAAATTAGTTTTATACATTTTAGATTATTTGTAATGCGAAAACTTAAATGCAGCATTTTTCAGCATAATTTCAGCATATTTCAAATGCCTCCAATTTAATGTCAAATTTTTAAATCGAAATTTTATGCTATGGGTTCTAAAGATTAAGACTTTATAATGTAAATTAATATTAAATTAAATAGTGATAAAGTGAATTAATTAAAGTGGCTAATTAAAGTGATAAATTTTATTGATCTTATGTGAATCACACAATATGGCCAGAATGGCTCAACTTTTATGTATTTAACACCTTTATAAAAACTAACTTCATGTGTAAAATTTATATAGCACACAAAAGCTGCATTCTTTACCTTTTAAAAGAATTTTGACTGTGGAATACTCTGATCAACATATATCGAATTTTTACCGTCGAGTTGATACAAGTTTTGATACAAGCGTTGTTTGTGAGAGAACGGTTTATTCTACACAAAAAGTACCAATAAAAATTTGTGTTTAAAATTAATTTTTTTTTCTAGGGCCTCAAGATTCTTAGTAAATCGATTTATTCCGTTTTCTCCTTCCTTACCATGCGGCATTTGAGGAGGAAGCCAGGGAATAGAAGGGTTAAACTTTTTTGCATCTCTGTTAAGGTAGCAAAGTCGATATTCTCATCAAAATTCAGCTTGTTCGTATAATTTTTAGAGGCTCAGTGGCATTTTTGTCTCTGTATCTTCTTTTATGATTAGCACATCCAGAAAAGTTATTGTTTTCTTGTTCAAAGGTATTGTTTTCTTGCTCTTGTCAAGTAAGTTATTGTTTTCTTGTTCTATGGTAAATTTTGTTGATTCTTCTTGGATATTGATGTTTATCAGGAATATATTCCGTGCTTCTGGTCCGCGAGGTGAAATTCCGTGCTCCACCAAATTATGGGTTGTTTTTCTTGTTTGTGTATACTGTTGTGTTTGAATTTCTCTATGAATGTATCTGCTAATAATGGAGTTAAGGATGGGACCAAGGCTAATCCCAACTCTGGTTGTAGAAATTATTATTTAGTTGGAAATAAATGTTATCTGTGCGAAGTGTTAGTAGCTCCATAATAGCTATACATTCAGTTTACTTTTTGTTGTCAGTGTATCATCTCTCTCTCTAGTTTTCCTCTCATTATTTTTAAAGTTTTCTTAAATACTACATTGGTGAACAGAGTGGTGATATCAAAACTGACTAGCATATTATTCGAATTGTAATGTATTTCTACTTTTCTTTTATCTACTTTTCTTCTATTTCGAATTGTAATGTATTTTTGCAAGAATTGCTGTGAGTTTTTAATAAAAGATATTGTGTACATTTTCTTTGTGAATTTTTGGAACTCCATATAAGTATGTTGTCTTACAATAGTGTGGTGTTAATTTTCTTCTTTGGCATTTCTTAAATTTGTTAAATTTGTGCAGTGTTTCATATACATTATATATTATGGTTATACATTTTCGCAGAAGTTTTCATAATAGTCTTTTTGAGAACGATTTCTGGAGTAGAAGTTAAAACGTCAAACACTAGTTAGTTAAAAATGTGGCTTTATTACAACCAAAAATTATGGATTAATTCCATATAAACATAATATTTACAAATAATGTTAATAAAAAATAGATGATAAGAGTTCTCAAAAGCCACATGATATCGAGCATCTTATAGCCACTTATAGAGGATAAGAAGTGTAAGCGTCGATAAAGATTCTAAACGTATGATAGTCGAACATTTAAAAATAAGTCTATTTTATAACCTAGACCTAGCATTAAGTAAATATATATTTAAATGTACCTACCCAATTCAGCTATGGTTCTGCTTACTTCAATACTTTGCAAATAACATTCATCTTGATTGGTACCTAGTGAATCTAAATAGTCCTCGTAACACTCAAATTGTAGAAGTCTTCTATCGGCTTCTATTTGTGGATTAGCTTTGAAGACAAATCTTGCCGCCATTCTGTACTTTGACAAAATAAATGACAATAATGAATATAAAAAAGTTATATGTGAAAACTAAAAGATTTATCTGTCGTTAGTGACATTTTTGAAATATTTTTGTAAAGTGTAATTGTCTTATTCTTCTTTCTTTACATTTGGCGTGCATACTAGTGCATTTGCTAGCACATTTCTTAGTATTACATTTGGTCCTGTTTATGGCAATATGCAATACTGTTTGTAATAATCTGCTGGAGATCCTTTCCTTGGCGAACTCTTTTTAATTAGTTCATTTATCTCCTCCA
This sequence comes from Diabrotica balteata, assembly GCA_918026665.1. Lineage (NCBI taxonomy): Eukaryota > Metazoa > Arthropoda > Insecta > Coleoptera > Chrysomelidae > Diabrotica > Diabrotica balteata. The sequence goes on along the minus strand of OU898278.1, from coordinate 90,622,569 downwards.
ACCAACAAAAATTAAATCGTAACTTTTCTGTAAAAAACTATAGACTATTATTTATTAGGGTATTTAAGATATTTTTAAGCTCACACATTTCTAATTTCTGTATTTTTGGTTGAAATTTAATGAATTCTATGTGGCTATCGAGCATTAAAATTAGCTTGATGTAGATGTCTCTTAATAGTTTGACCACTTACAGTTACATGGACTACTTAAAATTAAAAACTCATCAGTGAGATTTATGTTTTCTCTAGCTTTAAAAGTAATAAAATGGTTTTAAATTGGGTTTGTAAGTTCTTTTGTCCTAAAGCTAAAGGTATTCGTTTTTGCCCCGAAAACATTCTAAGCCCACAACGACTACTTTTGAGTAGCACATTCTTTTTAAGATTTCCGCTTAATTTAAATATCTTCTTGTCCATTTTAATATTTATTTATGCGTTTATAGAATTACTTTTTATTGTGTCAATTTAACCAAGTAGATACAAAAAATACTATTGTAAATTAACCCTAATGTTAATGTATGTATATGAAACATATATTTTGCAAACAATTATTGACATACATAATCTTGCGGTATATTCTTACACCTGAAACCTAAACTATTAAATTACCTATTATATGTAGTTAACTTGAATCCAGACCCATATGTTCCAATTTATTACACAAAAAGTAAAAGTGCTACTCATATATCAATATATTTATTACTATAAATATAGAACAAAAATTTGATTTGATGTCAGTTTCGTACCAACTTTCAGTAGACAGTACTTATAATTTAACATCCAAAATGTTGTCTATCGTATTTCTGCTCCTAGTGGCTTCCGCAGCAAATGCCGGTAATATAGCAATAGGACTCAACTCAGGAGCTTATGGCAACTCAGGAGCTTATGGCGGACTTTTGGGAAGCACCATTTCACAGGTATTTTACTTTTATTTGTCTAAATTGTAGAAATTTACAGTTTTATATTTTCCGCTTCTTGTCTATATTTTTTAGAATTCTTTTAGAATTTTCTTAATGATGGTGTAGACAATAATTTTGTAACGTGCTGCAAACATTTCTTTGCATCTTTTTTGCTGTTAATCTTTTTTATATTAGTGTACATACATAGTCTGTGTAGATCAAGTGATTTAAATATTTCCATCAGCTGGTCATGTTTTATTCTATTTCAACGCTTTTTGATAGTCAACAAATCATACATATCACAATTAACGTCTATACATCGTTGAGAGGGAACCTGTTTTGCAAATAGTGTCTCTCAAGTACCTAATGCATCCCTTAAATCGAATTTTTTGTTAGTCGGCTTTTATAAGCTTTAAGGCTTATTATTAGTAAGTCTTCACATTTTCTTGCATGCGTATTCTATTCCGCTTTGACAATAGGTAGTCCGATGGCGTCATTTTAATTATTCTGTGTGATAGTAACAATCTTATTTTCTTCAAATGTTGTTACATAGTTCATCCATGTTTAATTTCCTCAATACTAACTAATAAGCATCTGCTAAGTATCCAGGCCTTTTTGATTTATAGAGATTTGATGTTTCATTTTGTGATCTTATTGTGGAGGTGAAACGAATCGTGTTTACGTTTTAGTATGTCGATTTCTTCAAACTGTTCCTCCCAAATTCTGTTGGAAGCTTCTCTGATAGCTTTTTTTCTAGATATATAGCGCAGTCTTTTCCTTTAAAATATCTTCTTCTGTTTATCATTTGTAATACATTATCAGCTATTCATGGTTTTTTCTTTTCTGTTTTTTTCGGTAACAGATATCGGTTTAATATTTCTCTCCTCATGTATCTTATCATGTTTATTTCTGTTTCAACATTATATAGTTATGTTTTTTTAGATATTCCCGTATTTCTTGTTGGTGTCAATATCAGTTAATTTTTTGATATATTATCTTATAGTATTGGATTTGTTGATTTTTGACAAAGTGAGTTACAATCCGGTTATCCGGCACCAGGATGAGCTTATATCAATGCTACTGAATTTTTGAATAATTTGTTGATTAAAATGTAGTTTTTCTAATTTCTTATGACGTTTTCTGAATCCTATGAACCTACTACATTATCATAACGATACATAACTATGGTAACTTTATGAGTTTTTAACTTATTTAAACTTTTTTTTTAAATCTTAATAAAAAATCTATATTACTTCATCTGATCTGTCTGCCGTGGGTGCGTATATTTGGATTATGTTGGTTTTTTCTGGGAATAAATCCAATTGGACAGAAAGACAGAATAAAGAAAGACAAAATAAAGACAGAAGAGATTTATTTTCACGTTCAGAGCGACTGTGGATTGCTGTTCTGAAGAAGCCTATTTGGCCGAAATAGGTATAAGCGGATACACAGACACACTAGACGTGAAATCAAATCTTAACTAACTTTTCCTTTTTATTCCAATTTAGTTAATGTGGATGGAACCAAATATTATATGCTATCATGTAATTTTAAATTTAGTCCTTTTTGGTCTATTTTCCGATATGACTATCGTTGTTTTATATCTATTTCATACGTTAAACTCGTCCTATTTTATCGGTATTGTTTCCTTTTTATAGGAGTGTGATTTAGACAATTAATTCCTTTAGAAAAGGTTGTTCTGTTGTTTTATTTTATTGTGGCATTCTAATCATATCTACATACATACATATTCTAATACATTTTTTTGGCGTTTTGTTTACTTCTTTGAAAATCGTTCTCAAAATAAAAATTGTCTTCTTCTTTTTCTTCTTTCTTCTTGTATGTAGGCTTTAAAGTCTGTTTCTTCTCCAATATGAGCCTCCTAAATTGTTTAAATTATCGCACCACCTTTTTCTTGGTCTGGCAATACTTATTCGTCCATTTGGTGACTTATCTCGTGCTATTCGTACTATCCTATTCTCTGCCATTCTACTAATGTCTTCGTTTCACTCCTGTTTCTATGTTAACAATATAAAAGAACAATTTTACAAGGAGAAAATCGGAACGTCAAAACCTTAACATCGGAACGTCTTAACCTATATGAAACTATAATTTTTATTCATCATCATGATCATTAGCTCTGCAACCCATAGTGCGTCTTGGCCTGTTCTGGAATCAGCTTCCATTCCTTTGAATTTGTTTTTTAATTTCGCACTCTTAACACTCGTAAGGAAAAATGACAATTAAAACGCCACGCTTGCCGAGCGGGTTGGCGAGTTTAGATTTCAGCCGTCCCTAAACTGGAGTCAGACGCTCTTTGCAGCCGTCCATTCTGGATCAGACGCTGCTTGATTTGATCCCTGGACAAGGGACCTTAACCAGGTGCTAGTTTCCCGAGTCAAGAAACCCCTGGAATCTGCGGAGGGAGGGACACGATTCCTCTTCCCTGATAGGACTGTCCGAAGAGTTACTACCTGCTACCCGTAAGAAATAGATGATGATCTGGACACTATTAAAATATACCTTGGCAAAGGTGTGGGACAGGTCGTCACCATCTCACCCAGGTTATTTACTTTCGCATTAGAAAATGTCTTTAAAAAACTTAAGTGGGCAGCAAAGGGATTAAAAATAGATGGAGTATATTATCTTAACCATTTGCGTTTCTCAGATGACATAGTACTAATAAGCACAGATATCCATGAACTAAAATCAATGCTATAAGATTTAAATCACAAATCGAATCAAATGGGATTAAAAATTAATCTCGACAAAACAAAGATATTAAGCAATAGCCTAGAAAACGTCACGATAGATAACATCAATATTGAAAAGGTAGAGCAATATATATTTCTAGGACATGCAATTAAAAACGAAAAGAAAAATCAAACCCTAGAAATTAAAAGAAGGACACAATTGTCATGGGCTGCTTTTGGAAAGTTGAGCTTTATTTTAAAAGACAGAAAAATCCCAATACACTTAAAACGAAAAACCTATGACACTTCTATACTACCAGTTGCAACTTATGGATTGGAAACTATGGCAATAACAATAAAAATGGCAAAATAATTAAGAGTAACTCAACGGGCCATGAAGAGGGCCATGTTAAATATAAGCTTTAGAGACAAAATTCCTAACACCGAAATACGTCAAAGAACTAAAGTAACCGACATCATGGGAAAAATAGTGACATTGAGATGGCAATGGGTAGCACATGTATCAAGACAAGACACCAACAGATGGTCTCATAAAGTGACATTCTGGAGACCTCAGGAAACAAAAAAAGAAGCGTGGGAAGACAAAAAGAGATAGACAGGCTATATAACAGCTGTAGCTGGAAAGCAGTGGATGAGAATTGCAAAATATAATGAAGCGTGGAAGCAATTGGAGGAGGCCTATATTCAACAATGAATAAATGAAGGCTGAAGAAGAAGAAGAAGAACACTCGTAAGTCGTCTTCTACCTGGTTCATAAATCATTCTTTGAGCCTGCCTCTTTTCTCACTTTATCTGATTTATGGTTATAAATGTGTTTTGATGGATCTATCTCATTCATTCTCTCAAGTGGTCTAGCCACCGTAGCTTGTTTATTTTGCTGGACATACCAATACTAGGTTCACTATAAAGGTGCTATAGCTCAAAATTCTAGCGCCTACGCCATAATCCGTTTTCCTGCACTCCTTTATAAAAATATGTCTGCGATTTTTATATTTAAAACAGACTTAACGTTCTTCATCGCTTTTTGTCATCGACCCCATTTCTGACACGTAAGTGAGGAAGGGCTTGATAAGAGTTTTGTACCTATAATTGTGACCAATTTCTAATAAAAACAGTAAACAATTTAGAAAATGTGTCAAAAATCAATATTACAGTACTCAACCACAGTTAACGAATTCTGAAGTTCTTTCTTAAATAATTTTGGTAGTTAGTATTAAACTTATACCTACAAATTAATTAATGTCTGTGTAAATAAACTTCCTACATATTATAAATATAATTTTAATTAGTAATTAAATAAAACCCTAATTAGTTATTTATGTTTAAGCTGTCATAAAACGGTAGTAAATAAAATATAATTATTTTTAACTATTTCTGCATATTAAAAATTTAATAAGTTACAAGGCTAGACTAGTAAACTACTTTTTCGAACCTTCCTAAGTAATTTATATAGAATGATTATTATGAATGCATAAAAAAATATTGTTAACCCAATTACTATTAGTAATCTATTAAAAATACAAATACTTTGTAATGTTACATAATATATAAAATATTTATTATCTACTTATTTTTACTGATTTTACATATTTCCTAACGTTGTCTCTTCTGGATTATTATATCGCGTTCCTAAGTTTAAATGCAGAGTTGGCAGTTCAAAAAATAGACATTTGTGTACACTAGTCGCCAAAATTCTGGAAACTTTACAAAAATTATCGTTTTTTTAGCAAGACTCTTATTGCAGTCAATTAAATTACGTTTCCTCAATATCAATAAAAACTATATATTTTTTTAATAAAACACTTCTTAAGAGGTTTCTTTTGACTGCGATCTGATCAAAAAGATCAACAAGCTGTTCTGTTCCATCCTAAATTACCACTAAAAAATACTTAAAACTATAGATACATTCGATAGGGTTTTTACAGGATCTTTCTTACTAACAGTAATTAATTACACAAGCCATCGTGTACACTAAGTCGCACTATACTTTGCTTTTGAATTAATCACTACACTAACTCAAAAGCCTTTACCTTCTTCAGTTTTCTTACCAACTATACCAACTCTGTATTATCCAGGAGTTGGAAAGCCTCGATATTCATATATTGATGCAATCCTTGCCCATGATTGCTGCCACAATTCCTTATTATTTTTTTAACAGTCTCCACCTTCCAGTCACGGTGATTTTAGCTGTGTTTAATGTACCAAGGGGCATCAGCGCTGCTTCTTAATACTCTGTTCTGAAAGCGTTTTATCTTGAAAGCGTTGTATATTGTTCTTGCTGGCACAGCCCCAGAACTGAGTAGCGTATGACCATACAAGTCTGAGTATTTGTTTTTTGATCAAAAGCTTATTATCTGTGGAGAGCTTTTAGTTTCATTAACCAGTACAATTTTTTTCATTTCGGTTTAAATTCCTTTCATTTTTTCTTTATATAGACGTTCCAACAAAGTCTAATATCCTAATATATACCCAGGTATTTCGCAGTATATGCAACAGGGATCTGGGTGTCATTTATTTTAATTGACACATATTGATCTTTCTCATTAGTGAAATTAACATGCACCGATTTGGTCATTAATTTCATTCTCCATTTTTTGGTCCAATCGTCAATCTTGTTCACTGAAGATTGTAGATTTCTTGCAGTTTTCTTGTGATTATTTTCCGCTGCCAGAACAGGTTTGTCGTCAGCAAATGTTGCGATTGTCCCATTTTCTAGTTCAGAGATATCGCTAGTGTATAACAAGTAGGGAACTGGGCCAAGTACACTTCCTTGCGGAGGTATGGAATAAATACCATATGCTTATGTGTTTTTTTTATTATTTATGTATTTATACCCCTTCTACCTTTTAATAAAACTACATCTGTTTTTATGTATCTTGCATAAATTCAAACTTGATTTTCAGATACGTTTTTTTACTCACATGTTCGTCTCTCAATGATTTCTTTCTCTTGTTATATATCGTACTTTCAAAGTATGACTAAGTGGTTTTGAAGCTCTGTAAAGAATTTGCTCCATTTCCAAAATTTTCTAACAGAATCGTGTTAATCAGCTTTTTCCTGTTTGCCATAATGCTGTTTACGCTTCTAAACGGATATCACGTAACTCAACTCTTCGCTTTTCTTTATTTTTTTAAAGCTTAAGTTACTTCCTGATTTGTTATATTGATATTAATATTGTTTGTTCTTATTACTGTCCATCAATTCTACTGTTTTATATTGTTCTAATATTTGCATTATTTGTCCAAGGTTTGACTATTTTGTATTTATTTTATTTGAGGTGGGGACTAATTTATCTTTAATAAATAAATATGATATATAAAATAATGATGTTTGTTTTTTGCTCTGACTGATAGGTACAGGTAAACCATTTATTTTTTAAAAGGTTTAAAGCAATTATTATTAAAATATTACACACAGAAACTTATTTTCTACGTCATTTCACTTGCACGTCGAAATATATAGCGACAACTTATCCTAAATAACATAAATAATTAGGATAATTATTATGGTAGTGATTATATTATCTTAAGAATTACTTCAGAAGTCACTTACTATCGTTTTTAAAAATTGGTAAATCAATTATTGGCATTTAGGAATTATAATAAACAAAATGGCACCTATGATAAATTCAAGATATTTGTGAAAATGTAATTTTTTTTATTTTCTTTATTTTTAGTAATATTACTATTTTTTATTCATTTTTTAGCAATCCACGAGTACATCAATTGCCAATTCTGCACCAGTAGCCGTAGCTGCCGCCCCAGTAGCTGTAGCTGCTGCTCCGGTTGCCGTAGCAGGGCCAGTCTTATCTGCTTCTCCACTTGCGGTTGCTTCTGGTATCGTATCTGTACCCACTGCAACTAGCTCTCAATCACGAGTTGACGTCATTAATTCCCGCCCTCTTGTATCTCAAGTTGTTTCTTCCGTACCAGTAAATGTAGCACTTGGTGGATATGGCAATGGCATTATCGATAATGGTCTCGTAGCCAGTGCTGGTCTTGTAACTGGAAACGTGAATGCTGTGAACTCTGTAGCTTACGGTAATGTTGGAAACGGACATGGATATAGAGCATACTAGATTGATGAAGATGTTATGTAGACAGTAACTTTTTTAAATAAACCGAATGTTCATTGGAAAAAATGTTTTTTATTTATTTTTATCATAAAGCAAATATGCGTGGCTAACTGCTGCTACTTTGGCATATGGACTCACTTGAGACTGGCAAGTATATTATATAATATATATGTATATATGTATATATTATATATATATATATATATATATATATATATATATATATATATATATATAGCAAAAGTGGTAAGATTATCGACCGAAACGTAATAAAGATTGTCTCCTGATGAAAGCTGACAAAAAATCAGCGGAATATAGAGGATTAAAAGAAAAAAGAGTTTTTTTAATAATAACAGACCGCATACCCGATATTCCAACACAATAAATTATATATATATATATATATATATATATATATATATATATATATATATATATATATAAAAATTAATGTTTCTTGGGTTTAGGTTCAATTAGGATATATTACATGTGGAACTAGATTTTATTTTCCATAGCAATCAATCAACGTTTCGGCAGGAAATCCTTGCCTTTGTCCAGATTCTTAAATGTATATGTATAAGGACAAAAAGATATTTTGATAGAGTTTCCGGCTTTAATGTCCACGTTTCAACTCCATACAGAAGCACTGAGTACATGTAACATTTAAGGAGCCTTATTTTGTTTTCAGGGTGAGGTCATGGCTCTGGAACATAGAGCTTATAGTCAAGAATGCACTTTTGGCCTTTCTGATGTGACATTTAATCTGTTGGGTATTACTCAACGACTCATTTATTATAGTTCCCAAGTAATTGTATTGTGAGACACGTTCAATTCTCAATTGGTTCACATACAGACTTGCTCCAGTTATGTTTTCCTTGCTGATGATCATTAGCTTTGTTTGACTAGTGTTTATATTAAGTCCATATATTCCACTTGTTTTCGTTATTCTGTTCATTAAGTTTTGCAGCCCTTCTATGGTATTGGAAAACACTATTATATCATCTGCATATCGAAGGTTATTGAGCTTGACTCCATTTATTGCCATTTATTGAGATGCCTTCATCAATATCTTTTAGGGCCTCTTCAAAAATGTGCTCCGATTTATTATATATATTTTCACTTAATTACGTATAATATGAAGTGTAGCAGAGACGCAATAGGTAAAAAACAACGGTCCAAATTGAAATAAGCTTAGATTCCTCTTTAGAATCTTAGAACTGAATGTTTAAGCTTTAATTTAGGCACTTGATAACCTCAAACCTCAAATAATAATTAACATATTTAGCATTTAAAAGGCACAAAAACCCTAAAATATATCTTTCGGTGGAAAAGGGTGATTTTTGGAATTTGTTTAAAAAAATTGTTTGTTTGTGAAAACAGTTTTTGCCCAAAAATTTCGCCCGGTACTCTTTTTAAAATGGACACTTTTAAACAAGAATCCGCAAAGAAACCAAATCAGAAACATTTTTCCCACGGAAGCGGTCTCACAACATGGACTATACATATAATTTTTGTTATTTAACTGTTATGTAAATAACTATATAAGTTTTGCTAATTATTTATTAATCAGAAGCTCATCTCCGATTAAACAAACCTTAAAATTAATAAACTTTTATAAAAGAAATCGTCTAAACAAAAAATAATTTAGGCTGCTTTATTTTTACCTTTACCCAATAACAGTATTAATTATTATTCATTATATTTGAAGTAAAAAAGTAAGAATGCAACAATAATTATGTTTCAAGAACGATGACACACATTCCTCTACTTTAAAATGGTATTGTAGTGTATCGTCATACAAAAATGGAATTAATACAAGTTGTGTGTCTATAATTAGATTTACCGATTCACAGAATCATTTCTTTAAAATACCAGATATTTTTAAAGTGTTTTTTTTCTTTATTAACCACATCAACTACTTGGAGTTATTAGCGGGAGGACATAATACACAATACAATTAATTACAATTACAAAATACAATTAATTAAATTACAAACAGTCAGCATTTGTACCGTTGTACATTACAATTAAGTGGGTAGGTTTGTAGTACAATATTTAAGTGAAGATTAATTCACAATATGGTGTTATTAGGAACTAAAGTAAAACCTGTTAATATATTAATATAAGTAAATTAAACTCATTTACAATTTGTTTAAAATATTAATATCCTTTAGATAATTAAAAAGGTTTTTCGGATTACAATTATTTCCTAAAACATCTTTGATATTTCCAGGTATTGAATGTTTGTTTCTTTCATTATTAATTTGGGACAATCTACCAAAATATGTGGTATGCATTATTATAGTCACAAAGATCACTCGGATCACTCAAAGGTCGATTTAATTTGGCGATAATATAACCATAAGTTAGTTTGCTGTGTCCTATACGCAACCGAGTCATTTTAACGAATACCCGACGGTTAATGTGTATTTCACACCATGAATGTGTTATTTATAAAGTGTTGTTTTAATTAAATATACTTTTAATGTACCTATTAAGAGCTTCCTACAATCGACCTAAAATAAAAAGTAAACTATTTTTCAAGTCGATTTCCCTGAAAATTTCGGGTAAAATGCATAATGTTAATGTAGATATTTTTATGTAACGTAATAAAATACTAATACAGAAACTAATAAAGGAACTTTTTAACTTATTATGTCTGCATCAACGCGAAACACCAACTAGATAGTGCAGTTCACTTACCATTTTATTAAACAAAAAGGCGATCCAACAGAAAAAATTTACAAGTTTTACGTAGGAGAAATTATAATTTTATACATACTTTGATTAAGCTAATCGAGGGCGCCACATATGCCATATATGTGGTACAAATATGCGCTTAATATTTGTGCTCTTTAAGTTAGCTCTATTTTTGTTAAAAAATATTAAAGGCACATTATTTTTACAAAGAAAATGTATACTTGTTAATAACTTCAAAATTCAACGGTTTTCGAGATAATCGCATTTTACGTCAGCTGTGTAATAATTCTTAATTGTGATATTTGTGCGGTAAAGCACTGAATATCTTTAGATAAGCATAATTAATAGTTTTTTCCTATTAAAACAACTCAAAGATGATAATGTATTATCACAAAATGCTTTGTTATGGCTGCTAAATGTCTTATTGGAAAGAAGCTTCATCTTCTTCTTTATGTGCCGTGTCCGTATTCAGAAGTTGGCCGTCATCATGTTTACAATTTTCTTTCTATATCGCTTCTATAAATTTCTACACTTCTTCTTCTTCAAGTGCCGTCTTCGTTCCGAAGTTTGGCTATCATCAAAGCTATGCGTATTTTTGATGCTGCAGATCTAAACAGTTGGTAATTGGTGCAATTGTACCATTCTCTCAAGTTTTTCAACCATGAATGCCTTCTTCTTCCTATAGATCTCTTTCCCATTATCTTTCCCTGTATAATCAATTGCAGCAACTGGTATTTATCTCCCCTCATAACATGTCCCAAATATTGTAGTTTGCGCTTTTTAACAGTAAGTATCAGCTCTTTCTCTTTCCGCACTATCCGCAAAACCTCCACATTTGTTACTTTCTCCGTCCAGGGTATTTTTAATATTCTACGATACATCCACAACTCAAATGCTTCTATCTTTTTGGTATCGATCTTTTTCAATGTCCATGTTTCCATCCCGTAGAGGAGAACTGACATAACGTAACATCCCAAAAGGTGAATTTTAAGTTATAGACTTAGATCTCTTCCGCAGAACACCTTTTTCAATTTAGTAAATGTGGCTCTAGCTTTCTCTATTCTGGTTCTGATTTCTTCAGAGCAGTCATTATTTTCGTTGATAACAGTTCCCAGGTAATTATATCTTCTTACACGTTCGATTCTTTGATCATGCACGGTTATGTCAGGGAAGTTTTGTGGTGATTTAGATATTAGCATTATTTTTGTTTTGCTTATGTTAAGTGATAATCCGTGTTCTTCACTGCATTCTACTATTTTGTTAATTAGTATTTGAAGATCTTCCCAAGTTTCTGCGATTAGTACCGTGTCATCGGCATATCTCAAGTTGTTTATTCGGATGCCATTTATCTTAATACCTATATTTTGATCCGAAAGTGCTGTGTTTATAATGTCTTCGGAGTATAGATTGAATAAGGTCGGTGAGAGTATACAACCCTGTCTTACGCCTTTCTTGATCTCGATTTCCTCCGTTGTCTCTTGCTCTATTCGGATATTTGCTTTCTGGTTATAGTAAATCTTAGAGATAATTCTAATGTCCCTTTTATCCAAGTTCTTTTCTACTAGTAGTTTCATTAAGTGGTCGTGACGAACTTTATCAAACGCTTTGTTGTAATCAATAAAGCACATATATATATATATATATATATATATATATATATATATATATATATATATATATATATATATATATATATATATATATATATATATATCTTGGTTTATATCTAGACATCTTTGGCATATGGCATAAGGTTACAAAAGTTGAAAGTAGCCATTCCTTTGGTATTTCTCCTCTTTTGTAGATGCAGTTAAAAAGGTCGAGTAGAATATTCACTGATTCGCCTTCCACAAGCTTAAGAAGATCTGATGTGAGCCCGTCTGGACCCGGTGATTTACCATTTTTCATTATTTTTATAGCGTATAATAGTTCTTCTTTAGTTATTTCTGGTCCTTCGTCGCCTTGCAAGTTATCTATATTAGGTTCTTGTCTTTCATCGTCGAACAATTCTTCTACATAGTTCTTCTACACTGGCGTTGTATTAATTTTTCTCAATTGTAAAATCCTGAGGCAAGCGTCACGGAAGAAGCGCTACGAGACGGCGTCACGAGCAGCTTCACGAAATAACGGTCTTCACATCGATGTACTACTACTACATACTTTATTAATTCGTTTCTAGTCATCATATATTTTTTAATGGTAACTGTTAATAAATTCCTTTTAAATTTTAATCAAATTTTATTTTTAAATTCCTATTTATTTTATATATTAATTAAATTTACTATTAAATTATTGATTGAATATTAAATTTATATTTTATTAATATCTTAATATTTAGTCTCACTTTGACGGGTCTGTATTTTGTTGATACGTTAGCAGGTGGCGCTCCTAGTACACATAATTTATTAGATTATTTTGATATAATATAATTTGTTTAAAATATAAATAATAAATAATAAAATTACTTTATTAAATGTTAAAAATATAGAAAACTTGGTATGAAGCTTTGTGCTAGTCTACGGTGCCAGATACTGTACCTACCACCTTTTTTGAAGGCAGTTTTGAAGCCAGTAGGCAACCTACAGTAATTTTTTTGTAATATCTAGTTTATTTTGGTTTATTAAAGAATGAAATTTGAATGAATGAAAGGTTTATTAAGAATTGCAGAGAGAAAGATTATGAGAACCATACTAGGACCAATCAGAACAGAGCAAAATGAATATAGAAGCAGAACAAATGCAGAAATTAAGAAAGAACTTAAGGAAGACATTGTAACTAAAATAGATCAATGCAGAGTTAGATGATTAGGTCACATCTGCCGAGCAGGCGATGAGGCAGTGACATACGCAATGATAGAATGGAATCCAGGAGGAAGAAAGAGAAGGGGAAGACCGAGATCAAAGTGGCTGCAAGAAGTTGAAGAAGACCTCCAAAGGGCAGGAGTCAGTGAATGGAGAGGAAGAACTAGAGACAGGAAAAAATGGAGAGATATTGTCAAGAAGATAAGATAAACAAAAAAAAAAGACTGATCCACTTAAGAAATAGGATCTAGAAAGCATTTGCGGTTTAACCCCACGTTGGGTGTATAGCCATTATATATATATATATATATATATATATATATATATATATATATATATATATATAAAGAATGGCAGAAAATGAAGATGAAGTAAAAGAAGATGAAGTAATGTTTCGTGTTGACGATGCGTAAGCATTTTCATCCTTTTTATTTTACACGTTTGCCAAATATATTGTCAGCAGATTTACCTTTATTATGTAGATTGGCAAATGATAGCCGAAACAGGAAAAATCTTGACCACTCCTTCGTCGATAGAATATTTTTACGAACGAAGCTACATTTACACACCACGGTCTTTTTAAATTAAAGAAAAATAATTTCTGAGATACTGAATGTCCTCATATTAAGAGAGAAAGGCATTTTCAACCTGAATTTTAAATAGACGTATGGTTTGGAATCATTAGTAATAATTTTTTACAGACATGCGAATTACCTTGTAATTTCAATGGTGAAATTTATTTACATTTTTTATAAAATGATTTTATTGATTTATTGGGAGAATTTTCATTACGTTTAAGAAGAAATATGAGGTTTATGCAAAATGGTACACCACCACATTATAGGGAGTGGGCAGTGAGCCAACTGTGAGTGGGCAGTGAGCCAACTGTGAGTGGGCATACTTAAATACCAACTTTCCTTAACGTTGGATTGCTCGTGGTAGGCATATTCTTTGGTCATGTGGTGAGATTTTAGAGAGTTTTTGTGCAAGCAAATACGTATACGTAACGTATCTTTTTGACATATAAGCATGCGCATTAATGGTTGAACAAACGCATCTAGATACGTATTACCTAACGTAACGGGCTAAAACGTTACGTTCATACGCATCCCTATCGAGCCGAAAGTAACCGAATGCACAAGGGATCTTACCGATTACCAAAATATCAACATCCACATTTGTGGTTAAGTATATTTGTTTTGATTTTTTATAAATAATGGAAAGCAGTAGAAAACGACTTCACTTCAGTAATGAAGATGATGTAATTAATGTTTTATTTAAGGAAGCCATAGGCCAGGACCCTTGCGATCATCCAGAAAGGTGAAATTTATTCCAAAAGCGAAAAAGATTTTTACATTGTATATCAGACATGGTATGTAAATTAAAGCGGCCGTATAGTCGTGCAAGATGTGGAGAAGAAGCGGATTTTCTATGTCCTCGTCTTCTTCATCATCAATAATGGCACCTACATTTATTATTGCGTCCATCTCCAAAATTAAAAATTGTTTTAAAAAAATATTTGTTATTTATTTTGAATATCAAAAATTGGGTTAAGTGACATGTACAAGACAGGCACTGACAACTTATTAGTTTATCACTAATTCGATGAGGGCAACACCATCGTTACGTTACGTGCAGAACAAAAACTCTCAATTTAACGTTCATCTTCTTCGATACGTAAGTTCTTTACGTATAGGGAGATACGTTACGTTAGGTAGTTACAAAAACTCCCTATTAGTATAATTATTTAATTCATAAAAAATCTCAAAAGAGTAGGTAGTTATTAATATACTTGTAAAACTTATAACAAATACTGCAGCAGATTCTTTCGAACCAATGATGCTATTTAATATAAGACGGTCTTTAATGCAATGTATTAACAAATCGTCGGTCAGATAGCTCAGCGGTCTGTGCGGCTGCCTCTCATTCGCTTCACTGTCGAATGGTTTAGTGGATGTGGGTCGAGCCCAAGCTCGGTGTACGGAAAACAAAAAGTCTAACGCAGCAGTTTAAAATTCTAGATGAATCTGCGGCTTAGACTAGGATATGCTGGGATCTGATCGGCCTATGGTGGAGCAGTACGGCAAGAGATAAGGGCTTGCGGCTTGGTGATACTCCTCCATAGATCCCTACCGGACGGGCGTAACGCCTAAGAAACCGGATATATATATATATATATATATATATATATATATATATATATATATATATATATATATTTATACATATATATATATATATATATATATATATATATATATATATATATATATATATATATATATATATATATATATATATATATATATATATATATATATATATATATTAACAAATGAATTAAAGAATACTTTGACAAAAAGTTGAATGTTATTTAGTTTAACTATTTCCTAATTTGGTTTGCTAATAAAATGTTTTGATTATGACTTTAATTTATTATAAAACGTCAAATGTTTTATGTAAAATCCAATTATTCTGTTATTTTGTCAAATATATTTTGTCAGATATATTTATTTTATTTATTATTTTGTTAACTGTTAACTTTATTAAATATATTGCATACCAAAATTTAGAAGTATTGACGTGTTTGTCTATTTTTCTTTCGTTGCCTGGAGTAATTGCGTTAAAACAGAATTATGCAGTTGATTTGTAAAATGCGATTATCTCGAAAACTGTTGAGTTTTGAAGTTATTAACAGGTATATCTTTTTTCTGTTAAAACAATGTATCTTTAATATTGTTTGTCACAAAAATCGGTCACTAGAAGAACGAAAAAGTTTATGCCATAAATTTATGCCACATATGTAGCATACGTGGCGCCCTCTATAAGCTACATCAAAATATGCATCAAATTATAATTTCTCATATTTAATGGTACCCAGTTGTAAATTTTTATGCATAAATGTTCACAAACATAAAAGTTATAGCCAAAAATAAAATTTGTAATTTCAAATTTAACACCCTGTATCTTTCTTAATGTTAACATTTTATTAAAGCAATTTGGCTTAAATCATAATATTTTACAGTGTAGTATCTACGGTTTCTTTTTGTACAATTACTTAAGGACCACCCTGTAAATAATATTAATAATAATAATAATAGCGTTTATTGTCCAACAGAATCCGTTTATAGGACAAAATACAATACTAAAGTTTAATGAAATATTCATAGGTACTAACTAAATAACACATTTTTCGAGTATTTTACCTTAACATAAAGAAACGACATAATCACCTAGGTAGATCTCAGCCATCCTAGTAAGCTGCTTTAAACTGCAGTGAAATATATCGCAGTAAGCACTTAAGGAATTATAATAGTTGCACATGAGAACTAGAGGAGAATTTAACATAAGATTAGTTCTAGCTTGTGTATTTCTGAACGTAATCGAATTTCTCACTAGATAAGATGGAACGTTAAAATTTATTTGTCGAAGAATATCAGGGCAGTCAATGAGATTATGTAGTAGCTTGTACAGGAATATTAGGGAGGCATTAATTCGTCTAGATTCTAATGATACTACGTCCAAACCGCTACACAACTCACTATTGCTGATGCTGGTGACTCCAATGAAGACAAACAAAACACTGGTGAGTGTTTTGTTTGTCTTCATTGGAGAACCATCTCTAAATGAAGCCAAATGTACGTTTAAAATTTTGTTAAATCTTCGTTTCTGCGAATGATATTATTTTTTGCAAAGTTTTTGTGTCCTTTGTTTTTGTTTTTTTTTTTAATTAGTTCTAAATAATGAGTAAACTTAAGTACATATATAATAACATCTTTAGTACTACATATTGAGTTAGAACTGATGAAGCTTTAGAAGTATAAAGCGAAATGTCTTCTATAAACTTATGAAGTAGTTGACTTCTATTTTTTATTTTGCCAACCTGAACGACTGATTAACCTCTGAATTCACTAGTTGAATATATATATATATATATATTTATATATATATATATATATATATATATATATTTGGGAGATTAAATAGTTATAACCATATTTTAGCATATCCTGAAGAAGTGAATAAATTTTGTGAAAGCTAAATAAAAGAACAAAGAGTTTTATTTATTCTGCCCTATTAATGACTGCAACTTCAAAAGAAATAGTTTACCTAACGTGTCAGTCAATAATACCTAACTAGTATATATATATAAAATATATATTGTATAAAAATCACATTCCATAGTTTGCAATTTGTGGCATTCGGCCATGGCTCCCTCCATCAAACTTCACTCTTATGGGAAAATTGTTATTTTTTACAATATACTAATTTAAATACTTAAGCTCAAATTCACATAGTAAATAAAACATCTAGTAAATTATATTAGAATTTCAACAGTTCATTTCATCCGCAAGCATGAATACATTTTGAAAATTTAGCACAAGGTGACGTCATGCGTTTGAGTGTACGGTTTAGTGCCTGGCAATATCATATCTGGTATCCTTATATCATGAGTAGTAATATATTTACGAGGAGCTTTAAATTGTTGAGGAGAAGTTGCTAAATGTTGAGGGCAATTTAATTTATGCTCTGCAAAACTGAAACGCAATCTGACAGAATTAAAATATGTCTATTGCAGGTGTTTTTAACATATTTTGGAGCTTCAAGTATAGCTATTGATTCCGCTGAGAAGATTGAAAATTCATTTGGTAGTTTATACTTGAATTATACGTTTGTGGCAGGTAAAAAGTATGCGCCACCAGTCTCTTCTGTTGTTTTTGATGCGTCCGTATATATTACTGTGGCTTCCCTGTAACCCTGCAGTAGAGATCTTAGAAGATTGCTACTAATAATGGTGTTCTCACTGTGGGTGGGTATTATAACCCCAGTTCTGTGGTATAATGAGAAGTAGTCTATGTTTCTGTCAACCGTGTGTAATTTCTTGAAAAAAATAGGATTATTCTGTAATGCCATGCATAAAGGCGGGGAAGGTTTTTCCTCCAAATATTTGTTTGTAAATCTGCCTCGTTAAGTTGACGGACGCTTGAAAATAACTGGGAGTTAGTTAATAGAATTTTAAGGAGGCTTTTTTCACTTAAAAAGTTTCTTCTATTTTCAAGGGGTAGCTCAGTGTCTTCAACATATAAGGTTTGTATAGGGGTTAATCTTGTACCGTATTTTGTTAACGTGCAGCCATTAGATTCTCTATTCTCGTATACCGACCTTGGTGTTATCGTAAAGTGCAGCCTAACTTGGTCCGACCATATTACCTCTGTTTACCTATGTTTTTTTTCTGTACCAATCCAATACAGTAAGGTTGGATTGGTACAGAAAAAAAAACATTCTCAGGTAGATATGTGCCTTTTCACTCATATCATCCAGACGAACAGAAGATTAACATCATCAAAGGTCTGAAAAAACAGAATAAAAAGAATTTGTCACCCTTCAAACTACAATAAGAACATCAAGTTATTGTATGAGATTCTTAGAAAAAATCACTACCCTAAGATGCTTCTTAATAAATTGCTATTTCAAGATATGCCAACAGTTAGAACACAGCAAAGACAAACATTAGAAGGAGAAACAGTAGAAGTGTTCTATGGGAGATTGCCTTACATCAAAGGTTTATCACCACAGATCACAAACCTTTTCAGACAGTTCAACATAGTGATAGCAAATTCTGTTTACAAAAGATTAGGGACATACTTTACTCACCTGACAGAAAGAGTTAAAAAACTGGATAACTTCAATGTAGTGTATTCTATTCCATGTGGTTCTTGTTCAGAAGTGTATGTCGGTCAAACCAGCCAGAAACTCTCAAAAAGAATAGCTTTGCACAGGAGTGATGTTGTGAGGAAGCCCACCAGCACAGCCTTTAGCCAACATATTAAGAATACTGGACACACTGCTAACTATGAAAATGTGCAAGTACTAAAGAGGGTTGACAACCAATTAAGAGAAACTTCATAGAAATGTGCTACATCCATAACTGCAGCTCTCCTATGAACTGTAAGAAAGATGTTGAAAACTTAAGTTGTATTTATTCCTTTCTACTTCAACAGGACTTGACAAGAAGTAACAAACTGGAAAATGTGGGGAACTTATCATGACATGCATAGATTACCTACCTGTGCTTTAGAGGGGACTTCATTTCCTTGCTTATTATGTTGCCTAGGGCTCTTTCTTTTCGTATCCATGTGGTTGTGATGTGCAAAAGTGAAAATTATAACCTCGTTACATATGACACCGGATGTTGACAGAAATATGTCATCAAAAAAGAAGATTAATTCTTCTTTTCTATTTGCAGTTTTTGTAGGTTGTAAATTTTAGACTTTTTGTTGTGTTTGTATTTGAAAACTACCTGTTGTTGTAATGTTTTTATTCAAAATTTTAAATGTATTTTTTAATATTTTTAACATGTTTGTGACAGTGTTATTTACAACTAGGACCAACTGAACATTTTCAATGTAGGTTTTTAAATGTTGATTTCCACCACTGTACTATAATAGGTTTTCCATTTAGGTGGTGCTGATGAAGGTGACAACATATCACCGAAAATTTCACATATAGAATAAAGTTCTACACCAAGCTGGCTTATACCATCTCTAGCTGATCCTTGTTTTGACGCTTTCCCGAAAGTTACCCTCCAAAGAATTGTATTCTTAGCGTCGTTATACACACTCTATTTATATATATATATATAATATATATTATATATATATTATATATATATACGTATATATTTATATACATGCATCGTCTTCACGACGCAACGAAGCAAATGTGCAATTTGAAGTACTTCTAACCAGAAACAAAAAAAAAGGTATTAGGTACAATATCGCATAACTTAGTTTTAAAAAGACTAAGTATTGATATTTGATGAATCGCAAATGCAAAAATACAGATGGAGATTAGACTTCAATACAAACAAGAATTTCCCACATACTAATTATTTTCTTGCAATTTTTAATAAAAATTATACACTTTCAAGGTTTTTCTGTTCACCAAACAAAGAAAATCCTCAATTGTTAAAAAATCGTCAAACAAGGTTAAAACATACTAATTATGTAAAAAATTAATACCCTTGGTCAAGGTCTTGTTTCGGTAGACAACAATTTGTGAAACCAACACCCATAACTGTGACAAGATCATTTGAATTTACAAGAAAAAATGTTGTGCACCATTTACGAAATATTGTTACCATGAATGGTCATGCTTGAATTATTCTTACCGATTAAAGAATCAGTGTGTTAGTGACTTTTATTTTTTTTGGTGTCACCATGACTTTAACAATCTTAAAATCACTTTTGTAATAACCTGATACAGCTATTATGATATTGTAAAAAATACTAAAACTATATAAAAAGTTCTTTAATAATTCGTTGATTCAAAATTCTATTCATTAATTAAAATTTCTACAGAATAGCCGAAATGACCTTAATTGCGTTGTTGTATACAAAAAAAAAACCTCCTTTAGTTGGTAGGTCATTCAATCCCTCACAAAAATATATTTAACAGCCTAACATATTTTTAAAATCGAACTATAAAAAATAAAAATATAATCTAAAATACTATTATAATATACTATCTAATATACTATATATATAACCTTTTCGCTATTTTTGTAATATATTATGTAGACTTATTTGTCACTAATACAATAAAAACTCATAAATTATTATTATTGTTATTATAATACATAAGTAAGTGAAGAGGGAAAAGTCCTTACTATGCCCAAAAACAAAGAAATTTCATTAGTAACCCACTAGTAAATTAAAAAATTACAAAAATAAATTACAATTTTTGGTTAAATGAAAAACAATATTTTAACTATAATATAAAACGGTCAAAAGTTTGTAGAAAGTTCTGTCTTGATCTTGTAGAAAAGTTTTCTTTCTTTAGTTTAAACGGAGGACCTTTGAGGTTTTGACCTTTTACGGTAAACATTTCATCATGATTCACAAAATTGATTTTTAATATTTTAAATGTTGTAATTAAGTCTCCACGTTGTCGACGAAGTTCAAAAGAAGTTTGATTAGCAATACTAAATCTTTCTGCATAAGAAGGTCTTCTCGGTCCCAAAACAATTCGAGTGGCTTTTCTTTAAACGTTTTCCAACAAAGGCTTGTCTCGAACCAAATCAGGATACCACGTTGGTCCAGCGTATTCGAGTATCGGTCGTACGTAGAGAATGTAAAGTTTACAGACTTTACACTCTGCACTTACAAAGTGCATTGGAACTCTCGAAAAACACCTCCGAATAAGATACAGTCTGGAGTTCGCACGTTTACAAATAGATGTAATATGGTCGGACCAAGTTAGGCTGCTTTTTACGATAACACCAGGGCCGTTATACGAGAATACAGAATTAAATGGCTTTCCGTTAACCAAATACGTTACAATTGGGTTATTTTTACCAATTCGAAGCACTACACATTTTTACGCATTTAGTAGCCACTGGAAACACCAAGTTAAAATAGAGTCTAGGTCCATTTGGAGGGTTAGCTGGTTTGTTATTGAATTGTCATATATTTTTCTGTTATCAGCGTAGAACAATATTTTACTTGAGACATAAGGAACATTGCTGATATAAACCGTAAACCAAAGACAGGTCCAAAGACAGAACCCTAAGGCACTCCACTTTCCACTAACCTGTCCTGTGAGAAAGATTCGCCAGATAATGTCGATCTAGCAGGAAATCATCTATCCAACGAAGAAAATTACCGCGAACTCCGAAATGTTCTAGATTATGCAGAAGTCACATAAGCAGACGATCAAAGGCTTTACAGAAGTCTAGAAAAACAACGTTATCCGGCTGCGAACTATTAAGGAATGACTTCCAGTCATTGACACATTGTAGGAGATTGGTTAGAGTAGAGCTACTAAAGACAAATCCATGTTGTTGTGTTGGAATAACATGTTCCTGGAGAAGGAATTTGCTCATTCCCTCGGAAATAATGGCTTCCATAACTTTCCCAACTACTGGCAGCAAGCTAATCGAACGATAATTATTGGAGTCGAGTTTGTTGCCTTTTTTAAAAATAGGTTTGATGGATGGTAATTTCCAACTAGGCGACAAGAAGTTCTGGAGGAAAGAAGTTTGCGTAATTAACGTTAAAAGTATTGCAAGCGTGTCTGCTCATCTTTTTAACAGTTTTGGTGTTAAACCATCTAAACCAGGTGAAATGGCTGTACGAAGTTTAATGAAGTGTTGTTTGATATGGTCCACAGCGAATTCAACTTGCTGTAAGGATGCGCCGTCACGATTACAGTTATTAGCAGACTAAAGAAAGAATTAATGGATTCGACCGTTGCTTGATGGAAATTCATTTTATGTAAAAATAAAACACTGAAAACTTTGTTTTCAAACTTCCACAGAATTTATTTTAAATTCTTATCACTACAGCGGTTTCGGCTGCGACTTGAGAAAGGCAATCAGCCGAAACAGCTGTAGTGATAAGAGTTTAAAATAAATTTTGTGGAAGTTTGAAAACAAAGTTTTCAGTGTTTTATTGTTACTAAAGAAAGAGTTTCGAAAGGTTCTTTATCAGAAGAGCATAAAGTCTGGTTGTGCTTTTGAAGTAAAGGAAAGGAAACTTTAGACGTCAAGAAGAAGCAACGTATGTATTTGTAGACTTTTTAATGTTACCACGTTAATTACATTTGCTACAAAATTTTGTCTTAGATTTTTTAGAGATCACTAAATATACCTACACCTACTGAGTTATCAAAAACACTTTCAAACGTTGAACCATGTTCAACACAAACATTTCCATTGACACAATAATAAGCTTCCGTGGATTCAGCAGAATTAAGTTCTAATTCGAGTGACTTTTCAAAATATTATACAAGTAGTAGTTACCAAGCATCCGAAGAAGCAGTATCTCCTTGTTCTTCTCCAGTTAAGCTGCTAACTGACGCAGATGATGTAACATACACCCAAGAAATTTTCCATGGAGATTTGAGAGAAGGAAACTCACGTAAAAGAAAAGGCGACAAGGGGAAATGAAAAAAAAATTATAACAAACTACTCAGGATGCAAGGCAAAAAATACTTGGGTTACACAAATCCAAAACATGAAAAAATGAAACAAAATAAAATGCGACCGGAAAAAATGTAAAAATTTTAAAAAATATATATACAAAAAACTATTTTTTATATCGAAGATATTAAACTAAACTAAATACTTAATATTGTAATAATAGCACAGTAAATAAAAAAATACATTCAATAAACTCGCAGAACTCTGAGGTTATTATGTTTTTGTTTTTGTTTTTTAATTGTCCACTAACTATCCTGATTGTATGTTGATTTTATTAAAATTACGAAAAAAAAATAATAATGACGTATATTTTATTACATATATACAATCTAACAGATTATAATCATGGATATCTAATTATAGCCACAACAAATCTAAAATGATAAAAATGACCTAGTAAATTTAAACAATAAAATTAATGATTTTCCTGTTTACATATTTACCCGGAATAAACACTGGATACGTCAAAAAATTTGAATTAAATTTATTACGTTAATAACTAGTTTTACTTTTACGCATAAATGCCCTAAAACGTCAAGAACTTCAACTTCGAGAAGTGATCTACCTTGTCGAAATTTGACGGTTGTTGCTCACTGATTCATAACTAATATGTTCGACCATAACAAACAAATATAATTTTATATGCATCAGATATTAATGCTAATAATAATCATTTGCAACAGAATTATTGTAATCTGAAATTAAATGATAATAAATTTTATTGGTAATGAGTTTCTTTTTCAGCTTTAGACATCTTTTATTTCAAAAATGTTAAGTTTGTAAAATGATTATTAGTTAAATAATCAATTATGGGCACATGCAAGGTTGTAAAATAACTTGTCTGGATGGAAAGTGAGTGATAGCAAGAAGAAGAAAATCCAGGTGCAAGTTAGTTCGCTTTGCAAACGGCGCTCAGGTGTTTTGAAAGACACAAAGTGAGCTTTGTGACGTGGGGTTATAAATTTGGATAGGGGATACATTTAAAACATTTGTGGGAATTTACTTGTCATTATCATCATCAGTAGCTCGACACCTCTTTCTGTGTCCTGGATTGTTCTAGCATTTTCCTCCATTCTGTTCTGTTCCTTGCTTTATTTTTCTAGTTGGTACTCTTTAGTAAGTGTTTTCAGATCTTATTCCACTTGTTCCATGTATCTAAGTTTAGGTCTTTCCTTTGACCTTCCCCCTACTGGTGTTTGCCTCATTATATGTTTTGGTGTTTCAGTCTCCAACATCCGTTCAACATGACCCATCTAGTGCAGACGTCCGATCTTTATGGATGTTATGACCTCAGGTTCATTGCATGCTGTGTATAGTTCGAAATAATATCTTCTGCGCCATATATAATTTTCTTTAACCCCCTTATATAGGTGTTAAAGGATTTTTTGTTAAAAAGGGAAAAAATAAACAGACCGAACAGACCTAAACAAAAAATTGTTTAAAATCCTTTATAAAAGGTATATAAAAATGCCCCAAACAGGCTATCACAAACACATTGCAAAACGTTTTCGGATTAAACAATCCATCATCAGTGCAAACGGTTGTACATGCTAGTAGCCACCAACATATATGGGTCAAAGCCCTTTAAATGTTTTAAATTTGTAGTTGTTTTACATTATTAGTATTTATAATTTGTGATGTTTAAGTTACCGTTGGATAGGTAACATGGCGGCGTATGACTCTACATGAGTAAATTGGTCCTGAGACTCAGTTGTTATCAACAGGTCCTCGTAGACACTTCGTCTCAGTACCAATTTACTCATGTAGAGTCATACGCCGCCATGTTACCTATCCAACGGTAACTTAAACATCACAAATTATAAATACTAATAATGTAAAACAACTACAAATTTAAAACATTTAAAGGGTTTTGACCCATATATTTTGGTGGCTACTAGCATGTACAATCGTTTGCACTAATGATGGATTGTTTAATCCGAAAACGTTTTGCAATGTGTTTGTGATAGCCCGTTTGGGGCATTTTTATATACCTTTTATAAAGGATTTTAAACAATTTTTTGTGATATATGATATACAGCCAGCTACAGGAACTTAGTTTCCTCGTGGAATTTTAAGACCTAAACAACTACCGTCCTATTTTCCTTTTGTCACAACTATATAAAACCTTCACAAGAATAATAAACAACCGACTAACCTACAAACTTGATAACTACCAACCAGTGGAACAGGCCGGATTCAGAAAAGGATACAGCACAATCGACCATCTACATACGCTTAAAATCTTAATTGAGAAAACCAATGAATACAACCTTCCGCTGTACTTAGCATTCGTAGATTATGAAAAGGCTTTCGACAGCCTTGAACACTGGGCGGTTGAAGAAGCTCTGGTCAATAGTAGAATAGATTCAAGATACCGACAATTGATACATGATATTTACCAAAACGCAACCATGACCGTAATTCTGGACGACAAATTAATAACGGATAATATAAAAGTTAAACGAGGAGTCCGACAAGGCGATATAATTTCACCTAAACTGTTTACCTTGACCCCCGAAGACATAATAAAATCAACAGATTGGGAAAACAGACGAATATGTATTAACGGAAAATACCTAAATCACCTTAGATATGCGGATGATATACTCCTGATCTCCTCGGAACGACAAGAACTGGAATTAATGCTAAAAGAACTTCATGAAAAATCACTGCAAAAAGGCCTAAAAATTAACTTCAACAAAACAAAAGTAATGACAAACACGGAAGACCAAGAGGCAATAAAAATAAAAACAGAAAAAATAGAACAGGTAAGTAAATGAGTATATCTATCTAGGACAAGCAATCAGAGCTAATAGAGAAAATCAAACAGCCGAAATATCGAGACGAATAAGAATGGGATGGGTAGCGTTCGGCAAACTTTCTTACGTTCTAAAAAATCAAACAATCCCTCTATACTTACGAAGCAAGGTATGTAACTCCTGTATCATACCGGTGCTCACCTACGGCGCACAGACATGGACATTTACACAGGCCAATTTGGATAGGATAAGGAAGGCACAAAGAGCGATGGAGAGACAAATGTTGGGTGTATCACTTAGAGATAGAAAACGTAACCAGTGGATCAGAACCAGAACAAAGACAGTAGACGCGATAGAACAAGCAGCAAAACTGAAATGGAAATGGGCTGGACACAATGAACGTCTCCAAGACAGACGATGGAACAATGCCATCGGAATGTGGCGTCCATACAATGCAAAGAGATCAAGAGGCAGACCACAGATGAGGTGGAAAGATGACATCAGGAAACAAGGAGGTCCCACATGGCAGAGAACAGCTCAAGATAGGGAAGGATGGAGAGAACTGGGGGAGACCTATATCCAACAATGGAAGGATAGAGAATAGGTTCAAAAAAAAAGCTATTTGGTTGCACTTTAACCAACTTAAGATATTTTCATATTTTTGTACAGATCCTGACTGTTGCTTACTTTGTTTCAGATATTTTACTGTACGTTAGCTTCAAATTAATAATAATGCACAGAGAAGAAGGATATGTGTATGAATGAACGAAATTAAAAAAAAACAAGTAAATTAAAGACACTATATTTTATAAGCAACCTAAAAGTTATTTTTATAAACGATTGAAAATTGTTAGAATTAGAGTGCAAACTAGACCAAAGAAAGAATTAATGCAAAAAGTGTAAAAATTTTAAAAAATATATATATACAAAAAACTATTGTCAAGGTACACTTGACCTTGAGAAGATTGGCTTAAGGGGGATAAAAAACCTCCAAAAAAAAACAATATGCGAACATAGTCAAAAAAACAAACACATGTATTATCTTAGAATATCTGTATATTCCTTTAAATCAGATTTACCGTCTTATTAGTTACCAAAAAAAAGGAAGATTATAGGAGAGCATTAAACAAATAATGGCTACAAATTATTAATTTTGATTACTCAAAAGTTCAGCCAGATAAACGTATTATTTAATGTTAACCAATTAGCCAAGTAAACATGAATAAAATGAAACAGACAGCAAAAAGAGAAAAATACAAATTAAGATAAATAAGGTATTAAGTAAATAGTTCTAAAATTAGGTGGAATACTTTTATAACTGGGTAAAACTGCAAACTAAATTCAAATAGTAAAAAGAGTATAAATCGGAAATCGAATTGAGGATTCCGCCTAAGTCTGTGCTTTCGAAACGTTGCAAAACAAGCAGACGACAAATGCACTGGCCTGGGGATGTATAATTGTACCCGTGTCAGGCCACTTTGTCTAGACAGAAGTCCCTTCGTGAAAACGATTTCCATACTCGATACTAGAGTAAAATAATAAAAATAAAATAAACGGCTGAGGTTTAATTTCGTTACAGCGAGCCAACTGTGACTTCTACTTCTCTTACACCGTACCAGCGCTTGCCATGAGTTCGCTCTGAAGAAACCAAGAGGCTGAAATATACACATTA
Source organism: Diabrotica balteata (assembly GCA_918026665.1). Lineage (NCBI taxonomy): Eukaryota > Metazoa > Arthropoda > Insecta > Coleoptera > Chrysomelidae > Diabrotica > Diabrotica balteata. The sequence continues at coordinate 90,594,971 of OU898278.1, read as the reverse complement.
TCGAATGATAGTACGCTGTAACGGCCAGCAGGAGTAGAAAGATTCTTGTTTATTTGATGCGTAAATATCTACGTGGAACCAAGATCAAACGAAATAAAAATTTGTTTATTATTAACATACTTCAAAATGTTTAGATTATCGATATCAGAAACTCAAAAAGATTAAGAATATTTTTGGGTTTTGTATGATGTACGGGGTGAAACAAAAATGCTACAAGGTACCATTTCGAAAAGATTAAGAATCTTTTTTGGTTTTTACGATATACAGGGTGCAAAAAAATTTATTTACTCACTCATATGTAGGTTAATAGTAACTTGGACGACTAGTATCGTCAGAACAGCGGTTAGGTTACAACTAAAACAGAAATTACAGTTTCTTGAAAATCTGGAAACTAATCGATATCCTTCAAATATCAGGACTTAATATTAAAGATATAAGACTAATGTTAAACTTATATCTCCAACAAATAGCAACAGTGCAAATTAAAAATAAGCTATAATAGATTTTTAGTCAGAAAATGAGTACGAAAAGAAGCCTTTGATAAATCAGAAGATTGTATTGCAGTAAATGGTCGACTTTTAAACCATATTAGATATTAGAGAAGCAGGCAAATATTAAGTTTATCTTCTTCGGGTTCCTTCTCCTAGCGGAGGTTGGAAATCATCATCGCTATTTTAACTTTGTTGGCCGCATTTCTGAACAATTCTAATGAGCTGCAGCCGAACCACTCTCTCAAATTTCTCAGCCAGGACATTTTGCGTCGTCCTGGGTTTCTCTTCCCTTGTATCTTCCCTTGCATAATCAACCTCAGTAATACGTACTTCTCACCCCTCATTAAATGTCCCAGATATTGAATCTTTCTAATTTTAACAGTTTTTATGACTTCACATTCTTTCTTCATTCTTTGTAACACCTCTATATTAGTTACTTTTTCAATCCACGATATTTTATGCATTCTCCTGTAGCACCACATCTCAAAGGAGTTTAATTTTTTGATTTCAGACTGCTTTATTGTCCACGCTTCCATGCCATATAGTAAAGTAGAGAAGACGTAACAACGTAGCATTCTTGTGCGAATCTCTAGATTAAGGTTACGGTTGCAAAGTAATTTCTTCAATTTTATGAACGTGTTTCTTGCCATTTCTATTCTAGATCTGATCTCCTTTACTTGATCTCCATCTTCGGTTAGCCACGTTCCTAAATATTTATATGTTTTTACACTTTCTATCGCTGTATTATTGATGATCAGGTTATTTACATTTTGTGGTTTTTTTGAGAATATCATTGATTTCGTTTTCTTGAGATTCATTTGCAGTCCGTAACTTTCACATGCATTGTATACATGTTGTATTATGTACTGTAGATCTTCCATGTCACTTGCAAATATGACAGTATCGTCGGCATATCTAATATTATTAATGCTATTTCCGTTGACATAAATACCTTCCACGATATCCAATAAAGCCTCTTGAAAAATCACTTCACTGTAGACGTTGAATAAGAGTGGTGAAAGGATACACCCTTGTCGAACTCCTCTAAGTATACTTACTTCCTCTGTCAGTTCTCCTTCGACTCTTACTCTTGCTTTCTGGTTTTGATACAGATTCGATATAATTTGTAGATCTCTACTATCAATGTTTTTAGTCTTAAGAATACTTAAAAGCTTCTCATGTTGAACTCTATCAAAAGCTTTCTTGAAATCTATAAAGCAAGCATATATGTCCTGATTCATATCCAGGCATCGTTGTGTCAGAACATGGACTCCAAATAATGCTTCTCTAGTTCCTAGACCCTTTCTGAAACCCATCTGTGAATCACTTATTTCTTATTCTAATTTCATGTGGATTCTGTTATGTATGATTTTAAGGAAGGTTTTCAATGTGTGGCTCATTAACGCAATTGTTCGATAGTCATTGCAATCTTTAGCATTTGTGATTTTTGGAATCGTCACAAAAGTTGAGAGAAGCCACTCTTTGGGTATGTGTCCCGTCTTGTATATGGAGTTAAAAAGGTCTACCAAGACATCAATATTATCTTCATTAATTATCTTCAATAGTTCAATTGGTATTTCATCGGGTCCTGGAGCTTTTCTGCCTTTTGTGTGTTTTATAGCATACATAACTTCCTCTTTCATTATTTCTGGTCCCGTGGTTTCTCCGTTAACTTCTAATAATTGTTCTACTTTTTGATCATAAAATAGTTGTTCAATGTATTCTTTCCATCTACGTAGTTTGTCTTGCGTTTCAGTTATAGTGGTACCATCTGCATTTTTTAATATCCCGATCGGTTTGTTACGATTTCCTGAAATCATTTCTTTAACCTTCTTATGGGTGTTGAAAGTGTCATACCTTGCCTCACATTCCTCGATTTCTTGACATTTAATGGACATCCATGTTTCCTTAGCTTGTATTATTTTCTGTTTTATTTGTTTACTAATTTCTTGATATTTAATTTTATCTTTGTTTTTATGTGTTCTTCTTTCGTCCATCTTTTCGAGAATTTCTTGTGTCATCCATTCTTGTTTGGCAGCTTTTGTAAATGTTAAAGTTTTCCGTCCCACAGTCTCGATTGCGTTCTTTATATTCTTCCACTTTGTGTCAATATCTGTAGTGTTCTTATTTTGTTGTTTTATTTCTTGGATACTCTGATTTATTTTGTTTTGAGTTTCTTGGTATGTATTTGGTTCTCTTAACTTATCAATGCATATTTGTGGTCTAGATCTTTTCATTAATGGTTTTCTCAATCTTACATTCATATTTGCTACTACTGGGTTGTGGTCCGAGTTTACATCTGCTCCAGGGTAAGTCTTCACTACTGTAATAGAGTTCTTGTACCTGTTCCTTATCAAGATGTAATCTATCTGATTTCTTATGATTCTATCTTTGCTGTCTCCAGGAGCTTTCCACGTGTAGAGCCGGCGATTTGGTAATTTAAACATTGTATTCATAACTACTAGTTCTTCTATCTGGCACATCTGAATTAGTCTTTCACCACGCTCATTTCGCTCTCCCAATCCATACATTCCAACACAACTATCCACACTTCCTCTGCCCACTTTGGCATTAAAGTCACCCATTAGTATCAGAACTTCACGTTTTTTTGTTGTTTTCATTATTGTTTCTAATTGCTCGTAGAAGTCTTCTATTTCTTGTTCCTCCTTGTCAGCTGTTGGTGCATATACTTGAATAACATTCATTTTCCCTATATTGGTGTTAATTTGTAGCATTATAATGCGATTCGAAAGCGGGGTGAAACCAAGTACGGATTTATCTATTTCCTTGCTTACCATTATGGCCACACCATATCGGTTTGTTCTATCAGAATATCCACTATAATATATAGCTCCGTTTCTAGTCCGTTGTTTTCCAGACCCTGGCCATTGTACATCGCTTATTCCTAGAATTTCGATATTTAATCTTTCCATTTCTATCGCAGTATTCTCTACTTTACCTGATTGTAGTAAGCTTTGCACGTTCCATGTTGCAATTCTCATATTTCCTCTTGTGGCAATTTTTAAAAGTGTTCTATTATTTACATCACAGGGATTTCGCTGGCTTACGACCTGGGAAGCCCTGTGGCTAACTAGTGATTTACTTCCCCTGCCGGATCTTGGTTTCCGCGGCTCATGATCAGTAAGGTTACTCATTTGGTTATTGCTAGCCATGATGATTGTACTAGGGATGCTCTTGTGAGCCTTTACTACAGTGGTTTCCCGTGGCCTTCTGTAGCCTTATGTCGTTGACCATCTTCCTGGTTCATCCGCCTTTGAGACCGATTTCTCAATCTCAGGACAAAAGAGTGCCCTTCCACCAACCAGCTCGTCCGCCCGAAGCCGTTGACCAGAAGGTGGGGGATTGCTTATACCGGCAATCGCTCGGTGGTTTTTCGCCATATCTGGTTACCCTCACTTAGTTTAGCCTGCAGACCAATGCAGTTGCCCGGGGTGTGGCACGTGGAGCCATAAGTGAGAGTTAGGTGTCTTATGAGGACCAGTTATCAAGAACCATCTCCCGTCTATGACGCTCGATGTGGTCGTTCCGATAAAAGGTACTACCTCTATAACACAACCCTACACCCCATTAAGTTTATGGATATATTTAAATTTTATAAATTCATAAACGTTTTACTGGTACGATGGTCTCTTATCTAATTAAAAATAGCTCATACTCAAATCCTATATTTACAAACGATATTTCCAAGTTAAAGTTTTTGCCTCAAAATCAAAGTACAATGCTATTTATTCTAGAGCCCTTAATGTATTTTCCTTAGTTTATTCCTCCTTTAAAAATGGCTACAATGGCAATAGCTTTTATCTTTTAAATTTAAATTTGCAAAATTTTTCATTTTTGATGTACCTATGAACATTGAGTTACTTATTTAAGTCAAAAAGTATTACTATAAGTAACACTTTAAATATCTTAGATATACCATATATAATTATTACCCCCGCTAGTCAATTAAATATTATTGCCGTGGCATCCGCTCACGCTACTACAATGCTTCTTAATCATTTCTGGGATTATAATAATCTCGACCACTTTCAAAATCACATGATAACTCGAGTTGTAATAAATAAAATTAAAGGAAAAGCTCGAGAAGTCATTTCCGTATATCGGTGTAAGGATTGGCCCACAATGCGAGTCACACTAATTTAAAATTTAGCCAATCAACGTTATGAAAATTCACTTACACGAGACATGGTTAACTGGACATGGAATCAAGGACTCAATGAAACTCATCAACAATTTTACGAGAAAGTTATGTCACTTTTGAACACAATTTCGAGTCATAATAAACTACATACCGACAATGCAGATGTAATGAGTAACAAGAAGGAATTCTTTCAACAACAGTCCCTAAATGCGTTCTTAGCAGGATTACGAAAACCAATGGGATCAACCATACGATCAATGAGGCCTACAAATCTTGCTTTTTCTTTTTAATTCATCCAGGAAGAAAATAATATTAGATATTTGCTAAAAACAACCAATTTTTCATTGCCAAATAAGAATTCTACCCACATATAATCCCACAGACAGCCGTAATTCAGAAAATTACCACAATGGCAACAACCCATGCCCAGGCCACAGTTACATCAACCATTTTTCGGAAGTAATCGAGCACCGTCCCGACCAACATTTACCTCAAGATAGCTAATACAACCCGCTCGATTCCCGCCAAGGCAACAATTCTTGGCAAACACACAACTTCCAATACCTAACCCATGGGCAAGCAGACCACCGCAACAGAATAAACTAGCTATGTCTGTAAGTACACGCCAAACAGAATATAAAACAGGTTCAAGCTTTATAAACTTTAGGCTAGAACCACAGCAACCACACACCCCAAAGTTCTCCATAGAAGAGCTGTTCAATATTGAACAACAAGTCGAAAACTGTACCGATGCGTACTATGGAGAATATGCATATTACTATCCAAATCAGGACGCACATTCAGATGACTACCATGTAAAAGATTACCAAAATGTCCGATACGAAGAAAAAGAAGATGTTAATTTTCCAAAACTCTAGGAGAAAAACGAAGAAACCTAATCGAACTCAATTCCTATTCAGATAAAAAAGAACTTCCATATATGGAAATTAAAAATCTTCCGCTTAACCTTCCTCTTGATACAGGGGCAACCAAATAATTTCTTAACTTCGAAATTGCATCAAAATTTTATAAAAACTTTATCAAACATAAATCAAAAATAATGAACAACTATAACGAGACAATGACGCTACTAACCCACAATCAGGAGATAATAACTGCAGAAACCAACAAAATTCGAACTGACTTTCTGAAACCAATTCGTGTTTGATTTCAACCAATACATGAGAGTTGGAAACGTTCTAGACCAGATGAATTAAGCCTTACAAACCATTATTCAAATTTTAGATGACCTACTGACAGCAATCACATTCTCAAAAATCAAACTCTTATTGCAATAATAATGCAGGATGAATGCCATACCGCGCGAATCATCAACACTTATCTGACTAAGATCGGTACACATACAATAAATTGGCCTGCGTTTAGCCAGGACTTAAATCCAATAGAGCATGTTGGGAATGAGCTTAAACAATGAGTCCGGGACAGAAATCATGTACCAGGGAGCATAGTTGAATCGAGAGCTCCGCTTAATGATAAATGAGAAGCAATGTCTCAAGAATTTATTAGAAAAATCATCTCATTCATGCGAAATCAACTGAAAAGTGTAATTAGTAGTAGGGGTGGTAATATCAAATACTGAAAACTAAAGAAATTCCTTTGTCTAATTGATGATTTTTTTGATCAAAACGTTTTTGTTGCCTTCGTTTCAATGATGAATATCTAGGAAACTCTGTTTGTATTGCATTTTGTTTTTATAATGTATCCTTCAAATAATGCAATAGCAGTTTTTATAAGTTTAAAAATAAAGTTATTCTTTACACATTACATCTTATTTTCATTCTTCTTACATTCAAACGGGAGGTGTTATCTCAAAAATATTTTTTTAGTCGATTATTTTGCACTCAAATGTTTGTAATAACTGTAATTTGTATGAAGAGGTTCGCACGTATATCTTTTCGGTGGGAACAGATCTTGCGTCTGAAAGCGCGTTTTAAAATATCGACATCTTGGCCAAAAGTAAACCAACGAACATTCTTAAAAGATTAAAATGTTCCTTTTTAGTACTTTTACTATTATTAGTAACTCGAGTAAAAATTTTTATTGCTCAAATTTGCTTAAAACTCCTATAAACAAAATAATTTACAAACTTTTTAAGAAAATTACAACTTCAAACGGGTATAACTTTATACAAATAAATACAAAGTAATTTAACAAATTTCGTATGAAAATCTATAAATTAAGCTTTAAAATGAGACTTTGTAAAGCTCATTTTCATGCGTAGAAGCCGAGTTACAATCGAAAAAGCTTTGATAAATAGTTATTTTGCAACCATGTTGCACTAATTTTTCAATATCTCGAGCTCTAACTATTGAATTAAAGTTTAGTAATAGTAATTTACGTAACAAGTTCCGAAATCGATATTTTACGAGACGAGTAGAAAGTTTCCAGCGCGAGCCGTAGGCGAGTCCTGAAATCCTGGCAGTCTTGTAAAATTACTTTTGGATCGTGTTACGTACAATATTTTTTCTGCAACCGTTTTGTATGTTAAAAATACTGTAGTTACTCTCGTGAATTCAACCTTAAAAAATCTACTTATGAATAATAATAACACAATTCTTTCTTTCTTTCTTTCTTGCTTCCCTTCCTTTTACCCTATCAGGGTGTCGAATTTGGGCTAGCTATTTTAATTTCCATTTATCCACCTCTTCCATTCTTTTCTCTTTCCTGCCATTATTTTCAATTCCTCGAGTGATTTTTGTTTATCAAATTATTGTGAATTATATTTATAATAACACAATTATAACAATTATTTACATTGATATTGTCAGGAATATTAACGGAAGTGGCAGTATTGAAATTAGTGTTAGACGTGTCAGTACTTTTACTATTTTTTGAGATATTAACTTGGTTGGGGCCATTTTCAATATGTGAAGCTATGTGAATTTTATTTTTTAAAGAATTTTCTATGTATCCATATGCTATATTAGTTGATTTCCATTCTCCGTGTCTTTTCAAGCTAGTTATAATACCACCACTATCAGCCAGTAAAGTGACTGAAGATCCTTCGTAGACAGTGCCCGGTGTATGCTTTGGGATGCTGTACTTTAAGAAATTCAGCAATAGTGCAGGCGATTTTTACAAAAGTGTGAATACTAACAGGTTGTATAGTATACCTTCCGTTTTTGCAATATACAAATAATCTACGATGCGGTGTGTTTGCTTGACGTAATGACTAGATTTCGGCAAATATGCATATTGCATATTTTGCATATTGTGCATATTATATGCAAATATTTCATATTTTGGCATATTTGTATAAAAGTTTGCATAAAGTGCATAAAAGTTCAGATTTTTATACTGTATTTGAAAATTTTTAAACATACCAATTTATTTCAATTCTTGTATAAAATTTTGTAGTCATTTTAATCAAGAAATGATCTAAGTACGTAATCTCTACAGGTACAAAACATTTACAATTTCAAAGAAGATCAATTTAAGTAGCCCTCAACATTCTTAGAAAGTCTCGGTCACTGAGGCATTCAGTTATTGGATAATCGCTAAGGGTTCGCTCATTTGCGTTTTATGATCTAATCCCCAAGTCTATCTACAATTTATTGTATCTTAACAGCAGGTAAACGGCTAATAGTTTTGTTCCTAATTTAGGGATTTTCCAAAATCTCCCAGTTTATTGAATTATGTACCTAAACATTTCTAATTTGATGCTCAGATTTGTAAATCATTTTTGTTTTGATATTCAAAGCGTAAACACTCGTTGTGCATAACAAAAAGGACGATTGTGATTTTATAATGCCTAAAACAACCAGTGCTTCAACTTGGATTAAACCTTATAAAGAGCTGTCTATGGATATTTTCTGATAAAAATCTACTGCTCAGTCTGTGGCAAAATTGTAAGTATCTAATATTTTCTATTAAATATCTAATATTTCATACATACAGGGTGTTTCCAAATGACACTTACAACGTTTGACTGTAGATACTTCTCGAAAAATTGAACAAAACGATATAGTTAATGAGGGGTCAAACTTATTTATTTTTCGAGATACAGGGTGTTAAAATTTAAAAAAATTTAATTCTTTTAGTTAATAACAACAATAACTTTAAAACCAATAAACGTATTTACTTGAAATTTAGTACTCGTAGGTTGTTTTTAAATGAAAAAATAGCTTCCTTTAGTGAGAAAAACTTGTCCATAGTACAATACAATGGTGTGTATTCAGAAAAATTTTTCACCTTTACTTTTTTTTATGAAGTCAGCTATTCTAAAACACAATTATTTTTATTGTAATTGAATTAACAAAAAAAAACTTTTGTTGAATTTTAAAATAAGTTATATGATGTACTAATGGTTAGTAACAAAAACTAATTTGTGGATTAATACTGCATTTAAAACACTTGGCGAGTGTTTTTTTTTTCAAACCAGTTATTTGATTAACCAAAAACACCTTGTATATTTTTATATTTTAAAGGTTAGGTTAAAATAAAGGTTTTTATTTTTATTTATAGATAGCATGTGAGAAGAAATTTCAGATAGACCAACATGTGAGAACTGCTTCACACATTGCAAAAAATGGAAATATAGGAGGAAAACATCAAACTTCAATGGCTAAATGTTTCCAATCTACTTCAAAAAAATTAGATGAGCAAGAAACTTTTAATGAAGACTTGTGTCGCGCATTAGTGTCTGCAAACATACCGCTTTCAAAATTAGCAAATGTAAATTTTAGTTCGTTTCTAAAAAAATATTGCAAACTTAATGTTCCAAGTGATCGGTCTCTAAGAAGAAATAATGTGAACGGGCTATACTCGTCGGTGTTAATTAATATTAAGGAAGAAATTGCAGATAATTATTTTTACATATCTGTAGACGAAACCACTGATTCCTCAGGAAAGTATATTGCTCATTTATTGATTGGTGTTCTTAAAGAAGATACCTTACCAAAATCTCATCTTATTTCATGCCAGCAACTTGAGAAAACAAATGCTTTAACAATTTCGCGTTTTATACAAGAAACATTAGCAACTTTTTTTCTTCCGACAACTATTCCTTCTAATAAATTACTGCTTATTTAATACATGTTACTTGTGTAGCGCATGGATTAAACAGAGTTGCAAAGGAAATACGAAAAAAGTTTCCTCTTGTAAATACCATGATATCCAGTGTCAAAAAGTATTTCTTAAATCTCCTATAAGAATTCAACTTCATAAAGAAATGCTACCTAACATTCCTCTTCCACCACAACCTATTTTAACGCGATGGGGAACATGGTTAGAAGCAGCTAATTTTTATGCAGATCATTTTGTTAAAATAAAGAACATAATTGATACGTTAACAGATGAAAGTTCCCAATCTCTTTTGGATTCTAAACAAACTTTTCAGAGTAACTTGCTTCAACAAGAACTTTCATTTATAAAATCAAATTTTAGTTTTGTTCAAAAAAGGACAGGAAGTTTTGGAAAAGATATTTTAAAAAAATTTGAAGCTACTATGGAAAAAAATAAAGGTTACCATATTCTTTCTGAAGTAGTCAGTGTTCTAGCTGGAAATATTTCGGAAACAATTAATTTAGAACCAAATGTTTTGTTTAGTTTGAAAAATGCTCCCGTTACATCAGTTGATGTTGAACGAAGTTTTTCCATATATAAATATATGTACTATAGACAGAAGCCACAAGTTTTTGTTAGAAAATTTTGAACACCACTTGGTCATGTATTGTTACCATAATTCTAAATAAGTTTATTCATACTTAAAAATGATGTAGTTACTTAAAATAAATGTAAATCTTAATGAATAGTAGGAAATATTTAGTTATGTACACTTTTTTTTTAAATAAAATTGTTACTATTTTACGATTTTTTTATTTATTTGTATGCATATTTTGTAAAATATTTGCATATTTTCGGGTAAACACGTGCATATTTATGCGCATATTTTCTACATTTTTATTTGCATATTTGCCGAAGTCTAGTAATGACAAATATTTTCTGTATAATGAAATGATATTTTCTCCAATAACCACAAAGGTTCTTTTCATGTTCGTTTTAGGATTAGGAATTTTAATTACTAACATGGTTCTCTTATCTCCTATATCATCCAATCTCATTTTTTAAAGATCCTCACGACGACAAGCGCCTGCCAAACCAATTATTAACGCAACCTAAAATTTACAAAAAAAAATAATAAAAAAAAGAGAAATTAGATTTAATTATACAACCTTTGCCATTACGTAGATCTTATCTTCTAAAATTGATCTATTTCTTTTTTATTCAATACTTTAAATTTTTTTGGTTTGTAGCCTATGGATTTTCTTTTAAAGAAAACAATAACTTTTGGATAGCGGCTTACATCTATATTATTTTTAATGTTAAGTGTGGATGTAAACATCGAATAATTGCTCCAAAAGCTTGATGGCTTCAAGATATTAGATTTTTTCATGAGATATGCAAGAATGACTTTTTCATTTATAGTAGGTACATTTTTATCATTGCTCCATTTTTGAAATAGATCGTAGACCAATTCATACCATTTTCTTGACTTTACCGGCAATAATTCATAAATAGCGGCTTTAGCAGTTTCCCTAATCTCATCTGGAATCTTTTCGCCTTCACTTTTACTGTTGATTTTTGTTTATTGGAATTAACAAACGAAAAACTGAGCGAAAACACACGAATCTTAAATGACAAGCGTTGTCATAATAAAATTCAAAATTGATGTTATTGTCAAAGCCGTTACCTAGCTACCCTAAATTGTCCCTAAAGTGAAAAAATTAGTCCCTAAAGTGGCTACTTTCGGTACGAGTTATGTTAAATTGTATTTTCGATTAAATAAATCATACTGAGAGTCTTATTTTCGGGACGGCTGCGAAAAAAAGTGATTTTCTTTGTTTTTTTTTAATAAACAAATTTTATTAAAAAAAATGTTTTACCTCTTCTAGTTTGCGATACAGAGTCTTATAAACAATAAAATTGTTTATAAAAATTGTTTGACTACTTGGATCGACATGCAATCTTGAAACTGTTTATCAGCCGCCAAAAATACATTAAAATAACTTGGGTGGACCCATCAGAACTGAAAAAGCCACGGTGACCTAGCTTGTCCCTAGACTAGAAAGTTATTAATAGATTTATTGATTAAATAAATTAAAGTGAAAGATTTACAAGTGTTGTAAAATTAATTGAAAAATATGATTTCTAAAAGTAAAATAATAATATGTCAATATTAGGACAACTCACTTAATCAAAGATAACTTATGAAATTTACAGTTTTATTTAGTAACTTAAATTTATAGATCTAGTGTATTAGTGCCTTGAATTAACGCTTAATGTATTTTTAATGTAATAAGATTAATAATAAATAAAATAATATCAAATACAGTCATATGAACAAAAAATTTTATTTTCTACATTCTTAAAAGACGAGGGTCGACATTTACTCAACCGTAACAGATATGTGAAAAAACAAAACATTCTTACGACAAAGAACTGATAGCATCTCGCAATAATATGCGAAAAAAGAAGGAGCTCTTGCGCAAATACAGAAAAACGCATCGCTTAAGAATAACTATAAAAGTTGGGGACGCCGTATTTTGGAATCGTAGAATTATCATCGAGTGTTTAAACACAATCATCGTTATTTTTAAAATTTTCGAATATTTTACTTATTTCAAAATGTTCAAATTGTTGTTAGTTTGTGTTATCGCGTCAATGGCTTCAGCTAGACCTGGTGGTTTAGGATATGGTGGCTACAGTGGTCTTGGCCATTACGGAGTCCTGCCAGCAGCTACTAGTTACAGGTACGTTTTTTTAACTTATTCAATAATAAAATAACTTATTACTTAAAAATTTTAATTAGGTTTAAAATAATATTTTTTAATTTACTTTTCATATTTTGTTTTATCAATTTAATAGAAATTTCGATTTTGCTTTACAATATTCTGCCCATAACATTTAATTTGATATTTTTTTTTACAGTGAAAATTCCCTTTTCTAGACCAGTTTAAAAAATCTTCAACTTCTGAATATAAAAGTCATATTGTTTTAAATTTAATATATTACAAAAAAAAAACATTCCCATATGTCTTCTTTTAAATTTTATATTATTTATTTAAATTTATAGTTTATCAATTTGAAATATTTTTCAGTATTTGGGCATATTTATATGTACCTGTAAGATGAAAGGCATTCAACCAACTATGAAATCTTTTTGATTTCGTTTACTTTTTCTTGATACATTTCTTTTAAACTATCAGAATTTTATAGTAACTTATATATACAACTTTTTTAAATACAGTATCATACAATAAAAAATATCTTCCTTGTTTATATGATCCGCATTACTTTGTTTTGAAATCAGTCAACGCATAATAGTAAATGTACAAAAGTTTCATGATATTTTTTACAAATAAATTTTCAACTATTGCCAAATACTTTCTTTTACTTCTTTCTTTACCATGTCCATTCCTAAATGTTGGTTATATTCGCTATTATAATTTTATTCACTACAGCTCTGAAGACAGACGAAGGAGACTTAATAAACTACTTACGTAGGTTACGAAGCAATGATGTTCTTTTTCGACCGGGACCCCTCTTTCTACATATGTTGTCCTAAATAATAAGATAAATTCCTCCGTTTTTGGTGTCACATGATGTGATCAACATACTCAAATTTTCACTACTTTCTTGTTTTTTTTTACGTTGTTTATTTGGAAAAACATTACTCTGGCATTTTTAATGCGTATTTTTATCTCTTATATCCCAATTGTCATTTTTATTTAAAACTAGATAAATAATGCTCTAAGTTTGTTCTATTTCAGTACTATATGGTATAATTATGTAATCATCAACCGATGTTTTGCTGACTACCATACATTTAGTTGTTAAAGTATTAAGTTGTATTCTTCGGATTCTCCAGCAAAACTATCAATTAATAGCTGTAGTTCATCCACACAACTCGAAAGCAACACAGTATCATCCACATCTCTCAACCCTGGCAAGTAATATAGAGAATATGCTCGGAGTGCAGATTAAAAATCAGTGGTTACAAAATGCATGCCTGCCCAATTTCACAGAGAATTTTAGTTAACTCAAAAGTATCTAGGCCAATTCTGACATTTGTTTGCTGGTGATTTTTGATCCGACTTGTCCAAGAATTTGCATTACTTTTCCATGTCTAACTTTATCGAATGCTTTCTCAAAGTCTATAAAGCATATTTAAACAGGATGTTTGACAATTCTGTACCTCTAAACCAACACTTGCACGCTAAATAGTGCTTCTCTCGTTCCAAGTTTATTACAGAATTTAAATTGCGTGCCAATAATCTCCCTTTCTATTGTTTTCTAATTCTAACCTAAATTCTGGAGCGAATTATCTGAAGAAATATTTTTAAAACTTGGCTCATAAGACTGATTGTCCTATATTTGAAGCAATTTTCCTTTTCTCTTTCTCTTTCATATTTTTCTCGTTTTTTCCAAGTATTTTAAGTATTTCTGTTGATATTTTATCTTGTTATGTAGCTTTTCTGTGTTTGGCTATTTTTATTCATCCATTGGTATCTTGGGACCTGTTATGCAATTTTGTATTTCTTTTACTTGCCAGTTATAGCTAAATAGTTCTTAAATGTACCATTTTCATCTTTTCCATCTTTTATTCTAAGGTTGTACGACCTTTTATTTCGTATAGCAGCAGCCTATTTTAACTTCTTGTATAAAATAAATACATCGTGCTTCTTTTGCAGATCTTCAATTTCTATTTTTAAAAAAACCTAAAACATATTTTACGACGCCGTTGGCTTTGCAAAACTCCACGGTCTCCAAGGATATATGCGACTCATGGTTGTCCATTACAAGCAAAACCCGATTTTCTGGAGAACATCTAACATTTTTTACAAAGTGTTTCAAAACTTGAATAAAGTTTTCACGTGTCATCCAACCGCTGGAATACGCTAAACCTAAAGATCTGTCATCAAAAACTGACTTCATCATTCTGGCAGCATCAAATCTTTGAACATCTAAACATTGAATCTGGAACATTCCCATTTGCACAAATAATACCAACATAAGTCACGAGTTTCCCTCTTTCCCTGGATGTTACTTTTCCTATTTGATGTTGAACTTTTAAACATTTTGAACACGCTGGACAGTAGTCACGCTCGTCTGAAAAATTGAGTATTTAATATCATGAGAACAATTTTATGTGCCTGTCTACTTCGTCTACGTAATAAATTTGAGCCGGTATAAAGGAATAGCGAGTAAGCACACCTTCCAATTTATTTTGGAATATCCCCACATTTGTTCTGTTAAAACTAGTCATTCGTGCTCAGCTAGTTGTTTCTGGTTTTCTTACTGATAGCCGTGGGTGTAGTCGCATGAAATCTGTAAACCAACACTCTGACCAACATTGACGAACATTTAAGCAAATAATTTCCTAATTGAGTTTTCATCTCATTTGTGAAAATGTGTCATTTATGAAAATCTGGATTAAAGTTCATTTGTTCCATTCCAATTAATATTGCGCCCTTGACGTAAGCGGCTTTTGGTCACCTCATAGTGCTTATCGCTCGCCCGGATACCCAAGCTATTTTTTATTACAGCCCCGACGGCTTGTTTCATAATTACGTGGTCAGAATCTCTATTAGTTTTTTTGTTGTAAATGTTTGGCATAAAAAGATATATTTATTCTTTCATATGGGGCTATGGACATCTGTTCATTGTCTACTCTATATACATAAGAAATATTTTTTCGCTACAGAATGAAACGTCCTCAGAAATAAACGATTATTGCGATATAACCTCAAACTATATAATGTTTATCAAACTTTCGCCAAAATACAAGATTATAAATACTTTTCATATTGGACGCATAGCTGACATAATATAACATCCAAAAATTACATAGTACTTACCAAAAACACAATATTTTAATATTTTTAACAAAATGTTTTTAGTAGAGTTCTCACTCGATACAAACGAACCTTATTTACAACTATTATTTTATCAGTTCAGTGATGTCGCTAATCATATTTTTCCTGAAAAATTTAAACGTGTCAATTCTCTCCTTGTGTCCAAAATCTCCCGGGCCTCCTCTATAATAATATACGCTGAATATAAGTGTATTCGTTAGAATGCTCTGTTGTCATTTTCTGTTCGTGCTAGTATTTTAATCTTATTATCAAAATCGGTTGATATAAACCAATTGATCCCAGTAGTCAAAACGTTAAAACTTGGGTACAAACTCCAAAGATTTGTATCCAAATATGCTATTCTGGCGGTTTATATTGCATGTAACGATCATTAAATTTGTTTTTCCTGACATGTATCTTTAATCCATGTCTCTCACATTTCTGGAAAGTTTTTACAATACAATGTGTTATATACTCATCTCTTTTTAACAAGTGTACTAAAATTTTATTAAATAAAAACTAAAAATTTATTGTTAACTAGATATTTGAAGCTAATTTTTACTATGTCATTGTTTGGTGCCATTATAAAAATATTGTAGTTCTAGGGTTGATGTTCACCATACACCTGTAGTCGCAAAAACCTACGTTGCACCACTGGTCAGCTACAGTGCTCCCTTAGTAACCTCCTATGGCTTGGGTCACGGATACGGACATGGTTTAGGATATGGTTATGGTATAGGACACGGTTATGGTCTAGGTCACGGCTACGCAGGATTGGGCCATGGTTACTCTTTAGGAGGGTATGGACATGGATGGTAAATGCTCCAAAACGAATTAAACATTTTCATTAATTCTGCTCATGTGTTCATTTGTAAATTGTATAAAACATTAAAATAAATTATTTTATATTTGTACATATCTGCTGTAGTTTATTTTCGTACCTATCTCATTGAAAATCAACAAAGAAGATTGAATAATTAATATTAATTAAGAGTAATATTTTTTTATAGCTTTCGTGATACAAAAATCTAAAAATAAAAGTTTTAAAAAAAGAAAATTAAGGACAAGATTGCCAATCAGAGGTGATCCATCAGCAAATGCGGCTTCAATTGAGCAGCAAGAGAACTGAAAGGGATTATTATTTAAAAATGAGTAGACATAATATCACCTACAACATTTAAATTCTTTTAATGACAGTGAGTAGGTATTAAAAAAATCAAAAAAAAATACAAAAGTGTAAAAATATAAGTTTTGCAAAAAAAATTAAAAAATATTGCTATTTACTGGGGGCTATAAGATGCAAGATAATTGACAGCAATAATTGTTTAAACATTTGTTGACCCAATATTACTTGCAAAACTTGGTACCTTAAAACTACAGTGAATGTTGATTGCGAAAGCAACAAAAATAACAAAAACGCGGAATACGCAAAAAAAGCAGTGGATAATGCATAATGATAAGTGTACTGTTTAGAAGAATACTTTATCAATATTTACAGTACCTAAGTATTGGAAACACCTAGAATGAAAAGAAAGCACGTGTATTACTACAAAGTTCTGTTCAAATGAGCTTACCTTCCAAAAAATACATTGTCTTCACGTCCATCATTGCTAACAGTAAAAACCCAGTAAAACCTCATAACCTAATCATATATTTAAGGTGTATTTCCAAATATACCACCAAAATTCATAAACTATTAACATTGAGATAATGTCTACTAAATTTTAATAGTTCCCAGCACTTTTGCTTTATATATTTAAAAATAATAATAATTAATAAAACAGGTAGCACACAAAATAATAAAAAAAATAAGTATTAACTTCGAAATAAATCGTGGTTTTTTTGGCGACATTCTTGGATATTAAAGAGTTTAACAAAGTGTGGCACAAGGAACGCCTTTCCAAAATACATAAACTTCATCTCCATAAATACTATCTGATACTTAAACCGTAAAAATAATTAGAAAAAACTTTATCGAACAAAAAAATATATCAAAGTTCTGAAACTACTTTCTTGTGTCTTGTCTAAGTTAAATATTATGATTTTATGGAATTAAACCATAATTATTGGTTGTGATTGTGATGAAAATCATATTTAAACTAAAGTTTTTTATTATTGGTGATATGTTATTCAGAATTTGTATAAAAACCTTTTTTGATTTCCGACTTCCTGAGTGGAAATCGAAACGTCAAACATAAGTTATTTAAAAATGTGATTATCATCACGATCACCACCAATAATTGTGGCTAAATTCCATAAAATGTAATATTTAAATATATATATATATATATATATATATATATATATATATATAATTAAAAAAATATATAAGTTCACTCTATGAAGACTGGTGATTATTGGCAGCTTGTTAGATTTTACCCTGTATTTTTTGTTTGTAAGGACATACCAGCGCAGCTATGTTCTACGATGTTTAAAATATTCATTTCTAATGAAATTTCTCATAATGAAATGGAAAACAAACGGCAACAACAACAAAAAAGCAAAAAATAGCATTTTATTAATGTGTTTTTTACTGCTAAAAAAGGCCATTTTCCTTCTATAGTAGAAAATAATGACCAATTAACTTCAACCAATGATATCAAATATAATCGAGCAATCAAAAACATGTTATTAAGAAGACTTCTGAATTGGTCATTTAAATAACGCAACTAGAGAATTTATGTAGATATACTATAATAAATTTCTCCTAATAGCACGAGAATTGTGATTTGACATTATCAAAATAGAGGTTATTTGTATACCTATTAAATACCTCGTAAAAATTAAAACATTTCAAACTACATTCAACACTTCAAATAGCAAAAATTATCAAATATTGTAATTAGTGACCAAATAGTATGCAAACCACATCAGGAATTCTAAAATTTCATAGATCTTAAGTATCACATTCTATAAAAACTGAGAATCTACACAATATTAATATTATAATGATAGCAAAATGGGAAATGATCAACAAAGTTTGTTGTGTTTGTTGTGTGAAAAAAACAAAGTGTTTTTTTGTGTTTTGACTTATTAAACATTTTCAACAATTTTTGTAGTTATATGTAAAGTTAAAACTTAGATATAAATAGCAGTATTAGATCAATTTAGAGATATAAAAATTGTATTAAAATTATAGAATTTCAATTAAGAACTTCAATTAACATAAAGAAAAATCTTAATTTTTTTTATCCGGAATCTAAAAATAACTATATCTGTATAGGTCACAATAAACTAATTGTGCATCCTGCCAGTGGGCTGTCGTCCTTAGTTGATTGTCCATCCTGCCATTTCTAGGATGGTGGACAAGTCATTAAGGGACATCTCCCTTATGTGAGCAGGTGTGGACCACGACTCGCCGAACGCGTATTCACGTCTTAAGGATAACTTTGGACATTCACATAGGAATGCTCTACAGTTTCGTAATTCGTTGCATTTTGCATAGATGTGTGTCTACTAGCCCCAGTGTATGAAGGTGTTTGCTTGGTTGACAATGACCAGTTAAAAAACCAACTGTCAAGAGTGGGTTTTTCCTGGTCATTCCCTATTTTGACGCTGACTTTTCAAGGTTACTTAATGTTACCCTGGCAAGTCTACATCCTTGTCCTTCTTCCCATCTTTTAATAATTTGCGTATGGGAGTTACATTTCACAATTGCCGTGATTGTTGTAGTTGATCAACCAAAAATATCCCCGGGTCCTAAGATTCTCAGGCCTGTCGCCTTCCTAGGCAACTGGTCAGCAATGCAGTTGCCTTTATTCCTATTGTGTCCTTTAACCCACCTCAGGATGATAATATTACTATCCTAATCGTAAGTGATACTCCATTACTAACTTTGATGTGATACGGGGTCTATTCAAGGTTAGTAGCGCTTGTCTGCTATCTGCGCAGATTATTATAGTTTTCTCGGCTACACCTTTTTGGGTGATCTCGTTTGCGGCTATGAAGATATCAGTTTGTTCTGTCTGAACTACACTGGCATTTTTGCCATACCCCACTTTATTCTTAAGTTCAATGATCTGCAGTATATTAGGAGTATATCTGGAGTATATTCTTGTAGCAAGGGTAGCGCATCCAGCTATAGATTTCGCGCAGTTTGAGGTTAGCTGTAACCTTTTCCAGTTATGCAAGCGCCCCATCGTCATCACAGACTGCTCTGATGATCTCACCTGAGTTAGTCCACGATTTGAACGTGGGCCCTTTTACCTGACTACTGGAAGTGAACAAGATTGCTCTGTCAAATCCCTAATCAGACTGCGTTTGATAAGGTTTACCTGGTCGGCAGTGATCCTTCCGTACGGGTCTACCTTATCTATAATAGCGACTTTAAGGCGGTTTCCGCAAAGCTTTGGAACAGGCCTTTCTACCACTGCGTGATTTCTTATACTTCTGTGGTATGCCTCCATGGAGGTACTTGGTCGCTTCACATCGAGGGCCGTCGGCCTATGTCCTCTTTTGGAGATGGAACCGTTGACAGCTTTTGATGTGGGTACCGTCACCTGAGTGCTTTTTCCATTAGGTCAACATTAGTTTTTGGTTTTTTTCTTGTACGTTCTTGTACGTTTCTTGTTGTTCCTACGAGTAGCTATGGCATGGTTTTATACGATAAGGTTTGCTTAATTTCCCAGGGGGATCGTTTACGCCCACATATAACCCTGTGGCCATATAGCCATCGGCACAATTACCTCACACCTTAGCTTGGGTAGGCAGCTTCTTGGTCACTTAAGCAGTTCATCCATTTCTAATATCTTGACTATCTAAGAGAGATTTCTAGATATTCCAGAGTTCTAAGTGGTAACAGGAACTGCTCTAGCGTGATCGTTTTGCATCTTTCCATACTTCCCATTCACCAGGCCTAGTTCATTTATAAGGAGAACCTTCATTTAATGAGAGAGCTCAATATAACAAAGATCCCATTCATTCACACACACATACTTGGTCCGCTTCCTGCGCCAGACTACAGCCATATCTAAATAATCAGCTTAAGTCCTCCAACATATGCCATGTAAATTTGGAAACAGGAGTATTTACGCATGCCTAGCATATTCCATTGGCTTTATAGAACTAATTCTAAGCTTTTTTAAACTTTTATTCATTTCAAACAAATCGTAACTGAACAGCGAAGTGCTCACTTCGAACTGTTTATAATTTGGGAAATAATTCCGTTTCAGATTTTTCTTTATTTCCAAAAAATAATATCTAAACAGCAAAGTGCTGAATTACTCTACGTCTGACTTGCCAAATAATTCTAAAATTAAAAGACTAAAACGTCTAGACGAAGTCTAGACGTTTGATGATTGTAATAGTTGAGAAAATAAAACACATAGTTTCGTTGAAATGGGCTTCTCAGGCAAAATAAGTATCCAGTTAAGATTAAGACCTAGCCTATCGTTTGGCCGAAAGAAATACTGCTTTTATGGATGTAATATTTGAATGTACGCAGTGAGTGTTCCGTCGAAGGGCCAGATTTCACTTATTGATATTATCATCTTTAATATTAAAAAGAAATAATACTCAAGAGTTGGCTACATACCATATAGTTAAAAAACTCTGACATAGAAGTAAACCACTTTTATGTTGTAATTGGAATATTTATTTAAAAATTAAATTTAAAAATCCAAAACGATCAAGTTTAGAACGGAAACCTCCGCAATTAATCCGAACACGCTCTGAACTTAATCCTTTTGAATTTTTCTTTGTATAATAATAATACTCTTTGTTTTAATTGGTCAGAGTGACAATCTTTGTTAATTGCTAATTGGTCCCATCTTGCAATACGAATACTTATTTCCCACAAGTCATGGTAGCTACAAGAAGTGCCACCTATTTCGGTGATGATGAACGAAACACGATTTAACAAAATAGGTTTCTATCCTTTTGAACTATTCGAAAGATGCAAAGTAAACTTCAGCAAACGTTTTGCTATGGCTAGGATGAACTGAAAGGCCATACATATAGCGTAACAGTACAATTCGTCAAACATTTATGTGTAACATAAATTGTAACATTGTCGGAGCAGGGTTGATTGTTTGAGGATAACGATACAAAAATTTTTATAGTTCATAAAAAGATATTTAAAATGAGTACAACAAAAAGTCATTTTTATGTAAACTGAGTAAGTTACAGCTCGTTAAAGATGGACTCTTAGAATATTTTAAGAAAAAAAAGCAGTTTTGTTTAATTGCCTTGTTGTCAGATTCCAGTAAGAGCCTAAGAAGGTATCCATTGAATTCTGGCAGGCAACGGTGGGGAAAATCTTTTTGAAGATTTACGTTACGGAGCAAAACACCCTGTCATTTTTCGGCCGAGTAAAATACTAGGCCAGAAGACCAGGGTAGTGTCGGATTAACGGTGTTCCGACTAAAACTTTAACCACCGTTTCAGAGAGATGATCTTTCCATTCAATAAACAACTAAAATAATAAACTAAAAATTTACCTCACTAAAACTTAACCATACCTATTACCGTAAATCAGACAATATTTCAGACGTTAGGCCATAAACTAATAAATAATATTAACCATAAATTTCAGATCACTGGTTTAATTTCCTTCTTTGTCCTTCTGCTTCTTTTTCTTCATCACCCCAGAAATCAGATAGTGTACTTCTCTCCGTTGTTTCTCTTCTCTCAACATTATGTTTTATTTCTTTCATCCAGCCCGAAACCCATTCTCCTCTCGAAATCTCCCCTTTCATCTCTGGCAGTTAAAAATGTGGGCGGGAGCGTTTGGTATCCCATAAACAGTACAGTCTGCCGAGGCATATTTGCCTATTCTATTTGTGAAGGTGTCAAAACTACTATGTTGGGTCAGGAACTAATCTAGTTTCCTGAACTTATATTCCCACCATGGCCTCAGATCGGGAATAAGCTCCTTCGTCCACCTTACCTTTCCGCTATCATTCGCTCGTTCTCTTTGCCACTCTACTATCGTTCTTTCTCTCTCATTCTCATCTATATTTAATTAAAATAGCAGTTTAATTAACCCAATATTCACCAGAATCAAAATTGTATTGTGAAAGGAATAATGCATAATTTTTAAATAAAGTTATATTAAATTGTATCGTCTATTTTGAAAATGTCTAAAAAAATGTTCTTTTTTCAAAATAACTTAAAAACTATAATATATACATAAAAAATGATACAGTACGCAAGTGAGATTCTTTTTCAATAAATAGTCTCGTTTTTATAAACTTTTGTATCGCAAAAATAATAAGGATGTAACCGATGAAAATGTATGTCTTGAACACGCCTTGTTTCAATTGCTTCAAACCTTATTTTTTTTAAATTTAAGAGTAGTTTAGCTTTCTTATGAACCTAGCCTTTTACTTCTTAAAATTAACTTTTAAATGGTTATGTATACATAGGTATATTTAAACTTGAAATTTAACTGACTTATTAAAGAAACACCAATGATATTTTTTTATTTTTAAAGGCATATTTACAATCTACTCATAAACAGTACAGTTAGTAATTAGTAAATGTGATGACAATATTGACTTGATTTGAGTAGCGTCCAGCGACATTTCTCCAATTTCACCTATGTAACCAGGTATTCTGACCAAGTCCCCTTCAGTCTTCGTTCCTCCATTAGTAGCTGATATAATTCACTGATAATTTTACTAAGTTGGGTTGAATTGTGAATTTTGGCATTGTTGGCTTAAAGTGATATGACATCTTTTACGATTGGTTCTCCTAGGTCATTGTTAATGATTGCATTGCTCACATACCAATGGTTGTTAGCTATCATAAGCAGTGTTTTTGATTAAAAAGTCTGCAAAATGTTTGTGTTTGAAGACTTGCTACAGCCTCAGAGTTCTACGCTGTAAGTCCATATTGGTTTCAGTAAGACTTTGTAAAGCAATATCTTGTTCTCCAATAATAGTTGTGACTTTCTGTTTAGTAAACAATTTATTTGGTTTAGCTAAAGAGACCCTGGGTCTACAAAAAAGCTTTAATCAACTGAATTACAGTGGTTTGATGAAGAGTGTCGTTACATAACAAAGAGGGAAAATAATGCATATCAACGACTACAACAACGACATAGAAGAGGAAAGGCAGAGAAGGAATATAGAGTGCTAGGGAGGGAAGAGAAGAACTTACATCGTAGAAAGAAAAGAGAACACATAAAAAAAGACCACCAAGACGTGGAAGAACTAAATAAACCATCAGAAACCAGAAAATGCAACCAAAAACTTAACAAAAGCAGAAAAGAATTTAAACCAAGAACAATGATGTGCAGAGACAATGAAGGAGATATAGTAACTCAACAGAGTGAAATACTATAAAGATGGACAGAATTCTTCAAAGAAAAGTTTGAAAAAAACGAAAACCCCCATATGATGGAATTATACTGGATTAAACGCCTAAACGGATACCAGAGAAGCAACCTTCCTTAAGGAGCTGAAATGCAAGAAGCATATACCTGACCGAAGAACAACAAGTCACCTGGATTAGACAACATTAGCGCAGAGGTAATAAAGGAAAGTGAAGACTCCCTATTGAATTGAACACGATACACGAACTAATAATGAACATATCTAATAAAAAAACGGGTGTGGCAGTCCAGTGGGACTGCCGGTAGAAGTTATACTTCTATATAGGCGTTCGCCGTTACAAATTTATATGAGAGTCAATCTGCACAATCATTACATATTTAATACTATAGGAAAGCAGCACAATACCTTTCGTAGAGTTATAGAACATTATTGCTTTAGGTTTACTTTCGTCACCCGTTGTCGGATCGATTTGGTCATCGTGGTTGACAAAATGACAACATGTGTTTTGGTTTTGGTATACAGGACAATATTGTCATATCTTTAGTAAATTAAAACATAGTTGATTTTGGCGGTCTATTGTTCATTAAAAATTCGGTTGGGATGTGCCTTCTGTTTTTCCGTAGGTTGTCTACAATTGTTGGACTATGATTTGTCAGTAAGTTTTGTGCGAGTTCAATTGGTGTAAACCAATTGTCCATTGTAACATTCCGGTTGGATCTGGAGATTGGTTTGCAAAGCCTCTCAACCACATCGTTGACTGCAGAACTGATAGAATATGGACCTGGTGAAAATACCTTCAGACCATATCGGGCCGGTTTTTTGGAAGGTACATTCTAAAACTACAGCTACCTCTAAAGCCTAAAAGCATTTCATCGATAGTGAGATATTGGCCAATGGTATAATATTTTTGAAAATTTTTAACTACATCCTCGAATACGACTCTAACTGATGCAAGTTTGTCTACTTGTGTCCGTTCGTCCCTTGTACGAATATCATCTAGGCGTAAGCACTTCATAAGAAATCGAAATCTGCGGAGAGCCATCGTTGCCGGAAATATGTCAATGCCAGTACCATTTCTTTCCCAAAACTCAAAAATTGAAATTCTACCTCCACGGTAAACTCCAGATAAGTAAAGCAGACCAATCAGAGTTTTTAGTTCACATATATTTGTTAGCCTCGCATCGGAACTGTTTTTATATCTCACGGACACACGCTCGATATGTTTATACATTAGTACATTCAACAATATGTTTTATAATTTTGTCATTAAAAAACAATTCCCAGCATTCTTTTTCAGTTTTGCAACTTTTCGCTTCACGAATAACTACAAAAAGTTTTTTTATGATATTTTCTCGTCTAGTTCTAACATTTCGTGATCCGCATATCTTATTCCATTTCATTCCATCTTTGGTATTGTAATGAAGGTGTTGGTTTGACTTACCTTGTGGAATACATTCTTGTACGTTTAATTCGGTGTCTGATAAATCCAATTCAGACTCTGAGTTATGATTAGCATCTTCATGTTCTAAGTTGCCAACTATAGACTCATCGGGATGTGAATCTTCATAATTTTCTTCCTAGTCGGTTGCAACTTTCTCGTAGAGACGTTGCAAATGTTTTGCCTCTCTCTCTCATAAGAATACATTGTTTTGCTAAGCTCTAAAAATAATACACTGCAAATTTTGTTTTGTACTTTCATAAAAAAAACTTACATTAAGAAACGGGTTGGGTCTGAGAGAACGAAAACACATATATCATCAACACTGTTGCTTCAATGCGCATTCGTAACTGAGGGATTATAGCTAACTATGAAGACGAAAGGTACCTAGACCGCCAGGACCGTACTTAGACTCGCTGACCGAATAGGTATATTAAAGGAACTGAGTGGGCCTGACAGACCCAACCCGTGCATCGCAGGGTTAATGCAATTTCGTGAATTTCGCAGATTTGCTACTCTACCATACATGGGACGATATCTCATGTACGCATAATAGTTGTGTACATGAATATCTCGGCACCAACAAATAATATTAAATGGTTCGTACTGTTATTAGCCTAGGGGATAGTTTCTTAGGGTTAAAATGATTGCAACCAGAAAAATGTTTCATCAGAAATGAATAAATTTTTATTGATTTAAATCCATAAATTTAGAATTTTAATTTATACAATAGTATTATTAACGTTGTCGTCGTCTTCAGGGGTTAAAGAGTTTATCTTTAAATTTAAAGAAATATCGTTTCATAATATTGTTCTGAAGCTATTTTCTTGTGGCATTTTAAATTAATTACTATTTACCTGGGAAGAAGCCACATTTAAAATTTAAAATACGTTTATTGACGTTTCAATTTGCACTTCGGAAATCGTTCTCAAAATACAAACAGTAAATTAAACAAATTTTGTTTTTTATTACTTAGTGAAAAATTCTTCTAATTTAATTTTATTTGACTCATTTATATTGACAATTCAGATATACATTATACATTTTAAAGTAGACGACTTTAAAATGATATTGCCAATATAGTTGAGTTGCGCTCCTGTAACGATTTTACTTATAGTAAAATCAAGATAGTTCATTCCATGATACTATAATAACAAGATAGGATCTTCCCGTAGCACAAAATAGGTCGTGTTCGCGCTTGCCGTCATTGGAGAGTAGAATTTGAATTCTTCTTAAAGTTAAATGGGATTTGTATGCATTCTGTGATGAAATTACTAAACGAAAATAAGTTAAGTGGTTTAGTAATTACAATAATCGTACACATAAGAATATCTCCAAACTATTTATTAAAGATTATTTATTGATACATACAAAAAACTGACATTTCGAACGTCAAACTCTCCAATGACGTCACGACTTATGCGCAATATCTTATCTTGTTAGTCTTAGTATCATGGTTCATTCGATTACATGAAATCAACTTTAACTTGAGAATATCCGTCAGAAAAAATCATAGCATGTAATTCGTCTTTCAAAAGACAAACCCATGCCATGATGACAGTAAAATTCTCCTGCTAGTGATTCCATAGTACATTATGAGGGAAAACTAGGAAAAAACCTCATAATACTATCCCGACATGGTAAGTAGTTGGTCGTGCATTTAGTTTACCTTCAATAAACACCAAACTCTGATTTTATATGTTTGTTAGTCAAAAAACATAAATGATGTATCCTCTATATGTTACTGACTTACTAATACTGGTATTTTCTTATTAATAACTTCCTCTTTCAATATGGGTAACCAGATCCTACTACATTCTGCCGAGGAATTTGCGACACAATTTGTCTCATTTAGCATAATTAGAGCCGCTTCTTTGATTTTTCTTTTTTTACCATCCGTTTCTTTTAGGACTACATTTGAATTTGATTACGCATGGGATAATGAACATAGGGTTCAATGGAATAATTCAAATGTAGTCCTAAAAGAAACGGATGGTAAAAAAAGAAAAATCAAAGAAGCGGCTCTAATTATGCTAAATGAGATCAATTGTGTCGCAAATTCTTCAGCAGAATGTAGTATTGGGCAGAATTAGCAGAATTGGGAGGTAAGGTCCTATTTTCTGCCTATGTTACTGAACTATAATATATTAAGGTTTTGTTTTTTTTTTTCAAAGTTAATTTAAATCATCAAAAGAGATTTACTTAAAATATGGTTAAAACTTTAATCAAAATACATTTTAACCAAATAATGTAGTTTTATTACTAATAATGAATACTAACTTTTTTTGAATTGATTATAATTTTTCTCTGTAAAATAAAGTACAAATGTGATCAAAAATTTGTTAATCTGAAAAATTTATTCCACACACTTAAATTCGAGGTTTACTAACCACTCAATCGTAACAAATATTGTTAATGAAAAAAAAACAAATATCTCCTAACAAAGGACTCATAATATCGCAATAATGTGCGAGACAAGAACGAAGTCTTGCGCAAAGAGAGAAAAACAAGGTGTTCAAAAATTAGTATAAAAGTTAAAGATGGTTTATTTCTGAATTATAGATCCACAAGTTGTTCGACAACACAACGGTAATAAATATTTGTACATTTTTTAGAAAATATTTTAATTAAACGCACATTATGTTTAAATTGCTGATAATTTGTATTGTTGTGACAATTGCATACGCTAAACCAGGTGGTTTGGGTTACGGAGGATATGGTGGGTATGGTGGGTATGGCGGATACGGAGGATATGGAGGATATGGAGGATACGGCCAATATGGATTAGCTCCAGCAACTAGTTATAGGTAAATTTTATGTAAATAAATATTTAGTAAAGATTCTGTATTCTATAAACTATGTCCTTAAATTTTTATACTAATTGTATTGATTTATTATTTTAATATGGCAAATAACTTTTAACAATGTGGCAAATATTTCATTTGTTACGCTTTTAGTTTTTTTTTAATCTTTTGGTTTCATATATTCGTTTTTTTTGTATTCGTAAGTTCCGTACTTTCCAATTACTTTGTAGTAATGATTTAGATTATTTAGTTTACTCTAGGCCATTTCGTATTTTATCTTACGATGTTACAATTTAATCGTTATTTGCTTTATAATTAGTTCTAAAATTAAAAAAAAAATAGAACTCTATTTAATAATTTATAACTTTAAATGATATCAAAAGCCTTAATTAACCATAGGATGTTGGAAATTAAATGCACATAAATACTGCCCTTAATAAAAAATCCTAATCCTAAGTAAGAAAAACTAAAATTGATCCTTATATTAAAAAGTCAAAGATGAAAATTTCTCTTTCAATAATGGTTGTCAAATAGTGTGTCACTATTTGTAATATATATTAAATTTTCACAACCACCAAAGTTCTCACTAGCCTACAAAATCGACAGACATTTGTTTATTTATTGTGTTACTTCTACACTTTTTTATATTTGATTAATAATGATGTATATTTATACTGACTATATTTATGTTGCAAAAGTGGATACCAGTATTAGAAAAGTAATTTGGATTGTGAGTTGTTTGTCTATTTTGCCCACAGTTAGTTATTGATTCATAATCAATATAGCTGTCCATAATAATTTTATTATATTGTTTCATTACTTATTGTGAAAAAGCTATTTACCTGGAAGCTTTCCTACAATCCGTGTACTGTGTTTGATAACAAAATATTATTAACATTGGTAAATTGTTTTAGCTCCCGTGTCGACTACCATTCACCTGCCATCAAAACCTACGTAGCACCTGCAGTGAGCTACCACGGTGCTCCCCTATTACCTTCTTACGAACTTAGTCACGGATATGGTGCAGGTCTGGGGTACGGTTATGGCTTAGGACACGGTCACGGTCTAGGACAAGGTTACGGAGGCTACGGCAATGGATATTCTTTGGGAGGCTACGGTCATGGCTGGTAGTTGACATAACTTATATCCAAAAGGGCTGTATACAAGTTATTTATGTGTTCATTTGTATATTTTTAAAAGGGAAGAAATAAATTATTTGTATTTTTAATTTTTATTTTATTATAAAACACAATTTGTGTGAAATATAAACTGAAAAAGCATAATATACTCTATAATAACCGTGACTCTTTTCCTAGTTGGAAAATGGAAAAATACATGACAATCTACTAGTTTTGTATATCAACGGAAAAAGCACAAACTGTATAACATGTGCTTTCATCATCATCAATGGCGTTACAACTTTTCGTAAGTCTTGGTTGCGTTTACTATTATTGTCTTTCATTACAGTCAGCCCTGTGCCACTTTTTTTTCGCCGTCTTACTCCCATTTTCTCAAGATCCTCTATAACTACATTATTATACTTCTCCAATTTGGTCTTTTCCAAAACACATTGTTTATAAGGCGATTGGAATTACTATATACCTCATGTCCTGCTATTTTAGTCTAGTACACTTTATATGTCCTACAACAAAAAGTAGAAATCTGAAGATTTAACTTATTCGAAACCAAAATTCAGATTCTTACTACAGTCTGTGTCTTCCATAATTTTCAAAGTACACAGATAATGAATAAACCTTTCATGAACTGACTTCTAATTCTCAAAATACAAGTAAATAAATATATAGAAAAAACAGGTAAGATTTGATTTCACGTATACTGCCTCTAAAGGTGATAAAGTTTAAAATGTAGGCTCGGAAGACATCCCAGATATCGCAACAGAGGAAATAAAATCAGCTCTCTCGGAGATGAAAAGCAATAAATCACCTGGAGAAGATGGGATAGTCATTGAACAAATCAAAGAAGGAGGAGTGACGTTACTAAATGTGTTAAAAAAGATGTTCAATGCTTGTTTGACAAGAGGCGTAACCCCCTCCCAGTGGCATAATGCAATAATAACCATAATGCACAAAAAGGTGACATTTCAAACCTAAAGAACTACAGACCGATTAGTGTGCTCTCCCATACATACAAACTGTTCATGAAGATAACAAAACGACTTGTGAACAAACTGGATAGTTACCAACCTTGTGAACAGGCTGGGTTCCGCTCCAGATACGGAACAAATGATCATCTACAAGTTATAAAAACGCTAATAGAAAAGTGTACAGAGTATAACAAGCCTATCTTCTTTATATTCGTAGATTATGAAAAGGCGTTCGATACTATGGATCATCATAAAATGCTTCGAGCATTGGCTGACTGCGGCATTGACTACCGATATATCGCCTTAATTAAAAGTATTTACGAAACTGGTACAGCTTATGTCCGCCTTCATGAAGATACCAAGAAGTTTAGAATAGAACGTGGAATTAGACAGGGTGACACTATATCCCCTAAATTGTTTACAGCTGTTCTTGAATATATGTTCAAGCAAATGGAACGAGAGCATAATATGGGAATTAATATAAATGGGGAAGATCTAAACAAGCTAAGATCTGCCGATGACATTGTTTTAATATCTGATAGAGTTGATAAAGCTACAAAAATGCTGCACACGCACTATAAAGTGTCAAAAACAATTGGTCTTAAAATTAAAACACCTCAAAGACAAAATCTATGACCAACCTTGTAGTCAGCGGTAAAATTCTGATTGAGAGCCATAGCATCGACCAAGTAATAGCTTACAAATATCTAGGCCATGAGATTGGCTTAGGCCGAGATAATCAGATAACTGAGATACAAAGAAGAATATGCCTCACATGGGCTGCCTTTGGTAGATTGAATAACATTTTTAAGTCTAGTATCCCAGTTTGTTTTAAAAGAAAGGTTTTTAACCAGTTCGTTTTACCGGTTCTTACATATGGTGCAGAAACACTGACTCTGACAAAAAGAACAATAGATAAAATAAGAGTTACACAACGCGTTATGGAAAGATCAATATTAGGTATTACAATCAGAGATAAAGTGCCAAACCTAGAAATAAGAAGAAGAACAAGAGTCACAGATGCAGTTGAAAAAATAGCCATGGCTAAATGGGCTTGGGCTGGACATGTTGCCAGATTAACGGATGAAAGATAGACCAGAAAGATTCTGGAATGGCGACCAAGGCAAGATGCATATCGAAGCAGAGGACGACCACTGACTAGATAGACGGATGATATCAAGCGCATCACCACAAACTGGAAGCAACAAGCTCAAGATATAAATAGATGGAAAATTTTACAGGAGGCCTACGTTCAGCAGTGGACAAATATATGCTAATTGATGATGATGCTGCTGCCTCTACAAGACGCTTATATCGTCTTTTGCAGGTCTCATCGGAGCTACTTAGTAGAAAGCCTTGAAAATTAAATATTTTTTGTCAAAGGAAGTAATAATGTAATAACTTCCTAAAGAGGCATCCGTGAATAAAACAAAAAGTAAATATCCGAAGATTTCTACTTGTTTGAAACCAAAATTCAGATTCTTACTTTAATATGTGCCTTCTACAATTTTCAAAGCAAGCAGAGGATGAATGAGGATTTTAAAATTGCATTCCACATCACATCACATCACATTGAAGAGAGGTATTAGGATGCTTGATCTCCATTTTTGGAGAAATCTGATTTGTTCTATTATTTTTGGATTAGTTTTATTAGTTGTTTGGTCAGATCTGGTCCTCCGTACTTTAGAAGTTATGTATTCAGTCCACTACTGCTGATTTTTTTTAATTTCCTTAATGCTTTCTCTATCCCTTCCGAACACTGTACTTATTTATCTTAATCTGAAAATTTTTCAGCGTATCTACCTTACTGCTCAAGCATTATACATTATTTTGCGATAAACTACATGTGTATATCTATATTTTCTCGAGCTTTGTCTTAGACATCGGTCTAAAAATAAATGAAGACAAAACAAAATACATGGACGTCTTAAAAGAAGAACGACGGCGAATAAGGCAAAACATTACTATAAATGATCACAACTTCGAAGTGGTTAAAGAATTTAAATATCTAGGAGCAGCAATCACAAATGACAACAAATTAGAGCGAGAAGTTGAAACGAGAATAATGGCAGTAAACAGATCTTTCTTTGCAATGCAACATCTCATGAAGTCAAAACTTCTTTCACGAGGTACAAAAATCCGGATATATAAGACCATCATACGACCAGCAGTCGCGTATGGAAGCGAACCATGGACGCTAACAAAAAGAGAAGTAAATAAATTGCTGGTGTGGGAACGTACAATTCTTCGAATGATATATGGCCCTTGCAGAGACAGCGTGACAAACGAATGGAGGGGCAAATACAATAACGAGCTAGAGTCTTTATTCGGAAAATAAAATCTAGTCAGATATATAAAGGCAAACAGACTCAGATGGGTAGGGCATGTGATACGCAGTAACGACAATCGCCTTATAAACAATGTGTTTTGGGAAAGGCCAGATGGAAGGTCTGTAGGGCGGCCTAGAAAAAGGTAAAAAAATGCAGTCAAAGAAGATCTAGAGAAAATGGGAGTGCGACAATGGAAATAACTGGCACAGGACCGACAAACATGGAAGGCAATAGTAAACGCGGCAAAGACTCACGAAGAGTTGTAGCGCCATTGATGATGATGGTACATCTGTATATCAGCGTATTCCTCATTGGAATGGCACAAAGTAAAAACTAAAAGAGAAACTTTACAAACTACAACAATTTGACAATGAAAAACATAGGTTATACTTCTGTTGACATTTTAAAGGCAACTAATGCAAAAAATATTAATTTAACTTTCATGAAAGAAAAAAAACAAAACATTTTCAAATCGATTTTTTTTTTTTGAAAAGGGTGTATCCTATCGACTTAAAATAACAGTATCTTTTAGTACTAAGATATATATATATATATATATAGCGAGTGTTTGCAACTTTAATTTTGTCGCTTCTCGCATCCCAATCGCCATAATTTCTTATCGGCCCAGTCTCCTTCTTGAAGACCTCTATTTTCCATTTCTATATGAATATTGGATATCCATTTCTTTCTTGGCCTTCCCCGTTTATTTCTCTGTGTAGGTCTCCAGTTCCAAACCTTTCGTGGTATCCTTTCTTCGTTCATCCGTCTCAGGTGTCCATACCATTTTAATTGTTTTTCGGCTATCGTATCCATTATTGTGTTCTTTACTTTCATTCTCTCTCTTATGTTTTCATTTCTTATGTGGTCAAACAAAGTTAACCCGGAACATCTTCTCCAGTACATCATTTCCGTTGAGAGGAGTTTTTGTGACATATTATTGTTAAAGACCCACACTTCTGACCCATACGTCAGCACCGGCTGAATCATAGCCTGATATATATTTTTCTTTGTTTTCTTAGTTAAAGTTTTATTCCACAGGATCGGATGTAGTGTTTTTATCATGTTTTTTCCTTTTCCTATTTTTCTTGTTATATCTTTGTCGTCTCTCCCGTCTTCGCTTAGTGTAACTCCGAGATATTCGTACTGATCAACGTTTTTAATTAATCCGCTTTCTGTTTCCATATCTTGGCCGATGCCTCCTATATTCATGTATTGTGTCTTTTCGGTATTAACCTCTAATCCCCATTTTCTGAATTCGTCTATTAGTTTGTTTATCATGTACGTCATATCTTGTAGGTCCTCGGCAAGAACTACCTGGTCGTCTGCGAAGAGGATTGTGTATATAGGAGTGTCATTTACCCATATGCCCATTGGGCTGCATTTTCTTATCCGATGTTTTAAAGCATTACCAAGATATATTTTAAATAGGGTTGGGGAGAGGCAAGAGCCCTGTTTGACACCCTTTGTTTGGGTGAAACCCTTGGAAATTTGGTTTCCAACCTTAATATAAGCTTGGTTATCTTGATATAGCTTTTTCACGGCATTTATATATACTGCATTTATACCAGCGTTTTCCAATATTGTCCATAGTCTCTGCAGTGGTACGGAGTCAAACGCTTTACGGAGATCTATAAAAGTGGCATGAAGTTCTAGTCCTCTTGCTAATCTCTTTTCCGTTAGGTGTTTGAGAGTAAATACATTGTCGACACAAGATCTCCCTGGTCGGAATCCACTTTGTTCTTCGATCTCTGTGGCTTCTTTTTCTATTCTCGCTTTCAGAACTCTTTCATACAGTTTGCCAGTGGATGACGTAATGCTGATACCTCGGTAATTACTGCAGTCATTCCTGTTTCCCTTTTTGTAGATGGAGTTTATGTACGAGACTTTCCAATCTCTTGGGATACTTTCTCCTTGTAGGCACTTGTTAAACATTTTACAAAGTAATTCTAATGTTATTGCAGTGGCATGTTTGAATAACTCGATAGGTAAATCACCCGGCCCAGGAGCTTTATTATTTTTCATTTTTTGTAATGCGTTTTTTTATTTCTTCTACGGTAATCATCGCCACTTCATTTAACCCCGTTTCAACTCTATCTATCTGTGTGTCTAGAAACTGTGTACGTTGTTCATTTAATAGATTTTCATAATAATTTTTCCATCTTTCTATGTCTATGGGGTTTATTTTTTTTTGTTTCGTTTGTATTTTTTCTAAGACTGTTGATAGTTTTCCAAGCTTGTCTGGACGTAGATCCTCCTACCATTGAGTTATTTCTGCACACTTGTTGTCCCAGGTTATGTTTTTTGTTTTTTTATATTCCTTTTTTACTATATATTTGTATCTGTTATAGTTCTTTCGGTCTTCCTCATCTTTTGTCGCTAACCATTTGAGATACAGTTTTTTCTTTTCTTCTACCAGTTCTAATAAACCTTCTGTCCACCAATAATTTCTACGTTTTACTTTTTCTTTCGTACCTAGAGCTTCTAATGCTGCTTCATGAATTTTGATTTTCAAAGTCTCATACATTTCTTCCGCTGTTCCGTTTATTTCTTCGTCTAATTTTTGTGCCAAACGTAGTTTATAAAGAAAACTTGTGGACTCATTTTTTAAGCTCTCTATGTTATAGAGCCGTGTTGATTCTTGGTTTGTCTGTTCTTGGGATTTATTTTGTTTAATATATCTTATTTCCACGGGTGCCTTTACTAGTAGGTGATCCGATCCACATTCTGCCCCTCTCCAAACTTTTACATCGTAGGGTCTTAAAGATGTCTCTTGTTTAACTACCATATAGTCTATAATTGACTGCAGTTTTTTTGTCTTTTGAGTCCATGTATATTTATTTATGTCTCTATGTTTGTAAAATCCATTCAGTATTTTTAACGAATGTTGTTCGCATACCTCCAACCATCTTGTTCCGTTCTCATTTACTACATCTTCTCCGTGTTGTCCAATTATTTTGTTGTCAAGAGCTTTACCTACTCTTCCGTTCAGGTCCCCTAGCAGGACTATTTCTTGCCTTTTTTTTATTTTATTTAACTCTTCTGAAAGTTTGTCGAAGAACATGTCTTTAATGTTTGTATCTGAGTCGTCCGTGGGTGCATAGATGCCAATTATTTTTATGTCTCTCCCCTTTGTTGTAAGGTCTACTGTTATAATTCTTTCGTCTATCGGGTTCCAGTTGGTAATACATTTTTCCATGTTTTTTCTTATCACGACCGCTACTCCAGCTTTGGCTCTTTTTGATTTTTCTACTCCGCTCCAGAAGTATATATAATCGTCTGTGTAGTGGTTCCCCTGTCCTTTCTTTTTTGTTTCGCTGAGTACTGCGATGTCAATTCGGTATGTACTGAGTTCCTTAAATACTTGGTCTTCTTTTGTATTCAGTCCTTGTATGTTCCAACATCCAAAATTCGTTAGCCTTTTTCTTAGCCTATGTCGTTTTCCGTTGAAGCCATCCGAGTTCCGAGGCTGTTCTTTGGGATTTTTAGCAATATTTCTTTTACGCAGGGCGGGGAGCTAACCTACCGCTGTAACCCTCCTCCTTCATCCGGGCTTGGGACCGGCACTGGCATTTACTGAGCTACTCAATCCACCCAGTATCTACCAGAGGCGGAGTTACTAAGATATATGAAAATCTAATAATCTAGTATCACGAATTCTAAAAAGTTAAAAACAAAAAAGTTATACGTTAAAATGGCTATTGACTTACCCAAAACGGACGCCTATAAACGATACTAGAAATTGGCAAATAACGGAATCCATTCAGCTCTGATGGATAAATAATCGTATTAGTTTTCGTTTTTCGAAATAAAAGCGTTCTGAAGGTATTAAAAAAACTAATTGACTAAGTCATCTTCAAAGAGCTCTAGCTCCCTTAGAAAGCATATTCGGACTAGATAAATTAGGTTAAATTGTCTTAAAATTATCCGAGAAATCTCCGGTCTTCGTTTGCCAGGAGAGTTTCTGAACACCCTGTATATAAAATATTATTTGCGCCTCGTAAGAGAAATTTTGACCTCATTAGATGTTACATTGCAAAGAAAGATCCGTTTTCCTTTTATACTCGTTTCTACATTGTTGTCATTAGTGATTGTTGCTCCTAGATATTTATAATCTTTAACCACCTCGAAGACATGACAATTTGTAATAATATTTTGCCCTATTTGCCGTAGTTTTTGTTTTAAAACCACAATGTATTTTGTTTTATTTATTTTTAAACCGATATTATTTAATGAGACAGCAATACCATAAAAGTATTTAGGATGATGGTAGCACACAGGCTATAATGATACTTAACTAAATCAGACTGAAGCAATTCCAATCATCAACAAACTGAAATAAGCAGTTGATGAAGCTCCTATTGGAAATTAGGATTAACTTCTGCAGTTCTATTTAACAACGTTTAACGCAGTGAGTCTGTGGTTCAGGCTCACTGCCTTAATCAAGACCTTAAAATGGACGACTGGTTGTTGAAAAATGTAAAGATCGGGGTGGAATCAAATCCTAGCATACACGATCAACAATGTCTTCTAGAAAGCATTGAGCACTGCTCATTTCAGGGCTTATTCAATACTTGGAAAGGTACCATTTAAAACGATTAAAGGATTCGATGGCCCCATTCGGAATTCTGCACGCGAACCTCCAGCATAGTAAGGTAGCTTCGGCAAAATTCACTTTTCTGAAACCTACAGTCCTTTATAAAGACCGTTGTTATCCTTTTTTGATAAAAACTGTGCTAGCATTTATTTTCAAAGTAAATTAAGATAAGTATAAACATAACGAATTCATAGTATAAACCATAAAGAATAGATAAGTGATATTTATACATATGTAAATTGCTTCATCAAAGTTTTGATTGTAAGAGTCGTAAAGTTTTGATATACACTAAAAATATGTTTTTTCCCTGAAAACACTTAATGTGAGAGAAAAAAAACTGTATAGATGAATAACGCACAGTATTTGGTATAACATTTGTTTCTACTTATCCATAATTAACAGGATTGAATAAGTTTACTGAGAAATAAATTCAATCTACTAATCCACTTAGTTTAATTAGGTTTGGGTTGTTTAATTTTTATAAGCATTTTCGTAATAATTTAGTGAGGGCCATGTTACCTAGTTGATTATTAGATGGACGATTACAATTTGTCTTCGATATAATTTCTTGGATCATAGACCAGTTAGTCTGGTCCATTTCTAAGTATTACACACTTTTCACTTTTAAAATAATTTTATAATCGTAAAATCATTTCGTTATGTAAGTTTATTTGATTAGTCCCTTATAAAATATTCTGTCTATAACTACGGAACTTTATACCAACGTCAAGGTTTATATTATGGTTATATTAAACTTTTTCAATACCTTTTCGTTAATCTTATGAAAAATTAAAATAAACTAAAAACATTAAAATTAATAAACATTAAAATTATCAAAAAAAAGAAAGTTTATTTTTGATGACAAGTAGAGTATAAAAAATAAAAATTTTATTATGTATATTTAAAAACTCCAATACGTAGACAAGATACTGTATTTGTGAATTAATATATCATTAATATATCATGTAATATATCTACCGACACTTAAAAGCACCTTTAATCAAAACAAAAATACTTCTATAAGCATTGTCAACTGAGCTGCAGCAAGGGTTTTAACCCGAAGTCTTAAAACGAAAAATATTCTTAAATTAGAATAGAAAGAATTCACTATTAATATATTTATCAATAACTAATCCGTTGACCCGAGTTAAAAGTACCTATTGGTGGCCTAAATACTGTGGTCGATTCATAAACAATCTTATATACTAAAAAGCTAAGTCCTTTTCTTGTCCACCAGTTTACTCAAAACGCATAAAAAGAAAAATTAAGCAAGCCAAAGAATCCTGGCTTGAGAATTTATGTAAAGAAATAGAAGACCTCCAAAAAAAGCATGACAGCTTCAACCTGCATAAGAAACTTAAATATACTGCCGGAATTAGAAAACAGAAAAATGCTCACATACTTAAAAGCGCGGACGGAAAAATTTGTGATCACGAACAACAATGCAAAGAATGGGAGAGATACATCACTGACCTTTTTGACGATGCTTCCAGGGAAAATGCTCCAAATACTGCCTATGACAACCAGTTGGACAGAGGTCCCAATATACTGAATTCGGAAGTCGAAAAGGCAATACAGCAAGCCAAAAACAATAAAGCACCTGGACCAGATCAAATCCCTGCCGAACTACTTAAACTTTTGGATGAGGAAAGCATTGCCTGCTTAACCACTTTCTTCAACAAAATTTACAACGAAGGAAAAATACCAGATGATTGGTTAGAGTCACTGTTTATAACATTACCAAAGAAAAGCAGGCCCACCAAATGCAGCGATTTTAGACTAATCAGTTTGATGAGTCACACACTGAAGATACTCTTACGAATTATACAAAACCGAGTATTCCTTCTATGCGAAAGTAAGATGGGTGATAAGCAATTTGGATTTAGAAACGGTCTAGGAACTAGAGAGGCACTATTCTGTATGCGCGTTCTATTACAAAAAAGTTGTGAATTCCGAAAGAATGTTTATGTTTGTTTCATCGACTTCGAGAAGGCGTTCGACAGAGTCCAACACAATACACTTTTCGACTGCCTACGGGCAGCAGGACTTGACCACTATGATATAAGACTGCTGAAATACTTATATTACAATCAAGTAGCGTCTATCCAAATTGGAGACAGTCCCACTGAAAAAATACCCATCAAACGTGGAGTACGGCAGGGTTGTGTTTTGTCACCCACTCTTTTTAATCTGTACTCTGAAGAAATCTTTAGGGAGGCTTTGGATGACAGACAAGAGGGAGTAAGACTAGGTGGAGAAGTAATCAACAATATTAGATACGCTGACGATACAGCCATTCTTGCAGAAAGTTTACAAGATCTCCAAACATTACTAAATCTAGTCAGTGAAGCAAGTTATCGGAGAGGCCTAAAAATCAACATTTCAAAGACAAAGTGGATGGCAGTTGGAAAGATCCATATAGATCAAGGTCTGCTTTCTCTTAATGGAGAAGAGATAGAAAGGGTAAATCATTTCAAATACCTTGGCAGCTGGTTAAATGTAAATTGTGACTCTGATGAAGAGATAATATCCAGGATCGAAATATCACGTAAGGCTTTTATGACCTGGAAACCAGTTTTATGCAACAGAAACCTGTCAATGAACATTCGTAAGAAGGTCCTGAAATGTTATGTGTGGTCGATCCTATTGTATGGTTGTGAGACATGGACGTTAAAAACCACAATGCTAAACAAGTTAGAAGCATTCGAAATGTGGTGCTATAGACGAATCCTAAAGATATCGTGGGTCTCGCACACTTCCAATGAAGATGTTCTTCAAATGATCAACTCAGAACGTCTGCTCATAAACATCATAAAGAGGAGAAAAACAGAATACTTCGGCCATATAATTAGAGGACCCAAATACCATTTACTTCGCCTTATAATACAAGGAAAAGTGGAAGGAAAGAGATGGATTGGTCGAAAGAAACTTTCATGGCTGCGTAATATTAGACAATGGTGTGGTTTCACAGTAGAAGAATTATTTCGCGCAGCAGCCGACAGAGAAAGGTTTCAGGAAATTGTAAGCATGATGACGGCCAACGTCTGAATACGGACACGGCACCCAAAGAAGAAGAAGAAGTTTACTCAAAAACCATATTAGATAATTAAAAATTTTTTTCGGAATATTATTAGTATTACGTATGAGATTGTCAAGATATCTTATATATTAAACGCTAAGCCCTTTTCTTGTCCACCACTTTACTCAAAAACCATATTAGATAATTAAAATATTTTTCGGAATATTATTAGTA
This sequence comes from Diabrotica balteata, assembly GCA_918026665.1. Lineage (NCBI taxonomy): Eukaryota > Metazoa > Arthropoda > Insecta > Coleoptera > Chrysomelidae > Diabrotica > Diabrotica balteata. The sequence goes on along the minus strand of OU898278.1, from coordinate 90,554,642 downwards.
TTACGTATGAGATTGTCAAGATATACTTTTGGTACAAAAATTCACTTCCGGTTTTGAGATGACTTTTAGTCAGAGTAGTGAGATAAAATTTACTTTAAGTTTTAGACCCCACAATGTATATATGGATCGAAAGGTCTCGTCGAGACGAATCTAAATATGTACTTCCGGTTACGATCCGACACCGGAAGTGACCCGAAACGCCCATAAAACGTCAAGATAGAGCAAATCTGACACCGGATTCGTGATCAGCATGCAAAATTAACTGCTAAATGATATCCATGAAGACATTTAATGAACTAAAAATTGCATTCCGGTTTTGAGGTCGACTTCCGGTTTCGTTTTTATTAAAAAGTAAAAAGTAAAAGTTTATATAACTCCCGGTGCCAAGCAAAAGTTTTCAGAAAATGGAGACATTGTAACAAAAAACATTGTTTTCGACGAAATATTTCGTGATATTTAATACACTTTTTACTTGCAATATTGTTGATGAATGTTATGTATATTCTTGCTTATATTGTTTGTATTGATCTCTTAATTTTTCTCGCAAAATAAAAATTTCATTTAAAAAACTCGATGTCGAGTTGGTTCGCTAGTATTATTCAAGCTGACGTTGAAGAAAAAACACAAGCGTTAAATAGGTATAAATACGGTACATATCGGATCGTAAGGAGAGATTCGAATAGAACACAGTCAATAATAATTAGTCATTGTAAATATTTGAACATTGTTTAACAACAGTTAGCCTAGGTCGATAATATTGGTTATACGACTGATATTGTAAACAGTCGTTTATCTAATATATAGAAATAAATATAGTGTTCAAAATGTACAGTAGTGATTTATAGTTAATAAACCCTCTAACATCCCATAAATACCACCTGATATTTTTATAATACAAAGCGACTGCCGGTATAAGCGACGCCCCTCTTACTGTAAAACAGTCGGAAAGTGAAATGGACCCTTCTTGTCCTAGAAATAAAAAATCATTTCTAAAGGCGGACGAACCAGAAATAGTCAACGGCATGGAGATGCATATGACAACGGAAAACCAATCGGCATTAGAGATTCAAAGAGCATTTTTAATTCATCATCATGACTAACAAAAACATAACTCGACACTCTACTGATCATAAAACCCGGAAAACAAGATTCACAAAACAAGAAAATCGCAAAACTGCAAGGCCTCCCCGGACATGCGAAAACCTTGCAAAGTATGAACTTGAAATGTTAGAAGTCTATATCAAGCTAGAAAAGTGCATATTGCAGTTAAAGAAATGGAAAGACTGAATATAGATATATTATTAGGAATCAGCGACATTTAATGGTTCGATTCAGGAAAGATAAAAAATAGCAATAAAACAATATATTATTCAGGAAGCCACGACGGTTCACACAGATATGGGGTCGGGCTAATACTAAATAAAAACATTGATGAAGCATTAGTAAATTTTACTTCTTACTTAATCAGAATTATACTTATACGATTAAACTAGAATAAGTACAAAATAAACATTATACAAGTTTATGCTCCAACTATGGACAAACCAGAGAGCGGTATTGAAAATATCTACGAAAACATAAACAATATTTTAAAATTCAATAAAACGCAGAATGTTATAATTATAATAGGAGATTTTAACGCAAAAGTTGGCGAAAACGTACAAGAATATACAAGACGTTACGGTATGAGAAACAGAAACGAAATAAGTGATCTAAGTAAGGCTATCGAATTTTGCCAAAACAATAATATTATTATAGCGGATACATTGTTTAAATGTCCAAAAAGAAGACTATATATGTGTAAATCTGTGTAGATCAAGGAAAGAGAATTTGAAGAAACCAAATAGAATATGTATTAGTGAGACAAAGATACAGGAACGCAACAACATATCCGAGTGCCGACATAGGATCAATCACAACATAGTAGTGACCAAAATTAGCCTTAAAATAAAAATAATTAAAAGGACAACAGTTGCACATATACAATACAAGTAAATTAAGAAACCTGCTTATAAGACAACGCCTGACAGATGTACTTTATCATTCAATAATCGATTATTGAATGTTAACGAACAAATCCTGCAAAATACTGAAACAGATACAAAATGGTTATTAATAGAGACAAAAATAGATAAAAGTCAAAAATAAATTCTCACGGCAACAAAGAAATACTGGATGATGGAGGAAATTTTATATTTGATAGAAAAAAGACATCAACATAGAAACAAATTTAATCAGATGTACAAAAAAGTGGATAAACAAATAAAAGACAAAATTGTGCAAGCAGAAGCAGGAACGTAAAAGAATAATGTGCAGAAATAGAAGAATACTAGAAAAGACATGACAGTTTTAACACACACACACACACACACACACACACAAAAGTTTAAGAATTAACTCACAACAATAAAAAAAGAAAACCAGGAATACTGGCAGACACAAATGAGAAAGTAGTGTTAAATACGAACGAAAAATTAAAGAGATAGATAGAATATATTAATGAGTTGTTTAAAGATAATAGGTCAGAACAGATAGAAGTATAAGTGATTTCGTTGGCACGGCTTATCTGGAAGACACAGCGCAGCGGTCTGATTGGTTTCTTGTAAGCATACAATCGCAAGATTTATTCATTATGAAAGTGTTCTGAAAAATTTAGTTCAGTCATGCTACCCATTAAGATTCCATTTTATAATCGCATTTGTTGGAGTCATTATTTTTGAGAGATTAAATTCGTATATCTTATTCACTTTCTAGTGCTTGAATTGTTCATATTTTCCTACTCCTCACTCCTTAAGCTTTTGTTAGTATCCTTATATACCTTAATCATTCCATGTAGCCTTGATTTAATAATGCCATACCTGCTGTACTATACAATGTCTGCAGTTCTTTCGCGAGTGCTTATTTGGTTATATTTTATAGGAACATAGTCATATCTGTAGGAACATTCCTATCTATAGGAAGTTTGAGGATATCGCCGCCCAGTCCGTTTTCCGCGAGGTTTTAAAGAGACTCCTTCTCAATTCAGAACTCTTCTATCACGAAAGCTGAGACCGGCCACGGATTGATATTTTTTTGTAAATTGATATTTTACCTAAGAGTAATATTGGTTTATAATTTTTTTTCTAAATCCTCCACTCAAATTTTATTTTTTTTTATTTTGAATATAGATGAACATAAGATAATAGTTTCAACAGTTAATGAGAATATTAGGTGTACTTTTTTGGTGTACTTAATGGATATTTGAATTCTGTTGCATTTGCATAGAGAACCACTAGCTGATCATGTGTAAGAATTTGTGTTCATTTGTTAAACAGTTCTTTTGCGTGAGTCGTTAATTAAGCAAAGTCAGTTTCTTGTGTTGAATTTTTGGTATTCGGTGTGTTTTTCATCTTTTTTGTTAAAAACTCTTTTAATTTGCAAAATTTTTTTGTTAATGTTTTAAGTATAAGAAGGGGTTACGATTTCAAAAGGAGTTAGTTTGGTAGTCATACTTGCTTCAGGTCTGTCCATTAGTTCAGGAAGTATTAGACTATTAAAAGATGGATCTTTTATATTATATCTAATATATATATATATATATATATATATATATATATATATATATATATATATATATATATATATATTATATAATATTGTATCTAATATATGACAGGCGTATAACAGCGTGTAACAATCTCTCGTATAATTATTTGACTTTCTTAACTTGAAATGACTTTACTTAAATCGGCTGACGATACAGAGATAATAAAGGGTACTCACACACAATAACTTTGAGCTATAGAATTAACGGTAACTTCTGTGCAGACAACTCTGGAATACACGAAAGGCACCATAATAGCTGAAGGAAAACTCGATTGACAATCAGAGTAAAACGTTAAGACTGGTTCAAACTGGCACTACTTTTAGAGCTAACTTGTGCAATCTTCGAACTGACTGTGGATTATGCTCGGACCAACATTGAATTGAGTAGAATATACTTGGATTTACATTAGACAATCTTTAAACTAACTAGATTTTGCTTGGACTATACTTGAACTATTATACTTGGACCAACATTGGAACGTAATATATGAAATATCTTACCCCTTATAGGGGTCTCCAAAATACACAAAATCGAACTGCACTACATACTGCTCAGCAAAAATAAATAAAATAGCTAGGGGAGGTCTTTTTATAGGAAAATATTTCAAATATAAAGGTACCGTTAACTTAATGTATGGTCAAAATTAGAGGTAACTGTTAGGGTAATCTAGAACGGGATAATACATGAAATATTAATGCGATAAATTTTTGGGGGTTTATTAATATTTTTATCATATCTACAGGTTAGGTTAGATTAGGTCTATATCTACAGGTTGTTTTTTTATGGGTATTACAGTGGGTACTGATGTACCTAACGGTTAGGAAAAGTAGATGAGTCTTAACAAAATAATTTCGTGGAAAAATATTTATAGGAATTAAAATGTATGTACAGCAGTGGCGGCTTTTCTTTATGTGCTGCTGAGCTGCAGAACTACCAAACAACCATAGCAAATCTTAATTATTAAAGAATAATTAATATAGTTTTATTTCAAATCTGCCATATTATCATATTAAACATAAACTGTTAATAATAATTCACCAACAACGATGATTAATATTATTTTTTTTACGTATTTACTCCTCTAGTGAAACCGTATAATTTTTTTACGTATTTGGTGCTCCAGTGAAGCAATCTTTTTACGTATTTGCTGCTCCAGTGAAGCCGCGTCGATAACAACCGAAACACTGGCAGCGGTAAAATGCATTTATTAGGCAAACGGCGATCTTAGCCGATGTGCTTCGGCAATCGGCTGATTAACGGCCTCGGAAATGTGTTTGCGAGCTGCAATTCACGACAGTTATTCGTGACCGTTGCATCTGTGCCGTGTTTAGAAATTCTTAGGTTACAATTTTGTTTAATTTGTTTTGTTCGAGCGTGTTTAAAACAATGGAGTTTCAATTTAAATTAGGTGTAAATAAATTTCAAAAACTTCACTATCAACAACAGTTGATTATAAAAGAACGTGGCCGTCCTATGCCTGATCTTAATATTGAAGTGTCCGGTAAAAGCCGTGGAAAAACATATACGCGTAAATTTAATAAAGACATGTATCTACGAAATCAGTGGATTTGTGGATGTTCCGAAAAAAATGCTTTTTTCTGTTTTCCGTGTGCATTATTCGGCGCAGATAAAGAGGAAAAATTGTGGCGCGAGACAGGAGTGCGGGATCTAGTGCATTTAAGTGAAAAAATAAAGAAGCATGAAAACACGCAAACTCATATGAACAATGAAATGCGATTTGCATTATTTGGGAAACTTAATATACAGGCCCAACTTGACTTATTGGATAAATATACAAAAACACAATGAAGAGGTGACGAAAAACAGGTATGTTTTGTCAAAAATAATTGACTGTATAAAATTCTGTGGGGCTTTTGAGCTCGCCTTACGAGGACACGATGAATCTGAAACATCAGATAACCCTGGAATTTTTCGTGGTTTAGTGAATTTTTCTGCTGAACTTGATAAAACACTTAGTGAACACCTTACAAATGCGACAATTTTCAAAGGTACCTCAAAAACAATACAAAATGATATTTTGGATTGCATGCTAGAAGTATACGCTGAGGAGATTTTAAACGAAATCAATGAAGCCCCATTTTTAGCAGTGATAGCTGATGAGACAACGGATGTTTCTATGAAATTTCAAATGGTCATTGTTTTTCGTTATGTAAAAAACGGTGCTCCAGTTGAAAGGTTTTGGACTTTTTTGCTTCCAGAAAAACATGATGCTGAAACCTTAGCTAACACAATTTTGAATGTTTTAGACCCAATATTAAAGAATAACAAAAATAAGCTCATTGCACAAAGTTATGACGGAGCAGCTGTTATGAGTGGGATACATGGCGGAGTGCAAACAATAATTAAGAGAAAATATGAAACTGCTCATTTTGTGCACTGTTACGCCCATCAATTGAATCTAATAATGTCAAGAGCATGTTCTATTAATTCCCAAGTACGCGTATTTTTTGGAGATTTACATGATATACCTGGATTTTTTAGTCATTCACCTCAAAGAATAGCTGTCTTAAATCAAATAGTTGGAAAAAATATTCCTCGTTCAATCCCTACACGCTGGAATTTCAATATTCGTACAGTAAATGTCGTTTACGAATATAGAGACTTTATTATTGAGTGTATGGAGCAACTAGAAGAAGAGTCAAATGCTATTACTTCCAAGGAAGCAAGAGGACTTAGACGTATTCTGGAAGATCAAAATTTTACTTTCTGGCTGACTGTTTTTCATTATATTATGCCACATGTTGACGTTTTGTACAATAATCTTCAAAAAAAGAACATGGACCCAACCGAAGCACAGAAAGCTATACATGTTTTTGAGCAAAGTATTAACAATGTCCGAAATAAAATAGACCCTATCATACATCAAGCTTCAAATTTAAATGCGGCGCCTAGTGTCCAAAAAAGGAAACGCCCAAATAACAGCCAACAGGATCACCGTATTGCCTGTCTAGAAGTTTGTGATGTTATTATAAACAATGCAAAAGAACGGTTTGCATATACAAATCATCTAGTTGCCGCAACACTTTTATCTTCAGAACATTTCGAAAAATATAATAATAAGTTTCCTGAAAATGAATTGGATTTAACTTGTACAGCTTATAACTTCTTTGATAAAAACCGTTTGCGAACAGAACTGTCAGTTTTGTATTCCAATATCGAGTGTAGAACATTAAAAGGTGCAGTGCCTTTACTAAAATTTATAATTTCTAATAATTTAGAGGACACATTAACAGAAACCAAAAAGTTGATACAAATTCTGGTGACTACGCCAATGACCACAGCAGAAGCTGAACGTAGTTTTTCAACTTTAAAACGGATCAAAACATTTTTAAGAAATTCAATGTGCGAAGACAGATTAACAGCCCTTTCCACACTCTCGATAGAAAAAAAGTTCATCGCTTCAATACCGAACTTTAACGATAAAGTAATCGAAAAGTTTGCGACAAAAAAGGACAGGCGTATTAATTTCCAATTTAGAAAAATGCAATAAATGTAAGTTAATCAGATTTTTATAGCATGTCGTTATTAGTTACTATTAATTAGTATTAAAGCTAATTTTATTGTTTTTGTTTTCGTATGTTATTCTATTTCTATTATTTTATATTGACCGTGGTTCATGCAGCACACCCTATAGCAGATGTCACGAGCCGCCACTGATGTACAGGATGAAATAAAAGATATAACGTATAAAATTTACATTTTTTTATAAACAAAATTGTTTCTATCGGTTTATTTGCTATCTTGAACTATAACAAAAGGCGAATTGAGATGACAATACAATTTTCTTTTTAAGTAAACTCCTGGTGTATGCAATTTGATCCAGTAATATTGACTTTACCAACAACGTATAAAACTATTTTGATGATTAATGGGAATTATATTTCTGTTTATATCTGCTGTAATGTAAACTAGAAATGAGAAGAAATCGATTAAAAACCTAATCATCTAGATATTAAATCCTTTGGAGACAGAAAAAAAACAAACATAGCTAATAAAATGACAGAATTTAGAATAAAATAGAATTTCAGTTAAAAAGAAATTTAAAATAACTTTTTAAACCAAATTTAATTGAATTTGACAAAAAATTGTTAATATTTTTATTATTAATTTGAACCTAAAAGAATAATATTACACTATTAGTTTTTTGTAAAACTAGGCATAAAACTAATCAAAATCTTTGATTATTATATTAATTTAAAAAATCTATTGCATTTAAAGAAAAAAAAACATATCTCGTACAACAAAGGTCTTATATTATTGCAATATTGTGTGATACAAGAACGATTTCTTATGCAATATAGAGAAACAAGGTGCTTAGGAATTAGTATAAAAGTTAAACACGGTTTACTTCAGATTCACATATATTATTCAACCAGTCGTTTTAACAATACATTTGTGAATATTTTATAAAATATTTTAATTATTTATACAAAATGTTTAAATTGTTGGTACTTTGTACTGTAATGTCAATGTCTTACGGTAAACCAGGCGGTTTGCTGGACGGAGGATATAGTGGACACGGAGGATATGGTGGACACGGAGGATATGGTGGACACGGAGGATATGGAGGATACGGATATGGATTAGCTCCAGCTACTAGTTACAGGTAAATTTTAAAATATTAATTATGATATTTACTTTAAACATGTTGTTCTATAATTTAAGGGCTATCAACTATTCATGGTTATTTTAACAGATTGCAATTTACTTTAATTTCATTAAATGTTAAAACATCCATGTCTCAAAAATATTTAATTGATGATCTCACTGTTTCACAATTAAAGTTGCCTAAAACTGTATAATCTAAGAGCCCAGGGGAGTTAGGTATGCACTTATTTGTTATAACTCCGGTTCTAACAATCTGATCAAAGTTAACTAAACGCCATTTTGTTAATTTTTTTTTTCAAAAGTACAATTTTATTTTGGAAAAATCAGATGTGTGTAATAGTTTAGGAGATACAATCATTTAAACAACTAAATTATAATAAATCACAAATTATCTGACAGGTCCTCGACCTGGTACTCTGGAAAAATCGAATCTTTGCAACAAAAAACATAAAAAATGTTAAGGTACCGAGGAGACATAAAAGTGCATACTCTGCCTCCTAGAGTATTAGATTTTCCTTGCACATACATGTTTCCCAAGGGTTATCTCTGATTATTTATTACATAATAAGTTGTTGGATACTTCTATGATGTCTCTATGCAACATTTCTTACATTGTATGAACTATTTAGTTATAGTTTGTTCCTTTCTTCTTATGTTATATGTGTATATTTGCTTTTTAATTGCAACTTTTTTCGGTTATGTCAAACATGACTTCTAAGGTAGGAAGCTATATTTCTAGCAGCGATATTTCTCATACTTTAGGATAAAACTCCATATACTTTTTTCTGTTTCCTTTTCTTTAGCAACTCCATAAACTCGTTAAAGTTTTAAGATGTTCCTTTTTTATTACTGATCTATTTATCATCAGTAACACAACTCTTTGTGGGTCTTGGCCTGTTCTAAGAAGTTCCCCCATTCTATATGTTCATGTCTTGTTCTATCTGTTCCAAATATCTAAACCCGGATCTTCTTTTAGATCTTCTTTATATTGGTGCCTGCATAATCTTCCTACATTCGTTGTATGTGATCCATCCAAATCTTTCAACTTTGATAAACGTGCTGATATCTGCCTCTTTGTCGTTGCATTGTACGTTTTTGATTTATATTTGAGGACTGGTCTGATCAGTGTCTAAATTTTACATTTTGTTTCTCCTGTTATATTATTAGATCTTAAGAGTTAAACAAGTCCGTTAAATATTTTATTTGCGAACGGTTCTTTTGATCTGTTTATTAATATTATTCTTTGAAACTAAGCTAGATATGTAAATTTTTTTAGGTTCTCGAAGTAATAGTTGCCTACATTTATACTCTGAAGATACCACAGCCCTTTTAACCTACTAACATTCACATATTTTGTTTTGGCTTCATTGATTTTAGGCCGTTATTTTATGCCGCTTTTTCTATTAGATTGAATGATTCTGTCACATCCCTTCTGCTTATATGTATCATATCAACGTCGTTTGCAATGCTAGTATTTGTACACTTTCTGTCATTGTCGTTCCCCTGGGGTTAACTATTGATTCTCATATGGTTTTTTTCTAGGGTGATGTTCAATAAGTAACAGGATGAGGCGTTTCCTTGGCGTAGCACTCTATTAGTAGAGTTTTTACCTGTTAATTCATTTTGGATTCTGATTTTTGCGTGTCAATATCAAATTCAGTATTAGTTTTATCCCAAATTTCTCTCAATGTAAAAAATTTGATCTATTGTCGATTCCTGCCTGCAAAAACCTTATTGGTATACCCCAACTTGTTCACATACGTTCTTAGTCGCTCATATACTATATTGGACAGTATTGTATATGCCGTATTTAGCAAAGTAATTTCTCGATAACTTCCACGTGAAAGTTGTTCTCCTTTTTTGTGTAACGGCACGATTATTCCAATGTTTCATTCAAGGAGAGTGTATTTACATATACTCAGTATAAGTTCTTGCATTGTACCCAATAGTAAGTTTCCGCCATTTATCAGTTTTGCACTAATATTTTCTAATCCAGGCGACTTATTGTTTTTTGGCAGCAGCTTTAACTTCAGCTTCTTTGGGTTGGTTTGTTTTTCTTCTATTTCGATGATCCAGTTTAATTTGTCATCGTATTTATCACTATTAATCGCTTTAGTATTTTTTATCATGTTGCAAAAAGTTTCACCATACCATTCTGCTATTGTTCTTTATCTTTTTTCAATACCAATTGTCTCTTTTGCAATTTATTTTGTCAATTCTTGTATAATGTTTTCCATTCTTTACCATGTTCTGTTATTCATGCTTTAAGATGATGACAGTTCATAATCTATATTTAGTTATACTATTATTTAGTTAAGTATAATTTTTTTACTCAACTTCTCTATCTAGCATATAGCAATATTAAATATAAATAATTAATAGTAATTAATTAGCAAATAGTTTAGTATTCTATAAATTCTGTTAATTTTGATAGCTCCCGTGTTGACTATCCTTCACCGGCCATTAAAACCTATGTGGCACCTGCAGTGAGCTATCACAGTGCTCCCCTTGTATCTTCACATGGAGCTGGTCATGGATATGATGAGGGCTTAGGTTACGGTAATGGCTTAGGTCATGGTTATGGTCTGGGGCATAGTTATGGAGGATACGACAATGGATATTCTTTAGGAGGAGAAGGTCATGGTTGGTAGTTAATTTAACTTTATAATAAAATAGCTGTATACAATTTATTTATGTGTTCATTTACATATGTTATTAAACGTGAAAAATAAATTACTTTTTTAATTTTTATTTGTATTTTATTATACGAGTACTTAAAAAATGCAATCTGGATGCACATATGTTGACGTTCTGAGCCACTAAATATATGGGTAAAAATCTTTTAAATATTGTTAAATTAAATTTTAGTTACACTATTTGACTTTATATACTAGAAAGTTTAAGTTACCCTTGTATTTAGTGGTTCAAAACATGTACACCCAGATAGCACTGATGATGGTCAGTGCTACAGTGATATAAATTAATTTTTAACTAATTGTTTTCTTTTCTGTTAATCATTTGATGGAGGTCTGTGATTAAACTGATACAAGCAAGAAGGTTTAAAAGTGCTCTCTCTGAAAAATTGTGAATTTGGGTATGTATACTTAATATTTCAATTGAAGATTGATCAGACGCTATACCGATAGGTTTCAAAGAAGAGTTTGAGAAGAAGGAAGCTTTGAAATATAATACCATTTATATAATAAAGGGACAAGCTTAAAATGATTAAATTATTATTTAAAATTAAAGTAAAATTTTTAGTATGTATAATCTATTTTAATACAATAACTTTGTATATTGTAAGTAACGTTTTTGTTCAAAACAGTAATTACAGTTCGCTACAATAAATGTGACCGGACTTTAAAATTCTCAGTTGTAAAGAAATTGAACAGAAAATTAATGCGATAAAAGTTAGATCTGCTGTAAAAAAATTATGAGAATGGAAGACAGAATCGACACAATTACAAAAAAGATGCCAAAAGTAACAGAAGAAAACAGGGATTTAAAAGAAAATAATCAAGAACGTCAAACAATTCTGCAAATTCAAGAGATAAAGGTAAAGGAATTAGAAAGTAAAGTATAAAAAAGAATCTGATCATCCAAGGAATAGAAAATGAAAACGAAAATCAAATCAAACCTAAGATAACAGACATTTCTAGAAAATTGCAAGCACAACCAAATAAAGATTAAGATATTATAGAAATACGAAGACTTTTTATTAAAAATATTAATAAGAAAAGACCGATACTTATCTAATTTAAAAATTTTAGTAAAAAGAACGAGGTCCTCAATGAAACAAAGAAATTAAAAGGTACGTACATACTTATAAACGAAGACTATCCAAAATAGATGCAAAATCAAAGAGAAGAATATTAAAATCGCAAATATTAAAACGAAGCAGGAGAGAAAGGATAAAATGCAGGTATTCGTTTGCATCAAATCGTAGCAACAAATTGCTTCTAAATAGCGATTAATTTACGTTAAGTCAACTGCAAACTTTATTACAACAAAAGATAGATATAGTAACAAAATATTTAAAAAGAATAAAGTTAGAAAATACGGTAATAGAGAGTTATCAATGGACACTCCTACAGAAAGAACAACGAAAATAATGAAGACAGCGCACTCAAAAAACAAAGTAACGAAAGTTACTTGTGATGGAAAAACAAAAAAAAGAATATACAATGAAAACAGCAATTGATACGGCGGCGTCCATACTGCTGAAAACAGCAGCATGGACGCCGCCGTAGCATACTCAATAGTAACAGTAACGAATATAAGAATATATAAAGAAGAAGAGCAAGACATGTACACCCAGATAGCACTGATGATGGTCAGTGCTACAGTGATATAAATTAATTTTTAACTAATTGTTTTCTTTTCTGTTAATCATTTGATGGAGGTCTGTGATTAAACTGATACAAGCAAGAAGGTTTAAAAGTGCTCTCTCTGAAAAATTGTGAATTTGGGTATGTATACTTAATATTTCAATTGAAGATTGATCAGACGCTATACCGATAGGTTTCAAAGAAGAGTTTGAGAAGAAGGAAGCTTTGAAATATAATACCATTTATATAATAAAGGGACAAGCTTAAAATGATTAAATTATTATTTAAAATTAAAGTAAAATTTTTAGTATGTATAATCTATTTTAATACAATAACTTTGTATATTGTAAGTAACGTTTTTGTTCAAAACAGTAATTACAGTTCGCTACAATAAATGTGACCGGACTTTAAAATTCTCAGTTGTAAAGAAATTGAACAGAAAATTAATGCGATAAAAGTTAGATCTGCTGTAAAAAAATTATGAGAATGGAAGACAGAATCGACACAATTACAAAAAAGATGCCAAAAGTAACAGAAGAAAACAGGGATTTAAAAGAAAATAATCAAGAACGTCAAACAATTCTGCAAATTCAAGAGATAAAGGTAAAGGAATTAGAAAGTAAAGTATAAAAAAGAATCTGATCATCCAAGGAATAGAAAATGAAAACGAAAATCAAATCAAACCTAAGATAACAGACATTTCTAGAAAATTGCAAGCACAACCAAATAAAGATTAAGATATTATAGAAATACGAAGACTTTTTATTAAAAATATTAATAAGAAAAGACCGATACTTATCTAATTTAAAAATTTTAGTAAAAAGAACGAGGTCCTCAATGAAACAAAGAAATTAAAAGGTACGTACATACTTATAAACGAAGACTATCCAAAATAGATGCAAAATCAAAGAGAAGAATATTAAAATCGCAAATATTAAAACGAAGCAGGAGAGAAAGGATAAAATGCAGGTATTCGTTTGCATCAAATCGTAGCAACAAATTGCTTCTAAATAGCGATTAATTTACGTTAAGTCAACTGCAAACTTTATTACAACAAAAGATAGATATAGTAACAAAATATTTAAAAAGAATAAAGTTAGAAAATACGGTAATAGAGAGTTATCAATGGACACTCCTACAGAAAGAACAACGAAAATAATGAAGACAGCGCACTCAAAAAACAAAGTAACGAAAGTTACTTGTGATGGAAAAACAAAAAAAAGAATATACAATGAAAACAGCAATTGATACGGCGGCGTCCATACTGCTGAAAACAGCAGCATGGACGCCGCCGTAGCATACTCAATAGTAACAGTAACGAATATAAGAATATATAAAGAAGAAGAGCAAGACAGTCTGGATTATGTTCCATTAGAAGAGTATCTATCTTAATTTACACATTACTTACACCGCTCTTGTTATTTACAATAGTACCATTTTCAATTTAATATAATAGCTTTTTAACTTAACAGAAGCACAATAGATCGTGGAATAGGGCTACCGGGGAAACCACGTAAAAAAAACGCGCCATGTACACTACCTCACGGGTGGCGCGGAAACGTGTGCATATTATGAAGAATACAACTTTTTCAACATTTTGCATCGCTGTATCTTCGAAATGGTGATTCTTAGGAAAAAATGTGTAGGAACAATTTTTATAGACAATTGCATGATGAATCATTTTTGTCTCACCTATTTTTATTATAAAACTTACCGTTTAGCTGAAAAACTCAAAAAACCGATTTTTGCAACATTTGACCTTGAATAAATTTTTTTCCACACTCCGGATTGATGTGGATAATTGACAAATTGTGTATAATAGGGTTCCCAACAATCATGCCAATTTTTAGGAAGGTGCGAATTAATGTAACCTTTAATGTCTATTTTGACCGGAGTATAATACTAATGTTTGTATTTTGAGAACGATTTCCGTGAAGTGAAAATTCCAAAAAATTTATTAATAAAATTTGTTTAAAAAAATTGTTTAAACAAATTTGAACAACTTTTTGCCTAAGCGACCTCTTGAACTTTTTTGGGGTATCATGAAACTGATCATAAAAAAATGTCGTGAAAATATTTTTTCCAACGAACCCGAACTTTTCGTCTTGTATATATATTAGTAAGTCATGGCAAAATAATAAAAACAAAAAAGACGGTGAAAAACAACTTAAAATGATTTTAATTATATTTAAACTTATTTATATAATTTTATTAATCTAAAACTTGAAATCATTTTTATTTGATCTGCTGTTATTTAAACTGAAAATAAGGAGAAGATGATCAAATGACAATGTTAGAAAATGTTGAAACAATCGGAGAGAAGAGACACACAAGTTAGATAGCTTAATGATGAAAACTTTACAACCATTTTAAACATAGACATTTGCCAATATTTTGTTTACTCCAGTAATTCGGGCTAATTACCTCCTAATTTTGTCGTTCTGAACTGATTCACTTGAAATTTCGTACGTCGATGGAAAAGTCCTCAAATAAAAAATCATATAACGCTGTTATTGATAACTTGCTATAAAATGGGCAAGAAATAAGAAAAGAATGTCAGAGTTGTTTGAAGATGAAAGGAATAATATTGTCGAATTCTACCAAAACTGTACTGGCGGCCCAGAAATTATGAAATTCGAAGTAGAACATGCTATAAATAATGCTAAAATTAGAAAAGCTTATGGTCCAGATGATACACCAACTGAGTTGCTGAAACTAATAGAGAATGATAACATAAAAGTAGTAGTAAGACTTTTTAATTCAATATATAAGACCGGAGTGATTCCCACAGATTGGCTCAAATCCATCTTTATCGCAATACTTAAAAACACAATGCGAGAAAATGCCCAGAATATCGATTAATTAGCCTAATGAGCCACACCCTTAAAATTTTCCTCAGAATACTTCACAACAGAATTAGACGCAAAAGCGAAGAAGATCTTGAAGATACCCAATTTGGGTATCATCCAATACCAACATCCTATTACAAAAATACCGTGACCAAAGAAAACATGTATTTGCATGTTTCGTGGACTTCAAAAAGGCATTCGAGAAAGTACAGCATGTAAAATTAATGCAGATACTGAAAAATATCGGAATAGATGACAAGGATATTCGTGTCATTAAAAATTTGTACTGAAATCAAACTGCTATCGTAAAAATTGGATATAACTACACCGATGAAATCCCCATACAACGAGGAGGCACACAAGGTTGCATTTTGTCGCCAATATTGTTCAATGTTTACTCGGACCAGCTATTTAAAAAGACACTTGAGAGACAATCATATGGAATAAAAATCAACGGGGAACTACTTAATGAGATTAGATATGCAGACGATACAGTAATTCTATCAGATAATATTGAAGGTCTTCAACTTCTGCTTGATCGTATTCACGAGGTAGGAGAGGAAATGGGCATTAAAATAAACTCAAACAAAACCAAATTTTTACTGTTTAGTCGTGACCCACATCCCGATGCAAAGCTTCAATTGAACGGAGTCCAAGTTGAAAAAGTTCACAAAATGACATATTTGGGAACTATGATAACGGACCAACTAGATCCAGACCACAGAATAATAAACAATCAGAATGTCTACTCTCAGATGCCGCCTTTAAAGTTTTTCAGCACGCGCGCCATGTTTTATATGTAATTGTTTATATTTATGTTTAATTATATTATTTTTATGTATTATATTTAACAGTGTTAATATAATTGTATAGTATGTCTATGATTGCCGTAAGTCAATTAAACCGGGTTAAGTTTTCTATGCACACCACATAACAAACACTAGTTCCCTCTAAAACATGGCGGAACGTCTGCGCGAATGAGATGCGCGTACTTAATTTTCCATGGAGAGTGGGCATTCGAATCAAACTGCTATCGTAAAAATTAGAGATAACTACACCGATGAAAACTCCATACAACGAGAAGTCAGACAAGGTTGCATTTTTTCACCATAATTGTGTAATGTTTACTCGGAACAGTTATTTAAAAAGGCACTTGAGAGGCAACCATATGGAATAAAAATCAACGGGGAACTACTTAGGGCCGGTTCTATAATCCAAGTATAAATTGGAGAATAGTTATTCTGAGTATAACCACAGAACACTAAGGTAAAACGAAATAGTAGATCTGATATCCTCAAA
Organism: Diabrotica balteata; assembly: GCA_918026665.1. NCBI lineage: Eukaryota > Metazoa > Arthropoda > Insecta > Coleoptera > Chrysomelidae > Diabrotica > Diabrotica balteata. Next base: position 90,537,951 of record OU898278.1, on the reverse strand, counting down.
ATTAGTTCAAATTGTTATTGGCAGTTGTCATAACTGTAAAATTTGTTTACAATTGAAAGGAATTGATTCGCTTTATCTGGTATTTTATCTACGTTTATATTATTATACTTTGCAAAATTAATATAAAACGGATAAAAAAAGATGTACCAATTTTACATGTACAGAAATTGAAATGATTGTGAGTTTAGTTGCTACAATAAAATGCTACATAAATATATATCTAATTCATACCGAATTCTAAAAGTTTTTGGATGCCTTAGCCTAGGTAATCCCTCTTCAAAATCTTCATCATCAGTTTGAAAAATATTAATATTAGCTGAATCCATATCAAAAATTTTATTTTATATATAAAAACAAACAAAACCACAGTTCAAAGATCGAATGGCATAAAGTGAGGTTAAACACACAGATTTGACAAACCATGACCGACCAATAGAAATGCAGTATAAATTTATACTCTGTATATCTGCTCAAATTTTGAGAGATAAAGTTATTCTACAGATATACTCCGATTATCTTATTCCTAGTTTATTCTTTGTTTGTATAACACCATTAATGAAGTTATTCCAAGTATTCTCAGTATATACTAGCATTGTAGAACCATCCCTTAATGTGATTAGATATACGGACGATACATTAATTCTGTCAGATAATATTGAAGGTCTCCAAATTCTGCTTGATCGCATTAAAAAGGTAAAAAGAAAATGGGCATTAAAATAAACTCAAATTAAGCCAAATTTTTGGTGTTTAGTCGTGACCCACATCCCGATGCAAAGCTTCAATTATACGGAGTCTGAAGATACCTTGGACAGCAATGAAAACTAATGAAGAAGTACTAAGGAGCGTCAACAAAGATAGAGGACTGCTAAAGACTGTTAAGCATCGAAAAAAGTCTTATCTGGGACATATACTAAAGGGAAGTCGATATAAAATATTACAACTAATCCTTAAAGGCAAAATATAGGGCCATAAAGGTGTAGGAAGAAAACAAGTTTCTTGGTTAAAAAACATTCGTGAATCGATTCAGATATCAAGTGCAGGACAATTATTCCATATTGCAGAACATAGAGAAGCCTTCGCAATGGTGATCGCCAACGTCGGATAATTCTGATATGGCATGCGAAGAAGAAGAAGAAGAAGAAGACAGACACTAAAAATCGGTCTATCATAATTTGATAATTACAAGTTGAAGGTATTTCACACCCAAACTTATATGAAAAAATAGAATATCTACCTTTTTATATAATATTATCATAGTGCTGTCTGTTCTAAATAAATAATTTCAATAAATTAACACACATTTAGAAATATAGAAAAGAAAGATAGAAAGAAAATTCGAAAGGCAAAAGAGAGGTGGCTCTCCGATAGATGCAAGGAAATAGAAGATCTGGATAAAAAGTACGATAGCTTTAATTTACACAAAAAAATCAAAGAAATGACAGGTTCTAGAAAGCGTACAAAAACGAATATCCTTAAAAATGATAAAGGGGATATTATTACTGATATGAAGGAGAGATTATGTCACTGGACCAATTACATTCAACAACTATTTAATGATGAAAGAGAAGAACTGTCATTAGAAATCACCGAGGATACTGGACCACCAATATTAAAAGAAGAAGTCATCTATGCCATCAAAAACACAAAAGAGGGTAAAGCTACTGGACCAGATGAGGTGCCCATCGAATTATTAAAACTCATCGATGAAGATGTTATTGATGTAATGGTTGAACTCTTTAATCTAATATATCAGACTGCCACAATCCCCAGACAATGGCTGCAATCAACCTTTGTAGCAATTCCCAAAAACAATGCTCAACAACTTGCTCAGACCACAGAACCATAGCTTTAATGAGTCACACACTTAAAACATTTTTGAAAATAATTCACAGCAGAATTGTTAAGACTCTTGAATATGAGATTAGTGACACACAATTTGGCTTTAGAAATGGTATGAGTAAAAGAGATGCTTTGTTCGGCTTGAATGTGCTGGCTCAGAGATGCATGGACATGAATCAGAATATGTACTTATGTTTTGTAGACTTTGAAAAGGCATTTGATAAAGTTCAACATAAAAAGCTTGTAGATATATTAAAAAGCAAAAATATTGACAGTCGTGATCTGAAAATTATATCTAATTTATATTGGATTCAAACTGCCAAGGTGAGAGTTGACAGCCAGTACACCGAAAATATCAAAATACAGAGAGGAGTCTGCCAGGGTTGCGTGCTGTCCCTACTACTTTTCAATGTCTACAGTGAAGCGGTATTTCAAGAAGCGCTCTCAGACTCAATAGAAGGTATATCTATCAATGGAGAAGTTTTGAATATCTTACGTTTTGCAGACGATACAGTAATAATTACGGATAACAACAATGATTTACAGAACCTAATGCAACGCCTTAATGAACGCTGTCATGAGTACGGACTGAAGATAAATTTAAAGAAAACTAAATGCATGATCATGACTAAATCTGCACATGCAAATATCCAATTGACTATTGAAGATACTGCAATTGAGAATGTTAATAACTATAAATATTTAGGAACATGGATAACATCAGATGTAGACCACACCAAAGAAATTAAGACACGTATTGAAATAGCACGTACATCATTTATTAAACTTAAAAAGTTTCTTTGTTGTCGGGATATAAGGTTAGAACTACGCCTGAGAATGCTTCGATGTTACGTGTTCTCTACTCTTCTTTATGGTCTGGAAGCTTGGACACTAAAACAAGTTCATCTGAGTAAGCTGGCCGCCTTTGAATTTTGGTGTTACAGAAGAATCCTACGAATATCATGGATTCAAAGAATGTCAAACATGGAAGTAACTAGAAGGATAGGAAATGAGGCGGAAATAATATTAACTATTAAAAGAAGAAAACTTGAGTACTTGGGACATGTGATGAGAGGGCAAAAATACGCATTATTACAACTTATTATGCAGGGCAAAATCCGAGGAAAGCGAAATGTGGGAAGACGAAGAATATCCTGGTTTAAGAACTTAAGGGAATGGTTGGAATGCAGTAGTGCAGAACTTTTTAGAGCGGCAGTCAACAGAGTCCGCATAGCCATGATGATTTCCAACCTTCGATAGAAGATGGAACTTAAAGAAGAAGAAAAACCAGTGGCGGCTTTTAAGGGTAGGCAAGATAGGCCGGGCCTACCCAATAATTTTACGAGCTTTATAATTAAAAAACCTATATTCAAAAATTATATTAAAGCATGTAAATAACTTGTAAATGTACTAAATTACTCAATACATTAACGTTCGTTAAAACAAATATGTTATTATATTACCACAGAAAGCATCAAATCATATTCAGGCATTTTAAATATCATAAATAAGCCCGATCGGAACTGGCCGACCCAGCTCACATAAGATCCCCGTACAAAAGCGTTTGAAGTTAAGCAGCTTGCCGGACAACGATTTTTATTGTCGTCTTTATGATTGCTGTTTAGGCACCAGACGATCGGGCCTACGCCGACCATCGTTGTCACTTGTAACGTAATTATCGAATTGTAATATAAATTTTCTTTTAAATTATGATAAAAAAATATTTAACATAATCTAGAATTGTAACAAATTTTTAAATAAACAATACAAATGTGTTGTATGAGAACGCCATAAATAACTCCACATTTTTGCATGCATTCTTGATGAAACAACCGATATTACTGAAAGGGCACAATGTTCAATAGTATGCAGATTAGTGGATACAAAAGGCGTTGTTAAAGAATATTTCTTAGGTTTTTTTTGATCTGAGGGAAGACCTAAGTGCCCAGCGTTACGTGACTTACTGTTTAGTGTAATTGGTAAATTTGACTGTAAAGCTAAATTAATTGTTCAAACCTACGATGGAGCTAGTGTCATGTCGGGACAATTTAATGGACTTCAAAAATTAGTGAGAGAATCTGCACTATTAGCAATAATTACCCATTGTTTCGTTCACCGCCCCAACTTAGTTTTACAGCAAAGTTGCTCCAACATTACAACAGTCAAAATATTATTCTCAACGTTTCAAGGTATTCCAGCTTATTTTCACCAATCGTCCAAACGGTCCTATTTTTGAAATAAAATACTTGGAAAACGAATTACCACAAATAGTGAAGTAGGATGGAATTCAAATGCAAACGTAGTATATGCTGTATCACAAGAAAGAAAAAATTGTTACAAGTCTTTCAGGACATAATGAATTGCCCAGAATCGAATGAAAAATCAATTAGGCAGGCAGATGGTTTTAAAAGTTGGAGGATTTGGAATTTGTATTTTTATTAAATGTTTTTAGTGATATATTTCAACAAACTGAGCTCTTATACAACATCTTGCAGAAGAAAAATAATGATGTTCAATTGTGTGCCAATTCAGTGCCCAGAAGTGTTGCAATGTTAAAGGGCTGTAGAAATGACCTTACATGTTCTAACCATTTCAACATTGCTGTTAGCGAAACCAATTCTAAACCCATCTTAAGTTGCAGTGAACTTGATATTTTACTTGGTAGTTCATCTAATAACGGAGATCAAAGTTTTTTGGAGGAAGCTAAAACTAAATTTGGAAGGATCTTTTTTGAGATTTTGGACAATATTATCACTTAATTAGAGCAACGTTTCTCGGATTACAAGTTTCAATAACTGGCGCTAAATTTACGATGTAATTTGCTGGCTTGGCCTACCCAAAATTTTACCACACCAGCCGCCACTGAGAAGAACACACATTTCCATAACAGTTTTAACTATGTTTTCTCAAACATTAAATAATATTCCTTGTATCGGCACGTAAATTAAATTGTTATTATTTATTTATTTAATTTTAATTTTACTAGATTGTTTTTTTACATAAGTATTACTATGTGTATTTAATGAATTTTTAAAGTCATATTTAATAATCGTACATATATAATATTTGGATAATTTCTGTATATCCTGTACCAGATGGTATCCTAATACGGGTTTTGTTAATTTCAGCATTTACCCTATACCGTTGACCTGAAGATGCATAGCAAATTATAGTATGCGAAACCGGTCGTTGATGGCAGAATAAATTCATTGTGAGTAAGTCTTATTTTTATTTCTTTTTACCTATTTCATCACTTACCTTTACCCATTTCACAAGTTAATATGAGAATATCAGTAGAAAAAACTAAATGTATATTGTAGAACAAGTAATTTATAAGCGAACAATGCAAAATTCAAAATATTAACAGGTAGATAAAAACAGGAAAAAAAAACCTGGAACGAACATGTAAACCGAATGGGACCAGATAAATTAGCGAAGATCTGTGAAAACAACAAGCAGTATATCAGAAGACCTGTTGGAAAGCCGCCAAAAAGGTGTAAAGATAATGTACAGTCAACAACTACTGAAACAAAAAAGGAGGCAGACAAACAGGGGTAATCCTAGTTGCACGAAGAAGAATAAGACCTATTTCATAGAAATAATGTTTCATGTGTAATGTTTTAATTTATAATAATAGTAATAATTAATTTTAAAATCAATATTCATTTATGAGTTCCATATAAAAAGGAAGAGTTTTTTTTGGGCGTGCTGCGAGCTCCATATTCCGTCACGTGTAAATAATTGAAACTCTCAATACTCCGGGAGTATTGGGTTTTTGGAAGTGTAAGACTTCCTAATTCCAGAAGAACTGAAAGAGAGGTGATGAAAATACTAAAAATAGGGCTAAGCTCAGAGGAACAAATATAAATGGCCAAAGAGACACTAAATCTCAAGTGAGTGTTCGGGCTAGCTTCAATGCACTGGATTGTGGCTTTAAAGATATAAACAACAATAACAAGAGATAATGAGCTAATGAGACAAGAAAGAAATGAGACCTGGTAATATCACACGTGATACAACTGAAGAAGGTCACTGGGAATAAATTTATAGAAAAAGAACAATAAGAAGAGAAAAGAAGGGCGCCAACTCAACGATAGTTGAGATTTTGAAGTAACAAATGAATCTGGAGATAATACTCTGAAATACAAAATTACTAAATAATAATCTTGTTTTGTTATGTTATATACTGTTAGTAGAACTGAAATAAAACTCGAAATAGCAACAATAAATATATTTATAAAAAATGTATATAGGTATATGTGTATAAACAATTTACATATAATGCAAAGCCAAATAACAGTGGTAGTGGATGGTGTACAGATACAATGGGACCTAATAGCCCCTAAACAAATGAATAGTCACTACCACTGGCCAAATAAAATATGAAATATTAGTATACAACAAGAATAGTCCGTAGGGTAGCCAAAGTCTTAAAACAAAAAGGTAGTCATTTAAATTTAAATTAGTTCTACTAAAATGAGGTACTAATGACAATATTGTAAAGATATCAAACTTGATAAATCTCTATTACAATTATATTAAATATATATATTACATCCAAAAAATGAGTTGTTCCATACTCATTATATCATATTTAAAAAAAAAACATTAAATTTATTTCCCTTTCCCAATATTAAATTGTATCATATCCAATGTATTGTATTAAAAAAAATATTATAGCAAAAAAAAGTGAGTTTGGTCAGACTCTGTATATTCTATTTAAAAACCCAATAAAAACATGTAATGTATTCTCTTCTCCCCAATATTTTAAAATTAGATTATCAAAAATTAAATTATCACAAGGTATTTTATCAAAATGTAGTTACTTGATCATATGCATATGAAAGTTAACAGTAAATAGAAAGTAATACGTAATACAAAAGGTCAAATAGTTAAACAACTTATCTTTACAGCACTATAAGTCCATAGGAAAAACTCCTCTTGGCACGGCTACATTAGTTTATGGCTGTAAGACGAATCCTGGTCACAAAAGCCACAACCAGTCACTGGTCTCTGGGTGACAGCAAAATCCACGGGTTTCATACACAAATTGCTAACTATCTAAGGATTCAGTTACTTGAGTCCTTGAGGGAATATTCTGAAGAGAATATCCTCAAGTAAAGTGAAATTAATATTTTCACGTGACGGAATCTAAAATGATTATTTAATTTAATAAATGTGTAATTCAATAGGTGTAGCAGCATGGATTGACTGCACCAAAACAAAACATCAAAACATTAGGTATTAGGTTAAGTAAACATCATGTCAAATTTATGAAGTTACTTTCGCGGGCATGGCAAGCTTGCGCCATGAAAAGAACATGCGCAGAATACAGAAGGCTGTACCACATTTGTAGAACCTTTTATATTCCACCAAAAAAATTAGGTAAAAAAAAAGAACCAAAAAAACTTAATGATAAGATATGGACTAGATCGGACTTTAGTTTGACTATATAAAAAAAAGTGACCTTATGTTCTTTGTAAGTAAATCAAGGAAATTTTATATTTAAATTATTTCGGAACTCAAAAATAAATCTCTAAAGAAATACTAAATACAATGATAAATTTGATTATATGATAAAGAGATAATACGTATAAAATGATTTACTTACATGGAGCTCGCAGCACGCCAACTCTTCCTTTTTATATGGAACTCATAAATGAATATTGATTTTAAAATTAATTATTACTATTATTATAAATGAATTATATTTTTCCCCAAATTATCTTCCTTGCTCCAATTCCGTCACTTTAAAGGTGAACAATTTCACCGGCTGACGTGGCTGCGTTCGTTCGAGTTCTGACCAAAAAACTACTCGCTTCGCTTCCGCACAAAATCGATCTTCCTTTCAAAGCGATAACAGCGCGTGTGGGGGAAAATGTCGATATAAAATCGATCGTAGGCGGGTAATAAAAATTTCTTGAGGGGTTTAAATTGGACTAGTCAGTAGCGTAAACGCTACAGTAACCAACGAACAAATGTTTATTGACTTTATATGAAATTCAGAATTATTTACCTCCTAATCTACATTTGTACATCAGAAAGTTCAACCTATTATAAAGTTTTTATGTTGGTAGTAAATGCGATAAAGTTTAACAACAGACGTTAGGCAACATTTTAAAACGTGAGTGGCGTGTTGTGAAAACAGGTGCATTTTAGGATATGTCATATATTTTACGTTTTCTTGTAAATCTATTAAAATTAGAAGTTTTATGATTTGCTATTGGTAAGTACATGTGCCAACGTTAGAGTTCCATAATAATTTATAACGCTTTATATAATACAAAGTCCACAGATTGTGGACCATATATTAGACCATGTTTTTGCAAAAGTTATAAATTTTATTTCTATTTTGTGTTAGTAGTGCCGGTATGGTGTAGACGCGAGACAATAAAATGTTAAATGGGGAACACCCCTAAAAATTGACTATGTTACATCAAAGAAATAAACTGTGAGAATAATCACTCATGTCATTGATTTAGCCCTGGTAAATTCATGGCTAGAGTATCGTACTCAAGCTGTTCTTTTGGGAGTAAACAAGAAAGAAATCCTCGATTTGTTAGCTTTTCACCAAGAAGTGGCCGAAAATCTAATCTGTAGTAGATGTGCTCCTAAAAGCGGCAGGCCTTCAAAAAGCTTCGAGGATCCAGGTCCCTCCAAAAAGAAAAAAACTGAAATAAGGTCTATAAAAGACCTTAGATTTGTTGGATACCATTATCTTCCACAGTATGATGACAAAAAGGAATCCTCAAGATGCAAAAATAAAAGGTGTAAGAGCAGGACACATATATTTTGTCAAACATGCAAAGTCAAAATTCTTTATGTATTTTAAAGGAAAGGAATTATTTTTCCATGTTCCATTCAAAGTAAATTTTAATATTTATATTACTTTTGACAATAATCTGATTTATAAGAGTTTCTAATGAAAAATTAACACTCAATGGTTTTTTTTACTTCCGTGAACTTTTTTTGTCCATTGTGATGGACATTCTGTACTGGAAGAGTGGGGGTACTTAAATTTTTTTTATGAAAAAAAATAATCTATAGTGCAATAATACCTTGTATACTAAAAATTAGAATTTTTTAATCACTCTAAATGGAAGTGATAGTGAAAGGGTTAACCTTATTTACGTCATAAGCAGTGGTTTCTAGCGGTTGAACATTTGTATTAGTACAGTACAAAGTATTATTAAATATGTTTATTTTACTTAACCCTCCGTTAGTCGCTATCGGTCTCACACACCGACGACAGAATTATTCATTTGGGATTTACAAATAACTGTTATTTTTCTATCGCTACTTTCTGTACCTCTCCCTATCAACCAAACTCGTGTTATTGTACATTCTTACATTCCTGGGTACAGTTGTGTAAGTTTTACAGTTATTTTCGGTGCCAGAGTCCGTAGCGACTAACGGTGTAGCTATTATTTGTTGCAGAACTTGCAGAACAGGTAAATATTTATCATCTTATTATTACGTTTTATCGGTAAGTTTTTGTCAATTCTTATTTATAGATGTTCTTTGAAGCCAAACAAGTTTGACTCCAACTCTTGTTGGAATTATGGACATGTTTCCTACCCACTATGAAAATTATTTTGACGATAAGGGAAGTGAAAGCGAAATAGATCAAATTGAGGTGGTGATGGTGAAAATGAATCGAAACAAGATGTGACAGATGAGAAAAACGAAAGTGGAAGTAACACCTTAGCGTTTATTGGAAAATATAGCGTTACTAGATGAAAAAAGGCTGTTCCACCGTAAAATGTTTGAACAAGACAAGAAAATTATATAGTACGTAATACAAACTAATGTTTGTATTTTGAGAACGATATCCGATGTGCAAATTAAAACATCAATGAACTTACTTTAACATTTAATTGTGGCTTATTCCCATTTAAACAGTAATTAGTTAAAAATACCACAAGAAAATAGCTTCAGAACAATATTCACAATATATTGTTATACTAGTGTTTTTCATTTTATATCTGTTTTTTTTTTCAAAAAAATATTTTCAAAACTATTTTTTAGTTATTCCTATACACAATATAAAATATTTGTATGAATTTTATAATAAAAACAATTTTTTTTAATTGTCGGTCTCAGACACCATAGCGACTCTTGATGCTCAGTTTTTCCTAGCGACTAACGGAGGGTTAATTCAATAAGATTATAATAGGTCAAACGCTTAAATACGTGTTTTTTTTCCACTTAGGGGTAGGGTTAACCCCTTAAAGTCAAAAAGCACACGTCGCCCATATATAACTTTTGGCAAAGGAGGGTAAGACAAGCTTAAATCCAAATCTAAATCCATGCAGTTCAACAGAATTGTAGGTATGGTAATATTTTTCCGCCCGATTTACTGGACTAGTTCAAGTTTCAGTTAAGCTAAATTTATTTGTACTTTAAAAAACAATATAATTTTAAATATGTTGTGTTTTTATAAAAAATTCAATCTTAAAAATAATATTATAATTTTTTATTAGAACATACACCTAAACAAAAAAGGTTAATCTTAAAAATTTATTCCATATACTTAAAATTCGAGGTTTGTTAATCACTCAACTGTAACAGATATTATTATTGTAAATACAAAAAAAAAAACAAATCTCTCATAACAAAGGTCTCATAATATCGCAATAATGTTCGACACAAGAAGGAAGTCTTGCGCAAACACAGAAAAACAAGGTGCTCAAGATTTACTATAAAAGTTAAAAACGGTTTACTTGAGGATTATAGATCCAACGAGTTGTTCAACAGCACAACAAATATTTTTTAATACTTTAAAAAGACTTTTAAAAACTCATTTAAAATGTTTAAATTGTTAATAGTTTGTGCTGTAGTGTCGATAGCTTATGCTAAACCAGGCGGTTTGGGTTACGGGGGATACAGTGGATATGGCGGATACGGAGGGTATGGGGGATATGGAGGTTATGGAGGCCATTATGCGTTAGCTCCAGCTACAAGTTACAGGTGAATTTTTATCTTTTTCTTAAAAATATAACAAAATTTAATACGATTTATTTCTTATCTAACTTCTATAAAACTTGAAAATATGTTTGATATTTTAAATAAATTTTATTTTTAATTCCACAAAATATTTTTGTTATAGAGAATTTAATTATATAAATATGCAGAAAATATCTTTATATAATTAAAATTATTTGATTACATGGATCAAAACTTGTTGGCAAAATTTTTATTTGTGTTTAATACTTTGGAATTCTGTATTAATGAATTGTTAATTTTGAATCCTTATTTTTATCTTCATTAAATGTCTTAATCTATGCATTATTTTTCACAACTGTTGCAGTTTTTCTCAATCTCAGACTTCTTTATTATTATTTAGGTTTTCAAAATGTCTACCTGTTTTTCTGATCCTTCGATAAATTATAAATTTATTTTTTCAAGATTTGTTATGATGAACTCAAGATACTAATCGCGACGACTAATCTAGGTCTTTCGTATAGTTCTGTCACAACGCGAACGGTCATGTTACAAGTTATAATTTTATTATAGTCAATATAGTGGTAATGATTTTTTTTTATTTAGTGTCCATTTTTCCGAATTTTATTAGTTTATTATCCGTTATTTAAAAGTTTTACATCTCTTATCAAATTTTAGTATTTCTTATTTAATTTGAATATATTATTGTTGTTTTATTTTTATAAAAGTTTTTTGTTTAATAAAAATGTATATATAAGACGTGATCTTTCCGGAAGAATTAAAAATTATGATGTTTTATTATTTTCAAAGACGATGTAATAACCTTTCCCGATAATTTAACTTTTCTTAAATAATATTTTAAACTTAAGTTTCCTGGTTTTTATTTTCTTTTGTTTTTATTAAATTAAATTTTGATTAATTAATAATTTCACTGCTACTACAAGTCTATCAAAGCAAGAAGTTGTCCAGGTTATTGTAAAATGAACCTAATGATTAATACTCTAAAAGTAAATGACGGTATTTTCAAAATTTCATTTAGATTTAATACTTGAGAATTGTTATCTGACTTAATAGCCCAAAGTATGATAAAATAGTATATAATTAGAAATTTAGATAAACATAGTAACAATAATTTAAACAAATATTGAATTTTTTTTTTTATTTTTCGTAGTCCTGCTTGGGAAATCCAGACTATCGATACTGCTCTCCAGTCCTAGACGTTCACATTCTTGATCAATTTTAGATTTCCGTTTCCTTTTCTTAACATTTTCAATAGGTGGAGAAGTATCTTCCCTTGATAACTTGTTTTTCAGCTGTTCTTAAACGGTCCCAAACTGAATTAACGCTCAAGCCTTTCTCGTCGAAGAAGAGTGGTGCGAAGAAATCTTCTCGTTCTTTTTGATTCGGATTTTCTATTTTTACTAGAATTTTGCTGTTGTTGTAGAAGAAGTTGTGTAGTGGTGAAGGTATATCCGTTTGACACGTCGCTATAGTTAATACTGGTAATCCAGCATGTATATCGTCTAAAATAGAGGCAACAGTATGTTGGTTGCATTCGTCGATGACGTCCCACCATTCGTCTATTCTGGACAGTAAAATAACAGGTGGGAATTGAAGGTGCAAATTAACTACATTCCCTCTAAGTTTATTAAATACTCCTGAATCGTATACAAAAGTAGGAAGATGTTCCATGGTTTTTAGCAGAGAAGGTATCATGTGTGTGTTTAATCCGAATGTAAATTTTCTCGAATTAACAACATTCTTCCAGCGTTAAATATTGAAATGTACGATTGATCATTATTCTCTCTCCTGCTGTCGCTCAATAAATAGCTTCTTCAATTTTATAATAATTTTTAAACTGTTTGTCCTTTGTCTCGTGTTGTGTAAATATATTAGTTAATGTTTACGACATTCACTAAATTGTTGGATAGCCTAATTTTGACGAAATGCCTCTGAAGATGCTCTAGGAGCGAAAGTACTAGGGCAAGATTTAATAAAAACTATGCTCGATATCTGCCTTTTATTTGATTTAAATTTTCAACTAAATAAATTAAACTTTTTTGTACTGTCAACTTTGTATAATTATTCTTTTATTCATATCCTACGAATCCTCCATAGAGCTAGGGTCAGGTGAGCAGGCAGGCCACTCCGAACAGTAATATCTTATTATTCAAGGGTGCTGCTGGACACTTTGCTGGTATATGGAAGTGAATTATCATGTCTGTATAAAAATTAAATTTTCTTTATTTGCACCTCTCCAATTCCTAACGACAGATTCTAGAACCGAATCAACATAATCGCAAGCTGCTAAAGTTGATTGTATGGAAACTACAGGATTTTTTCACCCATCATAATACCTCCCCAGAACATAAGTCGTCTTCTTTTCTTATATGTGAACAGATCAGGAGTTATTTTAGCCATTTAATTAAATAACTGAAACATTAATACCTGTATCTTTTAAAAGCTGCCTTTAAAGCTGCCGGGAAAAAACGTTGGGACTCTTCTAGTTACTTGGACAATGAAATGATCGTGGCGAGCCGTTGATAGTTTTTAGCCACTTTGTCTTGGTCCATTCTTCTTCTTCCGGTAGTGCATATCCTCTATGGAGGTCGGCTACTACACTGGCCCATCGTATTTTATAAGCAGCTGTTCGAAATATGTCTGTGGTGGTTATACCTGTCCACTGTCTCAAATTCTTAAACCAGGATATTCGGCGGCGTCCTGGTCCTCTATTTCCTTTTATTTTTCCTTCTAATATCAATAGTAGGATTCTGTATTAATTTTCATTTCTCACTATAGGTCCGAAGGATAATAACTTTCTCTCTTTAATTGATTTCAAGACTTCAGGTTCTTTTTGTAAACGTTGTATTACTGCTTCGTCAGTTATATGATGCGCATGCATCGATAGCACCACATCTCTAAAGACTACAAAACGCATCAGCGAGTGTCCATGCCTCTGCTTCATACATAAGAACAGAAAACGCATAACAATTTAGGATTTTAAGTTGGAGATGTAAGTTCAAGATTAAATTGCAGAGAACTTTCTTCATCTAATGGAAGGCACTCCTTGCTTTTTGATCATACATTTAATCTCGTATGAGTGATCCCAGCTGTCTGTGGTGTTGCATCCCAGGTATGTTATTTTTTCTGTTCTATCCAATACCTCATTGTCTGCCATAAACTTTGCATCTGTATCTTTGTTTTTGCTTGGGATCATAATTTTCGTCTTCTTATTATTAAGTTTCATTCCATATTTTCTACCGATGTTAAATACTTGATATATCAGTCTTTATAATCCTTTAGCACTATCCGCAACAAGGACAGTGTCGTCTGCATATTTTAGATTATTTATTACTACACCGTTAACAATCACACCATCAGTCGTTTCTCCCAAAACTTCTCGAAATAGATGTTCAGAGTACGCATTAAACAGCAAAGGCGAGAGTATGCAACCTTGTGGTACTCCTCTTTGTATTGGGACTTTATTGGATAATTGATTGCTTGAATTACTTACAAAGCCTAATTATTATATACATGTTTTCCAGCCATTTTTTAAATGCATAAACAATTGTTTTAGTTCCCGTATTGACTACCATTCACCAGCCATCAAAACGTACGTGGCACCTGCAGTGAGTTACCACAGTGCTCCCCTAGTATCTTCATATGGACTTGGTCACGGATATGGTGCAGGTTTAGGATATGGCGATGGATTAGGACACGGTTATGGTCTAGGACATGGCTACGGCGGCTACGGTAGTGGATACTCTTTAGGAGGATATGGTCATGGTTGGTAAATAATGTAACTCGAAGTTTAAATGTCTATTTTAAAGTTCTCATGTGTTCATTTGTATATTTTGTAAAACGTTAAAAATAAATTATTTCCCATTTTTAATTATTATTTAATTATTCTAAAAACCATCTTTACATCGAAAAGAAGAATTAAGTTAACTTTGATGATATTAAGTATGGAAAAGTTAATTGATATCTGATAAAAATTATTCAAATTAAATTAAAAAAGAATATTAATATATATAAATAATAGGGTAGATAATATACAAGGAGGTAAAAACACATTAAAAATAAATAATTGAATTAAAAAAAAAAGTATTTTAAAAGTTTGTAAACTATTTTAATTTCAAGCTGAGAGCATTCGACTGACAATACCATCTTCAAAAATATGCAACAATACAAGTAAACAACTTAATATACTCCATTCGCTTAGCTCGGGCATATTTTGACAGATTCTTTGTCTAAAACCTACAACACAAAAATTCCTACTTCTCAGTATTAATAGCTCAAATATACCACTATTGCAGACTTCTCTCTTTGAAAAAAGAAGAATTATTCCAAATAGTGGAAGTGTATACTAAACCCATAAAATGTTCCGTGTATATTTAAAATATAATATTTGAGTTGTTACAATTTAAGATATTGTAGTAAATATTTGTATTATTCGCGTTGTTTTTTTTTATATTCGTTAATATAGTTTTATTGTTCTATTATTTTTGTTTAATTCTTTGTTAGTTAGGTACATTTAGTGAATTAGTTAGTTCTATTTTGAATTTTATTATTAGAGATAGTCAAAGTTTTCCATTTGTTCTATCAGATAATGCGTTTTTAAGTTTTTCTTAAATAAATATAAGTATGATAAATGTTCTTAAAAAGTTAATATTTTTAGATGAGTAAGGATGCTATTAAATTACAAGGTAATCAAACTACACAAAGATTTATTCAAAACACCAACCATTTTTTTTTTTATTATTTGCTCATTCGGCGTAGGTTGATCATTAAAATATATTTATGATATTATGTAAATATGTTCCTAATAACAAAAATATTTCAGTTAACATCCAGTTCAGTTCTACATGGTGTCAAAAATTAAATAAAAGTTACGGTAATTTAGTTTATATCAAGTTGCTCCAAATGTAGGCAACCAACTTAAACTTTTTGTTGGCATTTAGCTGGAGTTTCATGAGAATATTTTTAATAAACATTTAATATTTTCCAGTTAATTTATTTTTTTTTAAGTGACAATAATAATGCTAAATAAGCAATATTACAAATGATATTTAATCACAAAACGTACTTATTATAGTGTTATATAATCCTCATAATAAAGTATGTTAGATAAAAAGAGGTAAAATCCGAGGTCATCCAAAACTAGTTTCTGATAGGAATAATAGAATATTATGATCTTTTTTTTTTCTAACTTACTAAGTCTTGTAATTATATAGCATTTGAAATATTGCTTATTCAGCATTATTATCATCACTTTTAAAAAAATAATAAATAAACTGGAAAATATTAAATGTTTATTAAATCTATTCTCAAGAAACTCCAGATAAATGTTAACAAAAAGTTTAAGTTGGTTGCCTACATTTGGCGCAACCTAACGATAAAAACTAAATTACCGTAACTTTTTTATAAAATATATTTTTTATATATAATAGAAACTTACATTCTTTATACATGCTATAAATTTCTAAGTCATAGTATAAGTTTGCAAAAGAGGTCGACGAAATACTCTAATGAAATGCGTTATGAGCACGTGTGCTTGGTTGTATAATAATTTCCAGCCTCTCAAAAGTAACTTACTTCGTAAAAACATAATTACTAAAATCACTAGACAGTTCGGACTGGGATTAGCAAACCGAGTATATAAGTAGCTATTGGAGTATTACAACGTTGAACGTAGGTTAAAATTTAAAAAGTTCCACTGTGTTCGATAACATAGTGGCAGACTAAACTAATGTTTGTTTTTAATAAAACAAACGGTATTTTATTTCATTTTATAAATCTTCTTTACTTCTCCATCACAACGATATATACTTTTGTTGTTATAAAGGGTATTTACAAAGTTATAATCTATTTTCTATGAAAATCGTAACCAGTTCAACTCCACGTATAATTAAAAAGAAGCACAATTACAATGACCTACTGCTGCCATATCTTTTTATTGATTGACAAAATTTTTAAAAATAATTCATATTGCTAATTTTCAGTATGTCGAATACAGCGTGAGTCAAAGCTCAATTACATTATATTCTCAGAAATTTTAAATGAAACATCCTGTATTTTATGTCGGTATCGAAAAGTACCATTTCCATATTTAAATTTTTTTAATATTTTCTATATCTATTTTTTTAGTTTTTGATATACTTTTCATATTTCATATGAATATTTTTATATTTCGAAACACATTAATAGATAGTTAGATGTCTAAGTTTTTATAAATTTTAATTAAGCCATGACTGAATCGTCTATAAACTAAATAGTTAAGATGAACTTTCATCATCATCATCATCCAGCCCTATTTTCACATCCATTGTTGGATATAGGCCTCCTCCAAACGTCTCCAGTTCTCTCTATCTTTAGCTGCTACAATCCTGTTTGTTTCTATTCTCCTTAGGTCGTCGGTCCATCGGGTGGGTGGTCTGCCTCGACTTCGCTTGTCGGCTCTTGGTCTCCACTCCAATAATCTCTTCGTTTATCTTCCGTCTTCCATTCTAGCAACATGTCCAGCCCATCTCCACTTTTGTTTATTGATTCGCAGTATAATATCGTCTACGCCAGGTCGTCGGCGTATCTCCTCATTTCTCACGAGATCTTTTAAGGTCAGGCCCATCATTGATCTCTCCATTCGGCTTTGTGTTACCCTCAGTTTTTCGGCAGTGGATTTCGTTAAAGTTAGGGTCTCTGCTCCATAGGTCAAGACTGGTAAGATGCATTGGTTAAATGCCTTCCCTTTCAGGTAAATTGGGATATTTGTTTTAAAAATGTCTCTCATCCTTCCATATGCCGCCCATCCCAACGTCATTCGTCTATTTAGCTCGAAAGTTTGGTTGTCTCTGGTTATTCTAATTTCATGACCCAAGTATGTGTATTTATCGATTAATTCAACCTTGTTGTTATTAATTTGTATCTCTTCGCTAGGAACCATATTGGTCATCATTTTGGTTTTCTCGAAATTTATCTTCAGCCCAGTTTCTTGTAGTATGTCATTCAGTTCTTGGAGCATGTCTTTGGTCTTTCCCAGATTATCTGACAGAAGCACGCAAAACGTAGATGGTTTAATCTTTCTCCATCGATGGATATTCCTTTCTCTTGCCATGTTAGTTTTTTTAATGCATACTCAAGAACGGTAATGAACAGCTTTGGTGACATGGTATCACCTTGCCTGATTCCCCTTTTTATCTTTATTTTATTAGTTGCAGAATGTAGACTTATGGTTGTGGTGGCATTTTCATATATATTTTTGACTATATTACAATATCTGTGGTCGAAGATGAACTTTACTGTTGAGGAAATGGTATTGAGCAAATAAAACTGCGTTATTATTAGTAAGAATTTATCATGAAAGGTTTTCTGGGAGGCGACAACCTACAACCAGAAGCTTTGAAATATTGAAGGATCGATTTAACCACATTAGTTCAGTTATGTATGAAAAACACGAACAAACAAAATGTACTGTGACAGAGGAAAAAAAATAAATATGTTGCGTGTAGTTACTGAAAATTCATATACAAGTTTCATTATCATCATCTTTGGCTCGACAATCTTCTGTGGATCCTGGCCTGATGTTAGTTTAGTCGCCATTCTGTTCGGTTTCTGTACCATCTTCTGATCTCTAGTATTCCTAAGTCAGTCTCAACTCCATCTAACCACCTAATTCGCGGTCGGCTTCTACTTTTTCTTCCTATAGGTGTTCCCTATAGGTGTCCCCTGTCGTTAGATTTTTAGCAATAATGTTGTCAGGCATTTGTGTCATGTATCCGGTCTATCTAAGTCGCTGTGTTTTAATAAACGTTACGACATCTGGTTCATTAAATAGTTAGTATAATTCGAAATTAAATCGTTTATGCCACAGCCCTTGATCGTTTACAGTTCTAAATATTTTGCGGAATATCTCACGCTCGAATATTCCCAGAAGTATTTCATCCTTCTGCGTTAAAGTCCATGTTTCCATCCCATATATGAGGACCGGCCTCAGCAGTGTATTTATATGATAATTTTAGTTTTTTTTTGGATATTTCATAAGTAGAATTGTGTTTGGAGTACATAGTATGCCCTATTTGTATGGACTATTTGTCTCTTAAATTCTTTGCTTGTTTTATTGGTAGTAGTCACTAGCGAGCCAAGGTATGTGAAGCTGTCAACACGTTCAAAGATATACTTCCAAATGCTGTTTTCTGTTCCTCATTTGCTATAAGATTGTCAATGTCAGCAGCGTATGCTAAGATTTTTATCGATATATTGTAAATAGTACCGCCGTCTCTAATTCGCGTGCCTTAGACTACCTTTTCCAAGACAATGTTAAATAGGAGGCAAGCCAGGGCATCCCCTTTTTTGAATCCATCCTTTATCTCAAAGGATCGAGAATTTTCTCTCTATATCCCAACGCTGACTTTTAAGTTAGACATTGTCATTCTCGTTAATCAGATAAGTTTTGCTGGTATACCAAACTCACGCATTGATTGGTATAGTACTTGTTCTCTTGATACTATTGTATGCCGCCTTAAAGTCGACGAATAGGTGATGGGTTTCAATGTTAAATTTCAATGTTTTCTCGAGGATCTGTCTTAGTGAATAAATCTAGTCAATTGTTGATTTTTCTGGAGTAAATTCGGCCTGGTATTTGCCGACTATGCCAACTCTGTAAATTTGTAGCCTTTCGAAAAGAATATTTGTTAGTATTTTGTAAGAAGTTCTTAACAGGATTATATCTGGGTAGTTGTCATACTGGAGCTTATCTCTTTTTTTATGTATCGGGCATATCACGCCTTGAGATCATTCACTGGGCATGGTCTCTTTTTGCCAAACAAGAAGTTAAAGTTTCATACAAGTATACACCTGCTGTATTTAATTGCACCAAAAATTAATTCAAAAGAGAACGGGCTTTAGATAAAACCAATCAACAGAGATTTCTAAACCGATAGATATTGAACTATTTGAAGATGAAGCTACATTTCATAAAAAAAAGTTTTGTTAAAATGCATTGCTTTCATTATTATGCTACAACTATTTCATACTGCATAGTTTAATACTCAAACTAGATGGTTGCTGAATGTGTGGAGAGGTATTATTGGTAACCATGTCGTGGGACCATATTTTTTGCCATAAGTCAATTGCCCATATTATTGGACGACGTTCTACTTCGTTTACGTGAAAAAATATGGTTTTTTAATGACAGTGATCCTGTTCACTATAATGTATTGATTCAGGGTGAACTTGACGATTAGTTTCCTGATAGATGGATTGGAAGAAAATTGACCAGTAGCGTGGCCACCCAGATCACTAGAATTTAATACATTGGACACATTTTTTTGGAGTTACGTTAAGAAGGAAGTTTAGAAAATACCTGCAACAAGGGATGAGATAAAAGATAGAATGCGAAATGCTTCGTAATATAAGTGACCCATTTAATAACCGTTTCCAGAAGTGTATAAACATTTTAGGAGGTCATTTTGAAAAACTTATGTAATTAAATATTAAAAATATTTTATAAATAGTTTTTCATTTTCCCATAAATATATTTTGTCTTTGTGTTTTTTTTTTGTTAAATTTATTAATAATAAATTATTTTGCTTTTTTTATTTATTACATTATTACATTATTGCATTGACTACCAGATTAATAATCAGTAATTGTGAACTATTAGTTTTCAAATTAAATTAAAATTTGTAAAATTTAGACACCCATTTAATACCTAACTTTGAAAAATAAAAATTTCTGGTGACATAAAATACTGGGTGTTCTATTTAATATTGTATATAAATGTATATAAATGTGGAAAACTTTACGTATCTTGGAAGTGTCATAACAGAAAGCGGAGGTACAGAAGACGATATTCGTATGAGGATACGAAAAGCGCAACAAGCTTTCAGCATGCTCAACCCTGTTTGGAGGTCTGGAGAATACACTACGAGGACAAAGATCCGCATATTCCAGTCAAATGTCATGTCTGTACTACTTTACGGATGTGAAACCTGGAAAGCGACAAAAACCCTTACAGACAAACTGCAGGTCTTTGTTAATAAATGTCTACGAAGAATTGTTCGTATTTTCTGGCCTAACATCATCAGAAACGAAGACTTACTACACCTGACCAAACAAAAGAGGGTAGTAAATGAAATAAAGTCCAGAAAGTGGGGTTGGATCGGTCACACACTCCGAAAAAATAACTCCAGTATTGCAAAGACTGCCCTAGAGTGGAATCCCCAAGGAAAACGAAAAAAAGGTCGCCCAGTACAAACTTGGAGAAGATCCATCATGGACGAGATAAGAAAACAAGGAAAGTCTTGGAATGAGGTGAAGGCCTTAGCGCAAAATAGAACCCGATGGCGCGTTTTCACTGAAGCTCTATGCTCCACTTAGGAGTTCAAGAACCTTATATATATATATATATATTTAATATTACTTAGAAAATAATAAAAAATAATAAAGAGAAAAGTACTTGCGTTTTGACTTACCCTGTATTCGATTTAAAGAAAATTACCAATATCAATTATTTTTGAAAATTTTGACAATTAGTTAAATATATGGCAGCAATAGATCATTGTCATTGTACTTCTTTTTATTATACAGGGAGTTGAATTTGTTACGATTTTCGTAGAAAATTGATTATAAATTTGTAAATACTTTCCTAAAACTTAATATTTTTGTGATAAGAAAGTAAAGGAGATTTCGAATATAAAATAAAATAGAGGGTATTCTATTAAAAAAAAAAACAAAAGTTTACTCTGCCAGTATGTTATCGAATATCATATGTAACTTTTAAACTAGTTTTCTAATTTGAACCTCAAAGTTGCCTACAATTTTTGTTCATGGCTTTTATTGCTATCTATTATTATAGCGGATCTATTGAACAAAAATAACTTGTGCAAAATGAGGTTAAGAATATATTTCCAAAAAATTAAGGATTTTAAGACCAAACAACTATAAAATACAAAAACTAAATCTTAGAAATGATAAAAAAAACTAAACAAAATATTTAAATGACGTTGAAAGAAAAGCAGAAGTAATAGACAGACGTATGAGAAACGCCGAGGATATGAGATACTTGGTTAATTATCAGAAACAGTGATGAAAAAAATACCTAGAATATTTTAATAAAATAGTTTACTATTACCATACTGGCTGCAGCAAATCCAAATTATATTAAAAGTTTATAAAAAATCTTATACCTAATATCCAATAAATGCATGATATGCTATAAGCATCACTGTATTCTAAAATAAGTTAGAATAGAAAATAAACACTGAACGAGAAATTTGCTTTTGATATAAATATTGATCCAACAAAACTGAGTTTGAGCAAAATTGTAATCTTTTCAGCCAATCACAAACACACGCAAAACCGAAACTCATATAATTTTCTGCAAGTCGTAAAAGTGCAAATACCCAAATAAACTTTTCACGAAGTATATGAATTAATAAAGTACATCTAGCACACTACAAAACATCGTTGTATTTTTGTTTCTTTGTAAAGAAACTAATAAAATCCTAAATGAAGGAACATGGTAATTAAAGATATCATAACGCAAGCAATTATTAACTGCTTCTTCCAAACAACAAGAATAAAACAAGTGTAAATTCAAATCAAAACATTTGAAATCTCGGAAAGTTATCAGATTCTTTAATCAATTTTTTGACTTTTTTGTTAATTACCGTATTGAGAGATTTCAGTAAGAGCCTAAGAAGGTATCCATTGAATTCTGCCAGATACTAGGCCAGAAAACCCCAGGGTAGTGCCGGACTAACAGTGTTCCGGTTAAAACCTGAACCACCATTCCAGAATAGTGGTCTTGCCACTCAATAAATGATTGAAATCCTTATATTATCCGTTACTTAAGAAGAATAACTATATTTTATTATATTAGGAAAAAATATTGTTTAAGAACTGACTATTACCAAATAGAAATTAAATGGCCTCACATAAAATATTTCCGTGAGGCCATAAACTAATATTGGTACTTACCGGTTCGTGGCTGTCTAAAAAAAGAAACAAGATTTCATATCACTGGTTTCTTACTCTTTTCTCCTGCTTCTTCTTCTTCCTCGCCCCAGAAATTAGACAGTGTGCTTCTCTCCATTCTTTCTTTCTTCTTATAAATATTTTTACCATGTTTCTTTCTTCCAGCCTGAAACCCATTCATTCCAGAGAGCCCGGTACCCCACAAACAGTAAAGTCTGCCGAAGCAGGTTTACCTATTCTATTTGTGAAGGTGTATTGTATTTGTATTGTATCCTAAACTGCGTCAGGAAGTAATCCAGTCTCCTGAACTTACATTTCCACCACGGTCTTAGATCGGGAATAAGCTCCCTCGTCCATTTTGCCTGTTCTCTATTATTCCTCAAAAGCACAATTATAATTGGAGCACAGTCAGTAAAAAAAGGGAAGAGTGTTTAAAAATTCTCTTTACTTTTATTTGTGTTTGTGTCCTATTGCAAGAGCCAGCTCTAGTCAAACCGCCTGCGTAGAGTTCGCTAGAGGGAATTAGACATTAGAAGTCTTCAAGATCGAAGTCATCAGCATCGTCGTTATCTTGTAAGCGAATTTTATTACTTAAAATTAAGAACATTTAAATTTATTGAAAAATATATTTATGTCAGATTAATCCAGGGTGCTTAGCTGACTTGAGTTAGATTTAGAAGCAAATTTAAACAAAAAATTTAATAACTGCGTAGATATAGATTTAATAGAAAGCAGCAATCGAAGATAAGCCTTCTCTACGGCTCATTATAGGATCCATAAAATCTTTTCTTAATACAGCACATTTTCCGAATCATAAAATATGAACCTTTCGTAGTTTTATCATTTTATTAAAATGATTCCCAAAAATATTAAGCTGAAATTCCTTAATTTTCAGAATTTAATTTTGACAATAAAGTGAAATATTATAACTCTTAGATGTCCAATTAAACCGTCCTAAATTACTTCTAGTTACAAAAAATTCTACAATCCCCATTAAATGTTACGAAACAAACAAAACACAATTTTATTCCAGATTATAAGACAAATTGTGCAAGCCATCGTAGTACGAGAATCTCTTACCAATGTCGAGAACACCTCGCCTGGACCGAGATTGTCAACTTCATATCAGAACTTATTCATATTTCCCTTACAGAACCACTAGCTGGCAAGAAAATATACATCCAAGATTTTCATATATATTTCATAAAAACAACCTCTGGTTCGTCACTTGTGCTGAAAATTCTCTGATATATTTTACTAACCAGACACTCTTCTCAGCTTTACCAAATTAAACACCATATCAAAACCAAAGATAAAAATCCTGTATATACGAAATCATACCGGTACTTATATGTACACAAAGAAGATGTAAGGAAACAAATATCTTCAATGTTAGATCAAGGTATCATTAGACCAAGCCAATTACCATGGTCGTTACACATATAGATCGTGCCAAAAAAAGCCAGATTCATCCAGTAAAATAAAGTAGAGGATCGTTGTAGAATATAGGAAGAACAACGAAAAAACAATAAACGACCGATATAAAATTCCTCATACTAACGATATTCTATAGGACGATATTACTTAGTATTTTACCACTCCCGACTTAAAGAGCGGATTTCACCAAATTTGTGACAGGTAGCTCTTTCGGAGCGACAGACTCAGTAAATCATAGGTTGAAATAAAAAAAAATCTATTAATTTAGCATATATACAATAAGTAAAAATAAAATGCGTCTACGTCTACGTAACTACGTCTTAGTCTGGATCCCGCGATGAATGAACTCCCCGGCGAACGTCTATAAAAGAAAAAAAAAATATTATTACCAACAAAGAAATGAAATAGGTGAAGTCGATCGCAAGCAGACTTATACTCGCTTCCGCTTCAATTCAGCGGAAGCTCCGAACGCACTCGCAAACAAAATATTCGACTGTGCAGACCCACGGTAATGTTCAATTCACAATACCGATGGGTTCTGCTTGGTTAAGGACAAAGTACGATCCTCAATACGGAAATCTCTCTGTCCGGGTTGGCTCGCAGGTTCACTACACCGGCGAGTCAGGAAGCCTAAAGCGCTCGCTAGAAAACTATCTAATTCCGCCAGTCACTCGCCTTAAATAGTCGCTCCGAATATCAATTTGTCGTCACGTTGTAGAAGTGGATGCGTAAATATCGACACTCTCACGGTTCGAACTGTTAAACGAACATCGTTACAAATTCAGATGACCGAATAAGATATACCCAAAACAGCATTTAATGTGGAAAATGACATTATGAATATGTAAGAATGCCATTTTGTCTTAAGGACGCTCCGTTCACGTTCCAATGCATGATGGACAATATAGTAATATGACTGCCGAAAAATATATGTCGCGTCTACATGGACGACGTTATAGTATATTTAATATAACTGTTAATGTTGAATTTTATGTTTAGATTCTTAAAAAATGAACGTTACTTTTCTAGGACGTGCAGTCACTCAAGAAGGAATAAAACCAAATCCAGCGAAAAAAGAACCGATAGAAAATATGCTATTACGGAAAGGGCAAAGGTAATTTTTTAGAATCCTGGGAATTTACAGGAAGTTTATTTGAGATTTTTGAAAATTCAAACAACAACATAAACAATTCAAACAAAATTTGTAAAATATTTGGACACGTGACACAAAAAAATTATTAATGAATGAGCCGGTATTGCAAAAACCGGATTTTTTCAAACCATGCATCTTCATAACAGATACGCTATCGCAGCAGTACTTTCCCAAGAACCAGTTGGTAGTGATAAACAAATTGCCTTTGCTTTCAGAATATTGAATGAAACGAAAATCGACTACTAAACAAAAGAAAAGGAGAAGCTAGTAATTGTGTGCACATCCAATTTGACCCTACTAATTTGGAAAAAAATTTAAAATAATTTCAGATCTCCGCCCCTTGCAATATCTATTTTCTTAAAAGGAACTTAACTCTAAATTAGTACGTTTGAGAATAAAATTAGAAGAATTTGCTCTTTGCTTTAGAGCCCTAAAATAGACATCTGACGTGCAGGCCAGCTTTATGTATCTTAGTTTTTTTTACACAGTAATTTTAGGGTTTTTTTTCCAAAAGCCCACAGACTTCACGTGCAGTTATATGCATATTTCGACGAGCTAATTCTATCACACACCGATCCCATGTCCTTCGTCTTTTAGCGACATAAAGGTCCCAAAGTCTTACTCCAGGACACGTCAAAATGACATGCAGCGTCAGCTTGTGAAAGATCAGCCTTAATCATATTCACTGCACTTACCATTTATACAGATGTTAAATGCAGACGCTCGATGACTATCCTTGGTTTAGTGAAATTTTAAAATAAATGCAGGCATTCTTTAAAATTGGGAGCATTTTTTCTTTATAATTTAATACAATTAATCGTACGTATTTGAGGCGCTGTAGCTTTTGAATAAAGGACTATTGACATATTAATTTTCATGGCATATCTTGATTTATAGAAAACAACATAGTGTGTATTGACAAAAAATGTATCAGTTGTTATTGAAAAAAGGGTAATAATAGTCATTTGATGTATGTATATTCTTATTTATTAATTTTGGCTTTTCCTAAAATGCTTTGTATTCAGATATCGAATTAAGAGAATATTTGTAAGAAATGATGAACAACCACGTTATTTGAGCTTTGAACGAAAATTGAATAATAAAAAATATAGCTAGTAATACAATAAATATTGTTAAATCCTTTTTGGTTCGTAGTTACTCATGCACATATTCTCAGAATAAAAAAAGGCATTAAACAAATATATTATTTATTTTAAAAATTTTTTATATAAGTACCGGTCCACTCACAATTAACATAGTATGTAATTCGAAGTTTCGTCAGAAAATCCTGCTTAATCACCAGCAAGCCATTAGATCTACCACCAATACCACGGGTAACCATACTTGTAATTATATCCAACGGTGGGCCATACCCAAGGGCTATAGGACGTCACGTATGGCCAGCCATATCCGCCATAACTCGGCGACGGTACTGGACTTGCTTTAGGTGCTGCAATAGGAACTGGATCAGGTATCGGATTGGGATTAGGCACAGCAATAACGTAAAGCACAAACAGTAGCACGAAAACCAAAATTTTATACATTTTTTTCGAATCAGAAGTGGCTTGGTTTAATAAATTTGCGTTACTAATGCGTCGATATAATTTTCCTTCGATTTTATACGGGTTAAAACAATTTTATCGGCAATTGAAGCAATTTTTTCATACGGGTTGAGGTTTGTAACAGTCACTTTGTCCCTGATCAAGCTTTAATTAATCTATTTCAATATATTGAATTTCTAATAACTTAATGACTTTGTAGCAATCTTATCAGGTCTTTTGTAATAGAAGTCAGTAAAAATAAAATATGTATTTTGATTAACTTAATATGTTGGTGTTAATTATTATGCAATTTGAAGATTGCTATGCAATTATTTGCATCGTTATGTTTGACAAAAAAAAACTAAACAGTTAAATAAAGAAGCATTTACTTATATTTTTAATCATTGCTGTTCTTTAATGAAGACTTTTAGGTTTTTAAATAGGAATAGGGATAGAATATATTGCCCCAGACTTTTTATTAAACAGTGTTCATACAAATATTTTCCAACTCCACAAAAATATAAGGTATGAGCAGGTAATATGGCCACCTTAAGAACATTTGTCTGTATTTGTGGCCAAATATAAGTATTTTAAAAAGTAACTGTTATTACAGTTATGTGGTTCATCTAAATATATATTTGTTTTAAAATATTTCAAAAATTTATGAAAATTTATGACGCAATTAAAAAAAATACTGCTGTTGGCCATATAACCAACATGGTGTCGGCAATATGGCCACCCTGCAATAAGTAATTTTTATCTCTAACTATGAAACTTAACACATAAAACAATAAAATAGTTTCAGAATTTTTAAGTTTTTGTTAAATTTTAAGCAAATACAGTACAAAAACTTATATTATCTATATATATATATATATATATTATATATATTATATATATATATATATATATATATATATATATATATATTTATATATATTTATATTTATATATTTATATATATATCTATATCTATATTTATATATATATATATATATATATATATATATATAGATATCTATATATCTTATTTTTTACAATTAGGGCATAATAATGTATCAATTTTACCTTTGTCTGTGAGACCCATGCACTCTTCGTGGACATAAGTGCTACATAAGCTATATAGTCTCGTATCTAACATTCTGTCTTTCTTGCGTTATTTGCAGAACCAAGATTCTTAATTTTTTTGTTCCCTTTATTGTGTACGAAAAAAATGTAATAAATCAAAAACTATACACTAAAATAAGAACATGTATTTTAATTATAGAATTAATGACCAGCTTCTACAATGGCGACTTTTCACAACAATGACATACTGTGCTGACGTATAGTGAATGTGGGACAATCTGTTTAACAATTTCGACACAAAATTTGTATTACTATGCTAGTATCAAGATTTCTATCGTTTAAACATAAAAATACTAGGAAATTTATTAGATGGTCATATTACCGTACATTACAAAGCCAGATCAGTGATGCACAGATTAATACATAGCGACATATGAGCCAGATGTATGGTACTGACAACAGAAAGCTAATCGAGGAGCTGAAAGCCGATATTGTGATGGGAAAACCTATCAATAGAACAGCTACGAGCTTTAACAATAAGTTCACAATTTAGATACCAAGCAGGGAAGACTAGAATAAAGGTGTACCCATACAAACTGCTACTACCTAGTACACGGGTCGCTCAAAAACATCGGAGGGTGTGGGAGCCGGTATAGTAGGAACAAATCAAGAAATACATTTCCCGGTTAGTCTATCTAGGGATGTGACATTCTTTATTTTTTGCTCTTATTTTCTTTCCCAGATGTTGTTTTCCCATATTTTGCATGACGTCTTTTATAACTTCATTTTTGTTCTATACTCTGTTCTTGTTGTTTAGCGGTTTCTAGTTTTTCTTCATTACATCTCAATCTTTTAGAGTGTCATAATCCAGGTTCTGTTTAGGTTTACTTTTGATGATTTTCTTTAGTTTGAGTTCTATCTGATGAGACGTCTGCTCCATGGAAGGTCTTCGCCGAAGTCAAGCTGTTCTTGCATCTTTTGTTAATGAGAATAAAGTCTATCTGGTTTCTGATGATATTGTTGGCTGTATCTGCAGGTGACAAAATTAGATAAGTCGGTCTCCCCTTTCGTTTTTTTTTTTTCACCTAAGCCATGTTGTCCTATAATGTCTTCTATTCTGTTTTTGTCAACGTTGGCATTAAAATCAGCCATGATGATGGTAAGCTCGTTCTTCTTGGTCCATTACTGCATGGAAGAAATAGAAAGGTAGGAAAGATCGTTCTATTTAGTTGCCATCTTCACAGATAGTCAGGCAGCGCTTAAGGTACTCAATTCTGTAGAGGTTAATTCTAAGCTAGTATGAGATTGCGTGTGTGCCCTAAATAAACTAGGAGATAGCAAGGTTACGATAGCCTGGGTACCGGGGCACGAGGGTCATAAGGGCAATGAAAAAGCAGATGAAATGGCCAAACATGGCTCATCAATGCCATTCATTGGACCGGAATCCTTCTGCGGCGTTTCAAAGTCAGTAACAAGAATAGCTACAAGAAAGTGTGTAGCTCACAAATCTCTGGAATGGTAGAGGAATTCATCAGAACAAAGACAGGTGAAACATTTGCCAAAATTTACGGCAGATCCAATGAGCAAAGACAGGAAACAGTCAAAGCCATAGTAGGTCTTCTAACAGGGCACTGTAAGCTAAATAGACACTTAAAGCTGATGGGATTATCAAATGATAACCTGTGTAGATTCTGTCACCTCAAAAGAAGAAATAGCAGAGCACATTTTATGTCATTGTGACAGTTTGGCAAATGGGTGGTTTTTTTGCATTGGAAGAAGAAAATCCACTGGCAAATAACTACAGTTTTGAAGCTACTACACTTTATAAAAAGTGTCAGCCTAGAGAATGTTATCTAGGACTAGATGACCACAATAGATCTGAAAAGGTCACAGTGAAATATGCCAAAAGGCCAACTCTCTAAATCTAATCTTCATTAGGTTACAACAAGTATATAAAAGTTAACATAGCAAATCAATACAATGGATTATAGAAGATCCTAAAATCAAGTATTACTATTATTTTACTTATTATTAATAATAGTTATTTTACCCTGCAGAAATTGTGTATCTTTTGACTGCAAATTTAACGCACCGCGCATTTATGTAATATTAGCATTATAAACCAAGTGTCATCTTTGTTCTCTCTATCCGAATTTTTTTGTAAATTGGTCTTTTGTGAGCTTTTAGCTTTTTAAACAAAAATTCAACATGCTTATTTCCAATTGTTTCTAGGATTCTAAAAATATGTATGTATATAAAGTAAGAATATGTTATTGAGTCTAAGGAATAATAACATAATAATAGGCAAAAAATTTCTTATGATCTATTTACAGTTTCGCTCTACTTTCAGTACGTTTTTACTTCGGTAAAATATTCTTAAATGAGAAATATCAGGCTTAGGCATAATTAACCATTATCCAATTTCGCTTTTCTGTCGATATATTTAAAAATATATTACCGAAGTAAACTTAAACTTTTAGCGATAGTGTGTGCACTTCTTTGTCAGAGTTCACCGTCTGTATTCTTTCGGGTATTCCTGGACAGTACGAGTGAATTTATTTACTTTGAGTTATTTGAAAACAAATATTCATGATAAATAGAATCGAAGCCAAAAGACTCAACTGGTATACACACCCAAAGAGAAAATAGGTGGCCAGAAGTGGGACTCTGCCCACTAGAAGCAAACCGAAAAATAGGTAGACTAAGACGGCCTGGAGAGCAGAGGTCGAAGATGCAATGACCACCACGTTGTATCATCTACTGCGCAAATTCCTTGATGTAAAGTAGATGTCTCAGCCTGCATCTGAAAATAATTTCTAAAATTAGCAACATGTTTATCCAGTTGCTCACCTATGTCCATAAATCCTATTCCCACTTGATATCGCGGTAATGTTGTTCTCTCTACTGTACTGCGTAGATGGTATTTTTGTGCCATTGTAAAAAGTGTTCTTACTTTCCGCTGAAGACCCTTTATATCCAATTTAGACCTCATTATAACACCAAATAAGTAGTTAAGCGCGGAACAGGTGTACGTATTTAATGCCTTAAACACATTTTTACTATTAAAATGTGATTGATTTAGCTGGCTCTCTCCTCAAACGAACTTGGAGCTTAGTTTGATTTTCTGGCCATCTTGCATATCAAAACCTCCAGGCTGAACCTTTTCTCTAACTATATTTAGTATAAGGCACTTACATACTGATATCATTTGAGAAAAAATTTTTACAGTTTTTAGGATCTGATCTAGGTGGTTTTGAGTGGACGCCATTAATTTCAAATCATCCATATACAACAGACGATTAAGCCACAACAATATTATTATTTTTGAAGCTAAATCCTAATTCGATTTAGTGATTAGTTGAGATTGTGGGTTTACCGCTAGATAGAACCAAAATGGACTCAATCAATTCCCCTGGAATAGGCCCCGATTATTTGGGATATCTTCAGTTTCGATATTGGTTTCACAAGGTACTTCATGCGGCATTAGATCAAAGGCTTCTTGTAGTCAATGAATGCAGTAAAAAGCTTCCTTTTTTGGTGTATGCCTGGTTAGAAATGACTGAGTCGATAAAATGTTGTTCTTTGCAACCCATGGAGCCCCTAACGCATCCTTTCTGTTAAGGGTCTATGATGTTGTTTAGAGTATATCTACAATGTTAGTAGATACGCCATGCTACACAGGGTGTGGCCAATTTGTACAAACTTAGAAGACAAGTAATTCGGCGGTACTTGACTGGATCTTGGTTGTTATTTTAATCCTGTATTAATATTATCCAGATTTAGTCTGTAAAAAAATGTCATATATATTGCTGAAGAGCTTCACGGTAATATTTAGATTTTTTTCATAAAATATTTCCAGTGCCTTTAGATATACATAATCTAGTCCTGGAATTTTTTTATGTTCTAGTAATTTGGTAACATACACAACTTCAGTTTTCAATATGATTGGGCCACTCAATTGGTCTTCCAATTGAATGTTCTGTGATCATTGAACACATTTGTTTCTTACATTTGTGTACATTTTATTGGCATTAAGTATCTTATAAGGATCTACTATTGGTTTCTTTTGATTTTTTATGCCTGTGACTCACTTTTTGTTTAAAATCAATACAACTGCCTTAACTTTAATGTGGCAATGAAAAATTCATTGAAATTAAACTTTTATTGTAAAGTGTTGTCATCAAGATTTCGGTACCCTACTTGATCTTGCCTGACCTTACATTACTCGTTTCATCATCTCTAAAATTGTTCTGCCATCTACTAATTTAAAATAGTTATTTTATTTTAAAGGAGAAAGTATTTTTGTCATTATCAAATTATCATCTATAGTGGTCCACGACTTTAAAATGTCATCCCTAGGTGTTTTATTAGAAAACCTATGTTTAATTTTTCGCATATACTGAAACTCATTACTGATATTAAAGAATACCTCGAAGTTTGTTTAAGATGTCGCAATTTAATATTGGCAACTAACGGCCAGTTTCACAATCAGTGGTTAACCCTAGAAGTTAAGTAACCTTCCCCTAGTTAAACTGATAGATGCCGTTTCACATTCGGTTATGGTCACTTAACCTTAGGTTTTGTTTTATTTTTCTTATGTTGGTAGGAAATTATAGGCAATAATCAGATTTTTATGGAATGTTGTCAGTAAATATTATGGGCATTTACTAGTACAGATTAGCAGAAAACATGTTAATCTTTTAATCTGTTGTAATGCTATATCAATCTATTCCTTCTGTCATTTTCTGGCCGAAACCATGCATGCAATGATAACGTGTTGTACAGCTCCCTTCTTAACTTCCGTGTTGAAAAATCTGTTATAACCATATTAATTTTGTGATTTTAAATCACCTTTAAGGTTTTATCCACTTATTAGTAAAATTTATATACTCCTCTTCTGGCGTGTCTACCATAGGGGCGTAGTCTTGTACGATGTTTATGCTAACTTTTTTAGCAGCTGAATAAATGTGATTCTTTCGGAATCCATGACAAAGTTCTTCGAAAGGGCGCGTAAACATTCGTTTATTAAAATCAAAAATTCAAATATATGGTTCGAATCTAATGAGTGATTTCTGATGTGATTTTCCATCGCAATTTGCTTATGCCGAGAATATCGATGTTTATTATATCCATCTCCTGTATTATATTTTCTACTTTGATTGCTGCCAACAAATTTTTGACATTTGCTTGCACCTCTTAACAAACTATTTTATTCTTTTAAAGAAACTATTATCCGTCTGTTATGGTTCTCTCAATAAGATCTCTACAGACAGATGTCCTAGAGAATACAGTGCGCCCATAAAGTAACTCATAAATTCATTATTAGCTAAATAAATAAAATTATTAGAAATTTCTGAAACAGGTCGATTTTTGATTTTAATTTACTATTTTTTCAAATTATAATCTAATGTACAGGGTGAACCACCTACGTAAGATGCCGTCATCACAATTTTTTAATGGATCTCCCATTTCTTTTCAATTTACAGATTTCGCTTACTAAGCTGATTCCAGTATATCAGACCATCTGCTGACAATGAAAACATTTATAGAGAAGGCAAATGAATACCAACTACCCGTATTTCTTACCTTCGTCGACTATGAAAAGGCGTTTAATAGTATCGAGATGTGGGCCATAGAACAAGCTATTAATAATTGTAGAATAAATTCGAGATATAGCAACTAATACATAATATATATATGAAAATGCAACTATGATAGTACAACTAGAAGAAAATACAAATTTCATCCCCATTAAGAGAGGAGTGAGACAAGGAGATATAATATCGCCAAAGCTTTTCAACCTAGCGCTAGAAGACGTCTTTAAAACTACAAATTGGTCAACCTATGGCATTAACGTTAATGGCAACAAGTTAAACTAGCTCAGATTCGCTGACGACATAGTGATTATAGCGAGCACATTCGAGGAACTGCAAATTATGATGGGGGAACTAGCAGGCAGCTCCCAATACGTCATCCTAAAAATGAATATAAAAAAACAAAAATAATGACAAACACAGATGACCCCAGACGTATAACTATAAATGGCAGTGAATTAGAACAAGTCCAGGAATATATCTACTTAGGCCAAATCCTGAAACTTGACAAAGAGAACCAAAGTGCGGAAATTACTAGCAAAGTGTTCAACCAATGCATCCTTCCTATCATGACATATGGATGCCAAACCTGGACCCTAACCAAGGCAAACATGAATAAACTAGCCACAACAGAAAAAACAATAGAAAGAGCAATGTTAGGTACACGACTTTCAGATAAAAAGAGGAACGACTGAGTAAGATCAAAAACAAAAGTCGAGGACATAACAACAAAAATTGCCGAACGTAAATGGAGCTTCGCGGGCCACACTGCTAGACAAAAAGACCAACGTTGGAATACTACAATACAACATTGGAGACCTTACGAAAGTAAACGACCAAGAGGAAGACCACAGATGAGATGGGTTGATGACATTAAAAGAATAGCTGGAACAAATTGGAAATATGTTGCTCAGGATAGAGACCGATGGAAGGAGTTGGGAGAGGCCTATGTTCAAACGTGGACGATAGAAGTCTAAGAAGAAGAAGAAGAAGAAGAAGGTTCTTCATTCGACGATAGAAGGCTCAAAAGAAGAAGACGATTCCAATAATCCATAAAATATTGCTTCAAATTTATACAGGGTAGCAAAAATTCAAAAATTCCAAGTTACTTACAAAATAATAAATAAAGAATAATCATAATAAATACATAACTTAAATGAAATTTCATATTGTTATACAACTACTTTAATAAACTATGACAAACACCTTGTATTATTTGTAACATTGTCTCTAACAGCTTTTATTAGTGATCCAAGACCTTGAATGATAAAAATATTGTCTAGCAGCTCTTAGTAGTCCAAGCCACTGACATATAAAAATAGTTTTAATGTTTTACAGTATTTTTTAAGTTTTTTTTATTTGACTTTAAAAACTGTCAAAAATAATACAAATCTGTATTGTTTACACTTTACAGAAGGTACGGTTACGTAAAAACTATTTAAGCAATATTGTCACTTGCAACTTTTTTTACAAACTGTATTTAACCAAAAATATATGATAGAAATATTAATGATGATTGGTATTGGCGATAAGATGCGGACTCAACAAAAAATATGCTGATTTTTTCATGAAAGGCAATCAGATGTGCTGATGAACCTATTTTACAATCTACGGTAAGCAGAATAGAGCGAAAATACAAAGAATTGGGCCACGTGGGGGATGCAGCAAAGCATTGTAGGCCAAAAATTAATGAAAATATTTAATAAGGCATAATTTTGACGGCACTAGAAAATCCACACTGTACAGTGCGAGAATTATCTAGGGATTGTGGTGTTGGAAAGTCTTGACAATCAAATGTTTTTAAAAACATAAAATACCATTCTTATAAAGTACGTCTTATCCATAAATTGACTAAAGACCACTTTGACCGGAGAACTGAATTCTGCGAGTATATGATGAATCAACCTAACAGTTTCATTGATAACGTTTTATTTTCGGAAAAGCAACGTTTCATTTGAACGGTCATGTTAACCGACAAAACAACCGTTATTGGTCTGATGAAAATCCACACTGGATGCAAGTGTCCCATACGCAAAAACCACAAAAAACGAACGTATGGGCTGCTATTGTGAAAAATACAATTATTATTAGTTCATATATTTTGATTAAAATTTAACAGAAGAAGAATTTAACAGATATCTGGATTTTCTAGAAGGTTCATATTAACATCTGATCTGATCTAGCTTTTTCCTGATATTCAAATACCCACTAATTTGGACCGCAGAATCTGGTTTTAACAAGATGGTGCATCGCCATATTTCGCAGTAACTGTGAGCAAATTTTTAAACAGAACTTTTCCACATAGTGGATACGAAGAAGGGGACCAGTGGAATGGTCCCCTTGATCACCTGATTTTAACCCATTAGATTTCTTTTGGTTTTTTTGTATTTGTCTATCGTAGTTTTTTAACTACATCACCTTTACCTATACTTTCCCAGTTTTTGATTAAGTGGTCAGTTTTCTCCTGGATGTAACTAAAGGAATAGTCTGGTAAACGAGCTTGAGACATACAACAAAAAGAGAGACTTTGACGAATCATAGATACACCTATATGCCTGGGAAAATGAGCACAAAAAATAATGAAAAGATGGATCACTATTCATGAAAAAGAAGTTATGAAAATGAGAAAAATAGAAGAAGCAGCTCTCATTTTACTTAACGAAAAAAAAAATGTGTAACAAACCCATCAGCTCAGTGTATCACGCTTTGGTTGCCAATACTAAAAGAAGAAGTCTGCAACAAGAATATACAAACATTAGCAAATGAATAAAAAGTCAGAGCCACATGATCTACACTATTCATAATCCATATATAATACAATACATAAACACACAAAACAATTAGAATTTGATAATATCCTGATAGTATAAACACCACTCTTAGAATTTTTAACTAAGTCAGCAGTCAATTTTGAAAACATTAGTCAAAAGTAGTTATTGTAATATGTCACAGCTCACAATTTTAAAATAATCTTTTTTGAAAATTATTTCCGGAATTGAAATCGAAATCGAAACGTGAAAGAACAATCATAAAATGTAATTTAATTTATATTTACATTATATTTCTTAAAATAATACGACTGCACACTTTTGATTCTATCAAGTATTTGTCAAATGCTTTATCGAGGCCAATATACCTAAACACACATTTTACGTGTGTTTTATAAGGCCAATCTAATTATTTCATTTACAGCAAGGAAACTATCATTAATATAATTAATACCTTTATAATTACATTAAACTAGAAAGATTTTGAAATAAATATTGCAGTCAATGTCACGTAAGACATTTGTCGTTACAATTAAGTAGAGGAAAAAAGATAACAAGCGGTACGTTGACCGTTAATTTCCGAAGAGCTTCTCTTTCGACATAAAGGTACCCGAGATATCCAAGGGTACTTTCATGTGTGTAATGCCGTGAACTCAAAGGTTAATAGTGCGTATGAAAGTGATTTAAATCCTGCGACCTTGTTAAATGTGAACCAAATACATGGAGTACAATAAAAAAAAATTTCATGGTGTCTTCATTGTGGATTTGTAAAGTTGTTTTTACTTTCTCATGTCATATACCCATTTGTCTTTTGCTTTAAATTTACCTGATTTGATTTAAAATTGAGTAGATTATATATTTATAATTATATACTGTGTCAATTTTAAAAATCTACAATGGGATATTCACTCCGTGCGTGACCATGGTAGGGATACATTGAAACGATGCCAGCGTGCGTAGCGGCGAAATATGACAAAATTGGAATATTGGACAAAATATTTTTACGCATAAATTTTATCAAAAATGTGTGCTAATACATGTTGCGTATTTAATTGTTCTAATAATAGCAAAAACAGTGAGTGTAGTTTTTATAGGTTCCCAAAGATTACTTATAAATTAGAGAAAAGAAAAAGATGAATTGTGCTAATAATATGAAAAAGTAAATATCACATAATTTCATTTTTATGCAATTGAAATAGGAAAAATTTAAATAATTTACCTTAAATGATATAAGGCTTCAAGCTAACTGCAGATGACTTTAGCTTTTATATCATAACTTTTACTATTATTGTTTTTAATTATATGCTCTTTTGCGTGAAAAACTTGATTTGCCAGTACTAGATTTTTCCCTTTCTTTTCCGTTTGGAGTTGAAAAGATATATTATGATACATTTTGAGAAACCCAGTTTTTAATACATTTATTTTGTACATAAACTGAAAAAATATAGTTAAAAAGCTAATTTATTAATAATTGTCAAGTTCGCATGTATTTAACAATGTCAAACATATG
Source organism: Diabrotica balteata (assembly GCA_918026665.1). Lineage (NCBI taxonomy): Eukaryota > Metazoa > Arthropoda > Insecta > Coleoptera > Chrysomelidae > Diabrotica > Diabrotica balteata. The sequence continues at coordinate 90,500,125 of OU898278.1, read as the reverse complement.
TCATATGTTTAACCTGCAAATTGGGACTCCAAAATTGTCAGATGAAGGCGGTAGGTGTCGCGTCAGTCACGGAGCGAATATCTCTTGAACAAAAGCTGACATCGAAAAATGCTTGAAAGCTTTTCTAGGATAGTAAGAGGGAACTAACATGACATGAAAGAGAACTCACCCCCATCAATCCCCTGGACCCCACCTACCACAACCAAAAATGTTTAAATTGCAAACCCCTACTTGTGATACATCATTGAAAAGACTATGAATTGGGACTTCTTCGAACCAAAAATATTTCTTCTTTCTTATTATACTCCATTCGCTTAGCTCGGGCATATTTTGACAGATTCATTGTCGGAAACCTACAACACAACAATTCCTACTTCTCAGTATTAATAGCTCAAGTATACTGCTATTGCAGACTTCTTTCTTTAAAAAAAGAAGAATTATTCTAAATAGTGGAAGTGTATACTAAACCCATCAAATTTTGGGTAGTATATATTTAAAAAATATATTTTAGTTGTTATAATTTAACATAATTATTTATTATATGGTGCAGATAAATAATTATTGATTGTCGGTAATTCGTAAAATTATATTTTATTTACTATTTAGTTTGTTTACCATTAATATTATCTATGAGTACGCATGCTTGGTTGTATAGTAATTTCCAGCCACTTTTAGTCTGTCAAAAAGTAACTAACTTCGCAAAAAAATAATTACTAAATTCACCTAGACAGTTCGGACTGGGAATAGCGAACCGAGATTACCAATACGTCCATAACATTATAGGTACTTGAAAATGACAATGTCAGTCTATAACTTGGGCCGTACTTCACAAACTTTCCAGTGACATTTAATTGACCGGATCTTATATTAGTTAATAAACTATCTTAACAAACAACACTACAGTTGTGCCGATGGTTCTTTCCCCGTGCGTCAGTAATACCTGGCGAGATCAAACACATACTGTTCATCCAGCATCTTTCATTGATGAAACTCATATTTCACACTCACATTTCATCCACGAATGAAACTAAAGACAAACGGCCTGTTATTAAGTAAAGACACATGTTATTTTTATGAGCGCTCTAGACTCAGTACATCTAAAAGAGATAGGTACAAAAAAAGACGCTTGGGGATGTTTTCAGATTTTAAGTGTATTTTATTTTGCCATTAATTTACATACAAAGTTAACCTCATTCCCACAGTTAAGGGTGGTTTTGTTTAAGTTTCAGCGAAAGTGAAAGAAATGACAAAAAGAAAATATTTTATTGAATTTTTTTAGATTCTGCCTGGAAAAACTCTTACCTCACAAGCACACGAACTCGTTTTAAGTTTATTAGACTACTTTCAATTAGAAAGAAGAAATGGGGGACCGTTAAAACCATTACCTTGTGTTCAAGATGTACAAAAAGTGTAATTTTCAAATGTGCACTATTATCATCTAGTTAGAATCTATGGAGAGGGCATCACGTGATTAAAAACGACCTCGCTTCGGCCATATTGTTATGATCGTTTTGACAGATCGTGTATAATTGTTTACGGATATTGTTTTTCGAATACTTTTAGTTTTATAGTACTTTTACAGAAACTGTAGTATTATATTGTGATAGTGCATAATAATGGTTTCTTGTTCTCAACGTAGTTGCAGTAACAGTAGCAATGTTAATAAAAAATCTTCAGCAATAACGTTCCACAGGTTAGTATACACAAATATGTAAACACAGTAATGGCTCGTACTTCAGATAATAAATTAAGAGTATTCATAAAAAATCTTACAGTAACTTAACTTAATTAATAGTAACTTAATTTTCAGTCAATATTGAATATCTTTAAAATGTTTCCAAAATAGCAATTAAGACATCCACTTCCAATAAAATATAAGTAATGACACAATATAAAGATACTAATAAACAATTTGTAAGCTGTTTATAATATTTTTTAGTTTAATAATCATATTTTTTATTTAAAATATAAATTTGTTATTAATACTTAGTCGCATATAATGGTATTTTTAGGTTTCCAAAAGAAGACAAATAATATAGTAAAATCCACAAGGAAAACAATTCCTATAACTGGCTGTATACCACGTATCACAAAAAAGAGGTTAGTCTTCGTAAGTGGGTATATTTATTTAAAACCCCTTAAAAGCACAAACCCCTCAAAAAAACAAACGTTTTCGGACTAAACAGTCCATCATCAGGTTTAAATTTTAAAATTGCCTAAAATAAGTATAAACCATTTAGTTAAAACAAACGTGGTTATGAAATTTTGACTATGGTTAAAAAGCAAAAATGGTTATACTTACTAGGTTAAAATGCCTGAGCCACCAAAATACGTGGGTAAAAATTCTTTAAATTACATATAGTTGTAAAAGATTATACATCATGTTGTTAAAAAACTGTGATGTTCAGTATTAAATTAATTATGACTTCGGGTAACATACATGGCTGAAGTGAGTTCCAGAGTTGGAGAGTAAACCTCTACACATGGAGAACAGCTGGAAACTGATTGACAATATACCTATGAACGGTGTCGAAAACAAAATGTCAATGTAACATGGAACTATATTAGTTATGCCTAGTACTACCTAGTATTACTACAGCCAAAAGATTCAAAAAATTATTTTGATGATTTTAAAAAATAATACCAGCAATCTAGGTGTTGGGATTTAAAAATTTGGGTTATACTAGATGTGAAATCACCGATGGTGTTAAAGTCATGTTTAAGAGGATGACCTGTGTATTAGGCAACCTATGTTACTTTTTGTCGTATGGAATGTGGTCTAAAAGTGTATTTTATGTTAGATTAGCTTATATATAACACCTATATTGCTGTTATTATTCTTTGAAATCATCAAAATACTTTTTTGAATCTTTTGGCTGTAGTAATACTAGGTATAACTAATATAGTTCCATCTTACATTGGCGTTTTGTTTTCGACACCGTTCATAGGTATATAGTCAATCAGTTTCCAGCTGTTCTCCGTGTGTAGAGGTTTACTCTCCGGCTCTGGAACTCACTTCAGCCATGTATGTTACCTGAAGTCATATTTAATTTAATACTGAACATTACAGTTTTTTAACAACATGATGTATAATCTTTTACAACTATATGTAATTTAAAGGGTTTTTACCCACGCATTTTTGGTGGCTCAGGCATTTTAACCTACTAATTATAACCATTTTTGCTTTTTAACCATAGTCAAAATTTCATAACCACGTGTGTGTTAACTAAATGGCAATTTTAAAATTTAAACCTGATGATGGACTGTTTAGTCCTAAAATGTTTGTTTTTTTGATGTAGCCCTTTTAAGGGTTTTTAAATAAATATACCTACTTACGAAGACTAACCTCTTTTAAATAATATAGTGTTTTATGTTCAAACCTTTTTTAGAAAAAAATATTGATATAGTCTCAGTTTCTTCTATTCGTTTGAAAGACACTGTTGTTCCAATAGCTTATATCACACAGGTAATATAATATTCTTATTAACTACTGCAACATCATTATTTTTATTTCTACACAGTATTTCCATTGTGATAGTCAGCAGATATTCAATTTTGTTTTTTTAATAATAACTTTTCTAACTTTGTTAATTGAACTAAATTTTTAAGTGTCAGTTAATTTGTAGTTATCAAATATATAAGTTGTAAAACGAACGTATTTCTTTTATTTCATACTGCATTTTTACCTTTTAAAATATTATTTATATTATTATCTCTTTCAGGTACAACTTGTTATTTGACTGTATTAATTTATCTTTATGTATAATATATCGTGTTTTTACTGTTTACCGCGGAATAAATAAATCATAATATTCTTTATTAATAAATCTTCTGAATAACTAGTCATATTTGTATAGTAGTTTTAATATTATTGAGTCTGGCCCTGATCCCACCGCCACATTGGTATGATCGTTAGCCACATCTACAGACGCGCCGTTTTTAATACACACGTTAATATGCTCATAGCTTTTCCATAGATTCTAACTCGATGACTATTATAAAGCTTTAACGATGACAAGCATGTGTGTTATGGCGAGCACGCCACTGTGTGTGTGTGTGTTTTATATCAATATCCCAGATTCCTTCGGAGATGATAAAGACCCACGCCGAGAATCTCTAAGTGTTTACGCTATTATCAAGAACTATGAGAGGTTTTTTAGATATATTTTGTAGTTCTTAAGTTAGTATAGTTCTGTAACCTAAACTGTAAACATCTGAATAAATTTGTGCATTTCCTTCAGAGTTTTTCGTTACTTAATTCTCCATCGAACACATATCATTTTATAAAGAATAAAAGTAGCGCAGTCAGTAGAATTTCCAATTAGAAAAAGTAAAGCCTTTTTTTTAATCGATTTTAATCGTTAATTGAAATATTTGAGAATTAGTGACTTAGTATTTGAGTTCCGAGTGTAAGGCCACGAGGAAGAAAAACTGAAGGAACCCGTAAGCAACTTAGAAGAAATCCAAGTGTAAGGCCACTTGTTGTGTAAAGCCACAAAGTAATTCGGAAGTTCTGGGGAGGCGCAACTAGCAACTTCGTGAAATCTTCTCAACCAGCTTCAGTGAAAAGCCACTCGACCCTGGAAACGGTGAAGCATTTCCACAGAAGAAGCAACAACATCTCTACAGTTTAGAATTTCAACCAGTTCCAGTGAAAACCCAATTGATCCAGAAGATACAACGTTCTCCACCCGTTTTCTACCCGTTCCAGTGTAAATCCACTTGATCTGAGACGCTGCAACGTTTTCGACCCGTTCCGGTGTACAGCCACATTCTCACGGAAGTACTTGAGGTTAGTCGAATTATATTAATTTTTTATTTGTTTTCATTTTTTTATTTACTCTGTTTCGCAATTTTCAAACTTTCAAGCTATCATATCTAGTATTTGCATTTTTTTATTTGTTTAATTTATTTTTGTTAATACAATGGCAACTAACAACGTAACAGCAACTACGCCAATAATTTCCGCTAAAACCTCTAATAATTATATTAATTGTGACAAAGCTATCAAGCTTATAAATGTTTTTGATGGGTCTTCTTCAAAATTACATTATTTTATAGATTCTGTTGATTTTATTTTTGCAAAATTTGACCCACCGGAATTGCAAATTTTTCCTTTTATTGTAAAAAGCAGATTAGAGGGAAAAGCTCTTGATTTCATTGGCTCGAAAGAATTTTCGACATGGCACGAAATAAAAAATGCTCTCCTTTCTCAGTTTGGTGAAAATTTGGATTTGCAGTGTCTAAATTTTGAGTTATGTCACTTTAAGCAAAGTTCTAATGAAAAACCTACAAATTTTGTTGATAGAATTGAAAAACAATTAATTAGAATCAATAAAGTTATCAAATACGATTCAAATTTGAACGATGTTGAGAAAAAATGTTTAAATAATTTTCACAGTAAGACTGCAATTCTGACCGCTATTACGGGCATAAAAGAACCTTTGTGTCAAATGCTTCGCTCTTTAAATCCTAGTTCGTTAATTCAAATTAAGCAAATTTTAAACGAGTATGAAAACCAACAATATTTTAAACAAACAAATGACAAGTTTTCTAAATTAAATATAAATAATGACAATAAAATTTCATCAAGTACTGCAGGTACTCAAAAAACATTTTCTGATCCCGGTTCAACAAATCAATCGATAAATCCACCAATTAAATTAACTATTCCAAAGTGCACTGTTTGCCATAAATATGGACATAAAGCAGAAAAATGTTATCGTAAACCACAATCTCACAATGTTGTTCATAATACCTATTGCGACAACGATAATTCAGAAAAAGAAATAGAAATCGAAGTTGATCAGGATTTTTTAGAACAAGTTCCGCTGACAACTTTACAGTTTACCAAGTAGCAAATAAACCGCTTCTTTACGCACATATTAAAAATTTGAATATTAAGTTATTAGTTGATTCAGGGGCAGCTATATCAATATTGAAACCTGGTAAAATTTTAGATTCTTATCACTTTAATCATGAAGATTTTAAAATATTTGGTATTAATAACGAACCAATTCAAGTTACAAAGAGCGTAAATTTTAAGTTATTTTCGAGTGTTCAGAAATTCTATATAGTAGACATAAGTTCTCCTTTTGATGGAATACTTGGTTATGATTTTTTAGAAAAGAATAAATGTGTTATTGACTTTGGTTTAAATACTTTATTTGCTAATCATGAGGAAATCCCTTTGTTTTCATCTGATCGGGAACATAATATATTGAGTCTAAATAATATACACGAACCTCAAGTTCGAAGTGAAAGTTCACAATACTTAAATGAAAAAATCGATACTATTGTAAGTAAACTAAAATTAGACCATCTAGATAAAAGATTACAAACAAAGATAAAAGATATTCACGTGAAATTCCAAAATATATTCTCGTTACCTAACGAACATCTAACTTTTAGCAGCCGAATAAAACATTGTATCCGTACTAACCCTGAAAATGCCAGTCCGATTTATACTCGAAATTATCGGCACCCTCATATTCATAAAAAAGAGGTCAATAAACAAATAACAAAATTATTAGAGCAGGGAATAATTCGCGACTCTGTCAGTCCCTGGAATTCGCCCTTTTTTGTTGTACCTAAAAAACTTGACGGAAATAATGTTCAAAAATGGAGAATAGTAATTGATTTTAGAAAATTAAACCTCATCACGGTTGACGATAGATTTCCTATCCCGAATATTAGCGATATTTTCGACCTTCTCAATACCTCTAAATTTTTTTCAACAATCGATCTAGCATCGGGTTTTCACCAAATTCCCATGAATCCCGAAGATATCGAAAAAACAGCCTTTTCTACAGAAAACGGTCACTTTGAATTTACAAGAATGCCGTTTGGGCTTAAAAACGCCCCTAGTACCTTTGCTAGAGTGATGAATGACATATTTCGAGAGCACATAGGCAAAATATGTTTCATTTATATGGACGATATTTTAATTTTTAGTAATACTGTCGAAGATCATCTTAAAAATATCGAAATAATTTTTGAATTAATACAAAAAAATAATTTAAAGATCGAACCCGATAAATGTAAATTTTTAACAGATGAAATTACTTTCTTAGGTCATTTATTAACACCGAAAGGTATTAAGCCAGACCCGAAAAAGATTCAAGCTATTTTAGATTTTCCAGTCCCGCAAAATCAAACTGAATGTAAATCATTTCTCGGTTTACTTGGCTACTATAGGAAATTTGTAAATAATTTTGCTGATTTAACTAAACCCCTCACGGCTTTGTTGAAAAAAGATATAAAGTTTCAGGTAACAACTGAAGTAGTGGAATGCTTTAACAAATGTAAACAATTTTTGACCTCGAAAAAAATTCTCGCTTATCCTAATTTCTCTAAGCAATTTATTTTGACCACCGATGCATCCAATTTTGCTATCGGCGCGGTTTTGTCACAGATCTCCGATAAAGGTGAGGATAGACCGATAGCTTTTGCATCCAGAACATTAAATGAAACGGAAATAAAATATTCCACTACAGAAAAGGAATTACTGTCTGTTGTCCACTTTACAAATTACTTCCGTCCATATCTATTTGGAGTTAAATTTCGACTAGTCACAGATCATAGGCCACTTATATGGCTTTTAAATTTAAAAGATCCTAATTCTAAATTATCACGATGGAGACTGAAGTTAAGTGAATATAATTTTGACATTCAGCATATTTCAGGTAAAGCCAACAGAGTTGCAGACGCTTTGTCAAGAATACGATTAAACCATGTCTATCAAAAACAAAATGAATATACAGAATTTGAGAATATTAAAACTAACTTAAATTTAAATAACTTTACCTACTCTAATGAGCAAATCTTAGACGTTAACAATAAGAATATTTTATATCTATACGATGAGAATGACAAAAATGTAAATCATTTCGAAATAATCAATGATAATTTTCCCACTGTTGGTGACTCGGATTTTGAAAAAATATTAAAGTTATATAACGAAAATCGTAGTAGAGAGATTACTATAGTTAAAATTAAGCCACACCATTGCCTTGAGAATTTTAATACTTTGAAAAAACTAGTATTAGCTAGAAATAAAACTTATTGCATACCTTATTTTGAAAGTAATATTTATTATAAAATGCTCAGTTTCCTTTACCCAGACGTGAACTTTATAATTTGTAAAAATATCGTTACTATGCCGCATGTAGAAGATAGGCAAAGGATAATTTTCGAATATCATAACGACCCGGGTAATTATCACAAAGGAATTAATGAAACTGCAGACAAAATTCGACAACTTTATAAATGGAAAAATATGTATAGAGAAATAACCGAGTTTATTACTTTATGCCCTACTTGTCAACTCTCAAAATTTGATCGTAGGAATCGTACTCAAGGTTTAAATGTAAGGCATTCTCCGGAGAAACCATTTGAGGTTTTATCTGTAGACCTGTTCTTTTTCGATAAACAAAAAATGCTCACCGTTATAGATAATCTAACAAAATTTGCACAAGCGTATATTTTAACAGATAAAAACCCAGAAACGATAATTAGTAAATTAAAAAATTATTTTCGCTTTTCGGCCTTCCTAAGATGATTATGTCAGATCACGGGGGTGAATTTAATAATAAAAAGGTGCAAAGTTTTATTAATTCATTGAATATCGAATGGCACCTTACTTCGTCTGAGTATCATGCCTCTAACGGTATAATTGAGCGCTTCCATGCTACCATAACAGATACTTTGCGAAGTTATCTTTTAGAACATAACCAGTGCGACTTAGAAGATGCACTTTTAGTCGCTATACATTCATATAATTCTAGTAAACATCATTCAACATCCACTACACCCTATAGTTTAGTATTTCCATATAAAAATGATAGAGAATTTGATGAAACTTCGTATAATAATCAATTAGAAAATATAAGGGAAAAACAATGCGATCAAAGGAAAAAACAAAAGAACCGTTTTGATAACTTAAGAACGAGCAACTTGGAAGTAAAGTATAAAGTTGGAGATAAAATTCTCTTAAAAAGACCAAGAAATCCAAATACACCAAAATCGGTATTAAATACAGGACCATATGTTGTTCTTGAGGTCAATGAAACCAATAAAACTCTAAAAATTAAGTTAGATAACGAGGTTATTCGAAAATTTCATTTTAATAATGTAAAACCATTTTATGATGCGATTAACTAGACGAAGTTGAAGTGTAACACGGCAAGTAGTAGATATGACCTTTCATTATCAATATTATAAAGGGATTTTAATCAATAATAACTGTAACATAAAATATAATTCGATTACCTTGTGGTACACTTCATCTACGGCCTTCTCATAACAACAACAGTAGAATGAGTTATTGCCGGTTGTTTTTTTTTGTTCCATGTGGCCCTACCTGCCCTGTGCGGAGTATGTCTAGAGAGGCGCCAAAACTTCGAAGCTGCAAAAGATGCTCTTCTTGGACACCCCAGCTTCGGTCTTCAGGAGGGAGGTGTTATGGCGAGCACGCCACTGTGTGTGTGTGTGTTCTATGTCAATATCCCAGATTCCTTCGGATGTGATAAAGACCCACGCCGAGAATCTCTAAGTGTTTACGCTATTATCAAGAACTATGAGAGGTTTTTTAGATATATTTTGTAGTTCTTAAGTTAGTATAGTTCTGTAACCTAAACTGTAAACATCTGAATAAATTTGTGCATTTCCTTCAGAGTTTTTCGTTACTTAATTCTCCATCGAACACATATCATTTTATAAAGAATAAAAGTTGTGTATTATTAATATTATTTATTTGCCAACTTTATTACATAACAAAATGTTTATAACGATGAGCTTTTTATTTTTGATTTTTTTTTTCAATATAACACGAAAATGGAAAATGCCAAGTGCCCAGATGATACTTATTATTTTCTCTACTACTGGTGTCATTCCCAAGAACATCCTATAGAACATAAAACAACTTGGTCTTAGTGAGCATATTTATAAGACCATGCAGAGAGCTCTCAAGATCTATATGCACCAAAAAAAATTTCGGAGATACTCCAGCATATCAGAACACCTATAGGGCTCCATACCACGGAAAGAGCTCCACCAGATCTCAATCCTTTTGAAACCGTAGGTAACTGAGATCAATACTGAGACCAGTTCAATTATATGGTGTAAAGTTTAAAGCAACTCAAGCACAACTAACGTTGCAATAATCAAGATGAGCCGGTCACAAATACTTTAGTTAGGGATATCATAAAAGAAGGAAGTGTAAAATATCATGAACTACCGTTCTATTTAAACAAATTACGGCAACAATTAGTAACCATAACAATATTAAAAAATTAAAAGACATGGACTAGCAGACGAAACAGGAACTAAGGTCAAATTTTTATTGGCATTGATATATTAGCTCTTCACATAATTTTAATTTTAAAATTATAAGCAAATATTAAAAACTTGTACTACGAATCTGTAATTTATGTAATGTTTTCCATTGGAGCGTTTAAATTTAGGGAGACATTAGTATGCCATATCTATAGAAATATCGATCAAACAAATACACAAACTTTGACAATGTCAATATTTTAATTATAACGGTAATATTGTATACACGTTTGTTACTTATTTTGTAACAATTTACTAAAATGCATGGTTTAGAAAATGATGAGAGCTCAGATGATCAGGATGGCCAACTTACGCCAAACTCATTTAAAACTAGAAGTCACCATTCGGGTATTAGCCGAATAGATAAAAGTAAAATATCTCGATCTAAAAAGTTTATACAAAGAAGAAATGTTAAAGTTAAACCAAAGGCACCTCCTATACAAAAGTATTTTACGGATGGCAGGGACGTAAGTACTTAATTGAAATACAGCTATAATCTATTTAACTTCTTGTTCTTCTTCCTGTTTAAGATTTTTTGATCTTTTAATATTGATCCATCGCTGTAATATTCTTGAGTTATAGACAGTCAACTGCCCCTCATGTCGTCGACGTTTTTTATAGTCTGATTTTTCCAACTGTCTTGTTTATAATTTATAATTTGTAATAATAGATCTGATCACAAGTCTTGTATATTGTAGCTTTACTATCTGCTCTCACACATCGGGTGTTCCAAAATAGATCTCTTAGACATTCTAATAAAGTTGTCGCTATTATGATTATAATATCTGTTCTATAGTTTTATTCTTGACCACAAGTCCTGATGTTGACCATAATCTTATTGACTATCTAGCTATTTCGTTTAGTATTTTGTCTTCTCGATTGATATGCTTATGTTTAATTTGCTACTTTTTTGACGGAGGTTATGAATTTGTTCGTATAGATTCGAGTAGGTTTTGACTGCCGCGGTATCTGCAAAACAGCCATTTTGTTGTTGTGCTATATATCATTTTGAGGACTGTTTTACTTTTTATTAGTTTATCCTGTAACAAAGACAAGAAGGCTGTATTGTTGTATGATTCTTTGCGGTGTGGGTGTACTTTTTGTTGTTTGCACTGCTGCTTAAATTTATGAGATGTTATATACGTTTAAATCATATATTGCTCTGATTAAATTATCAGACGCTTTTTCTCTTTTATTATTTATGTAACATGTGTAGTCACACCCTGTCGCATTCCTTAGTTAAATCTAAGAAGCTCATATCTGCCGGTATGTTTAATTCTATCGATTTTTGTTTCATTTATTATATTTACAAATACGTTATATATTACGGATCTTTCTGCATCCCTGTTGCTCTTCTTTGATTTTTAGTAGTTCTTCTAATTTATTTTATAATATTGCGCAAAATAATCTCATGTTTTTGTTTATTAACGATATTTGTCTATAGTTTTGTGGTCAGGTTTATTTGTCCTCTTTTGAACATGGATATTGGTATTATTGCGTTGCAGTCATGCGATATCTCCACGTGTTCTAATATTTATTTTATCTTATAGTGTTGTTTGAAGTATGGCCCGCATGTTTTCTCCATTTGTTTGAATCTGCTCGTTAACAGGATTTTCTTATTTTTTGATCAATTTTCACACTTTCCATTGAGATCCATATGAACTTATAAACTTGCCACTATAAACTTTATCCAATATTTCCTGTTGATGTCCTTGATTTTTATTTTGGCGTCCAACATAGAATAATATGCATTTTGTGGCAAGATTACATCCTTATATAATAGTAATGATTTTGTGGATATTATTTTTAATGACTGTAAGAACATGCATTTTTATATTTAAGTTTCATCCCATAAGATTCATCTACAACAACTACTTGATATGTTAATGTTACAATGCCTTCATATGTACCGGTCAATAACATTATGTAATCTGCATATAATAGATTAGGCGGAAGTCTGATAATCGTACACAGCGGCAAATAATACGCAGCAAAATATCAGTAGTAAATGTAAATTATAGATACTTAAATGCATATAGACCGCGACATCTCTTAGACATTAGTTAAAGTAGTACCTCCGTTTGGACACTCTCCGCTAGAAACAAACGGGCCCATCCTGCTGCTTGGAGGTTATATATAAGCATTGATTATAAACCACTACCAATGGTTGGTAGTGGTTTATAATCAATGATATAAGTTTACTCAAATTATTTATGTACCAGGAGAAGTTTGTTAACATGACTGTTTTTGATATAATTATACGAAAATAATGAGTGCGTTTCTAATCACCATTAAACTATTTATTGAAGGTAAATTATGAATAATTTTATTTTGGTAAATTTCGTTGGAAAATCATTGTATATGTCTTCTTCTTCTTCTTGTGCCGTCTTCTAACAAAGGTTGGCGATCACTTCTTTAAACGCTTCTCGATCTTTTGCAGCGTGAAATATCTGTTCAACACTGAGGTTAGTTCATCAATCAGTAATTCAATATCTGTTCAACAATCTCTGATATTCCTCAGCCAAGATTTCTTCTTTCTTCCCAAGCCTTTTTTTCCCTCTACTCTACCTTGCATGATGACTTGTAGCAGAGAGTATTTATCGTTTCGGAGTATGTGGCCCAGATACGATGTTTTTCTTATTTTATTTGTGTTCATAAGCTTTCTGCCATGTCCAACTCGTCTTAACACTTCCTCCTTTGAGACTTTTGCAGTCCAAGGAATCTTCAAAATACGCCTATACAGCCACATTTCGAATGCCTCAAATGTTTTTATAGATTGGGCTTTCAGAGTCCAAGCTTCTACCCCATATAGTAGTTGCGACCAAACATAACATTCGACGAACCTCAATGTATATGTCTACAGTAAATAAAGTCTTTCAAAGTAAGTGAGTATGGAGAATAAATCTCGTTCAGCCAGTTACGTGATGATTTTGAATGGCAGCTAATCTGGAAAGCTCAACGTATATGGCGCTAGTGTAGTTGGAGGTCACGTCAAATGTGCAAATCTGTATATTTTTAAGTAAATATTGCATTTATTTCACTGTAATTTAATTTGGAATAATAAAATGCCTCAGTGTTGTGCTGCTTCTTTGTGCTCATCAAGAATATCAGAACACAGGTTTCTCAAAGATAATCTGATGAGAAAAAGGTGGATTGAGGCAATAAAAAGAGATAAATATGTGCGACAGAAATGCATTTACTCATATATACAATAAACTAAATATTATAAATATATAAAGGATAATATTTGTAGGCTTGTCTGAGTTTGCACTTGATTGTAATAATTTGAATTTAATTTCAAACGTAATTCATCTTTCATTTCTAAATATGGCAAACTATCAGAAATAATCATTGAATATTTTATTGAATAGGGGTAGTTAACTTCTAACACAGTTAGTTATTCCACAAGTCCATCAGGAAAAACAGCTAATGAAATGGTTAGTAGTTGCCTCCTCATAGGTATTTTCCCACATTTTTTACTCCAATATGTTCCACTGATTAAACTATCTTTAAAATTAGGCATATTTCTGTATTGTTGTGGTCTTGGATTATAACACAAGTTTGACTTTTGATTTTTTTGTACATTACAGACAGGAACTATAAACTTTATTTGTTCGGCTTTCTTTGGCGATACTTCCAGTCTGCTATTTTTAAAACTTGCTTTCATTTAGTGCAGGTATCTTTTATGTATCATTTACCACGATCTTTCAGGTTTAGTAAAGCATCGCAACACCAACGTGTTTTCACACTGCTCTGTATCGCTTGCCAACAATACATTAACATAATGCTTCAGTAATACTTTCATCCGTGGAAAGAACCAGTTTTACATTGTATGCAAGTGCTTTGGCCATTTCACTGTTGACTTGCGATCGGTAAAAATGATATTCATCTGTTTTTGATTGAAAAATAGCTAACAAAAAATTATTTTGCATCATACTGTAGTTTTTCCTGTGGACTGCGACACACATGCTCATTCCTTCGGCTAACTTAATAAATACATAGAAAATAGTTATTTATGTCGACGAAATCTATTAGAGGATTTTCTGAAGAGTAGTGAAATCCACATTAGTGACCATACAATCTCATGCACAAAATTATTATTTCGATCATATGCAGCCCAACCTATAATATAATACCTAATCAGTTTCTGGACAGGCAAAGCAATGAACTTCTCGCAGCGACACAATATCTTTCATACATATATCAAAACTGATGACTTATAATGCGTTTTGTTTTAAGGCAGCATACAATAAAATTACCATATTTTAGTTACATGACAGTATTAGTTCAAATCGAAATACAAATACATTACTATAATACTCAGACCAACATAAAAAGTTCTGTTATGGTCTGAGATGAACCAATGAAACATTAATGCCTGGTTGCACCAACATATTATCTTAAGCTTAAGACGTGCCTTAAGCTCAGCTTACGAAACATACGCGTTTCACCATTGAGTCATTTAAGACTCTTTTCGTCACTCAATCATTGACAAGTTACATGTCAGTTAAGACGTGCTTAGATAAGAATCGAAAATTATGGTGCAACGTAAATAAGAGTTAAGGTGGCCCTAGCTATAAGCGGAGCTGGGCTAAGCTGGAGCTTAAGATCTGTTGGTGCAACTAGGCATAAGTCGATGATTTATATAGTTTACTTTTCGATAATGTCTTCATTTTTTTTCCAGTAATTCTCGCATTTCTTCTCAATTCTTTTGTCAAGTCGCAAATAGACCAAGAACCGTATTTTTCTGTCATAATTTATTAAATCGTAATAATCACAACAAAAATACCATACAAACCCAAAGAATTGTCAAAATGTGTTGACCTCCAACTACACTAGTTGGAGGGAGCAACGGCGTACATAGCTGCCATTGGGTGAGAAAGAGAGAAAATTCGAAAAAAGATGTTTGATTTGTGATGACTCCAGTAAAAAGAATGAATTTTGGTTTCAGTGTGCGGCAAATGGGCTCATAAATTTTGTAGTGGCCCTCATCATTATCATCATTCATCATTAGATTGAATCATTTTTATATTTTTTAAATTTCCAATAAATACTATACATGTTTTGCTGCAGTTATTTTTATTGTGACGCTAAATTGTATTATAAATTTATTTCCAGTTGGACACAACTACAATTATTGGTGCAAATAAATAATTAACCATATATTGAGCATAATAAAATAAATATTAATAAAATAAATACACAAATAAAAAGTAAATAAAATTTATCTTAATTTGTACCCACGCTCACTGTGTATTCTCTGTTAATATTTGATCGATTTTGGCTATAAAAAGATTGGTTGTAAATTTAATCACGATTTTTAGGGATGAATATAATGGTTATTCAATCAAAATGCGTATACATACGTGAAATTATATCAACCTTTATTATAATAAAAGTGGAAGAAAAAGGACTTTCAGATATTGAAAACTACAAGATAGAAATACTGATATAGTAAATCACTTAAATCATATTTTAGAATAATTTAATTTTCGTCTGAATCCTCGGTTTCATTTAGCTCCGGCAAATTGTCTCTAATATTTTCATTGCACATTATAATAATCATTACACATTTTCTGCAGATCTTTATATTTAGCAATCGCAATTGGCAACTGCTTATCATAAGCTTTGTTCAAGTCAACGTTTTTGGGTCACCCACGACTTTTCATGCTGTTTACTTGTTGAAATTCATCTCCAATTTTTTTATAGGACATTGTCCCAACGGCATCGGTTTCTATGTATCGTAACCAGCAAACTTATTTCCAGGGAATTTTGTTTACTTTATAGTTCTTTATTTCAAAGCATTTGAAATCAAAGATGTCATCAAACATTATAAATCTGACTTCAAAAGGATGTGGATGTGTTTGATCATTTCTTATCATCTGAGCCCAATATCGGATGAATAAGCAGGTACATATTTTAATTTCTGTTCCATTTTCGAGTGGAGACTATTTTTTCATTAACTGGACCATCTTTCCATATGTGGGCGTTCATGTTTACACACAAAACTGAGAATGTTTAGTTGAAACAAGACAATGAATATAAAACAAAAAAATTAACATGAAAGTGGCACTTTCGTGATATGCACGTCGCAGTTTAACTTACATAACTACTCTACCACAAACACAAATTGGTACTTACGGGATGAATGCATTGCAAATGAACAATACATACTGACTTTTGTGAAAGTGCATATCTCTTCCCCACCATCTCCTAGCCATCAGATACATTCGTGGTTGTGACAAATTATGAAAACCAACAAATTGTGAAAAACCAAAATTTTTTACAATCGTCGGTGTGGTATTGCACCGACGGTATTATGTATTAACATGGCATGCCCAAAAAAACTGAATTAGCGAAAATATTATTTTTTCTCGATTTTTATAGATATTTAAAGAAGGTCTCCATTCCATCTCCCCCTCAACTTTTTTGTAGTATAATATTAAATTAAAAACTGGATGTCAATGGAATGAAACACTTCACTTGTTTTACAACTGTTTCGTCGTTTAGTATTTGTGTGTAAAATCATTAATTTAGAAGGTACTTTGCTAAATATAAATCTAAATTAATATATGGGCATGATATGCCCGAAAGGCGCACGACTGCAGCAATTGAATTGAATGGAATGCATTTTTGTTTCTGGGAATTCATGAAATATTACGTTTATTCCATGGCAATAACTAGTGCAGAACAATTAAGAAAATAAATTTTAGAAACTGCTAATAAATTTTGACAAAAATATTTAATTTTTCAAAATATTCAGTATTCATTGTTGAAACGATATAGGGCCTATATAGGAAGTAAGACATAATTTTGAACACTTTTTAAATGAAATCAATATCTTTTCTGTATCTAATTGAAAGTTAATCATAAACAGTTAATTCAGTGTTGCCAAAAAATAATAAAACAGAGCGACATAATGATATAACAGCACATCAAGATGTCACTTTAATAAAAGTTTGGGAAAATTTAGAAATTAGCGTTCGAAGATTATGTGTCATGTATCCTACGATTTCAAAATATTCAGAAAAAAATATCTTACACAACGAAAATTTATATCTTTTTATTTTACAAAGGTTCAAGAACTGCTACAAAAAGATTTTCCTACTTAAAAAATTTTCAAATCGATTTTTCTAGAAAACGGTGTATCCTACAGACTTAAAGTACTAAAGTACCTTAGTAGTAGAATATCATGAAATATAATAATCTAGCATCACAAATGCTTAAAAGTTACAGGCCAAAAAGTTATGCGTTAAAATACCCGTTGACCTACAAAAAACGGACGCCTATGAACGGTACTTATCTGCTTAATTCTGTCCACATAATTATTGTAATCCATTCAACTCTGGAGAAGAAGATTTATTAAAAAAACTACTTACAAGGCGCCATCTTAAAAGAGCTCTAGTTTCATTAGGAAGCATTTTCGGACGAGGTGAATTGGGTTAAGTCTTCTTAAAATTATCTGAGGAATCTACGGTTTTCATTTGTCAGGAGAGGATCTGGAAATCCTGTAGATTTCCATAAATAAGTTTTTAACTATTTCGGGACAATATTAGAAAATTTGATTCTATTTTGTAGCTTTAACACCTCGTAAATTTTTCTGGTTATACTTTTACATACAAGTAAGTTAGGCCGCCAAATCGACTTGTTTTCACCCTGTCTGTACTAAATTTTAAAAAATATAAAGATTTTTGTTAGATGCGCACAATGCACCGTTTTTTTTATGATTTAGTCATTTACACAGCTGACATCTAATGTTTGAAGTATTTTCTTAAATAATTCGTCACACAGGATCCACTTGAAATTTTTTTTTATATTGCTATGCTATTGGTTTTTTGTGGTTGATTAAAAGTTTAGTAATAAACGAATATTTCTCATCCGTAACGATTATTAACATTTACTAAATTGAAAAAGGTGTTCTGCGGAAGAGATCTAAGTCTAAAACTTAAAATTCGACTTTTGAGATGTTACGTTATGTCAGTTCTCCTCTACGGGATGGAAACATGGACATTGAAAAAGATCGATACCAAAAAGATAGAAGCATTTGAGTTGTGGATGTATCGTAGAATATTAAGAATACCCTGGACAGAGAAAGTAACAAATGTGGAGGTTTTGCGGAGAGTGCGGAAAGAGAAAGAGCTGATACTTACTGTTAAAAAGCGCAAACTACAATATTTGGGACATGTTATGAGGGGAGATAAATACCAGTTGCTGCAATTGATTATACAGGGAAAGATAATGGGAAAGAGATCTATAGGAAGAAGAAGGCATTCATGGTTGAAAAACTTGAGAGAATGGTACAATTGCACCAATTACCAACTGTTTAGATCTGCAGCATCAAAAATATGCATAGCTTTGATGATAGCCAAACTTCGGAACGAAGACGGCACTTGAAGAAGAAGAACGATTATTAAAAGATTTCACATTTAATGTCTGAATTTTTCCATGTTAAATAATGGCAGTTGACGTCCTGTAACTTTTTTGTAATTTATTAAAGACACTTATATATTTTTATTAAAAATTTATATTAATAGACAAACTAACAATTTTTTAACCCAAAAACTTATTAACTAACAAAAAAATATGTGTTACATAAATGTAACTCTAGGTCATTAAGGTAACGTAACTAAAATAAAATAAATTCTTAAGAAACATTATGAAATTTATATTATAAGTATAATTTCTTCATCAAAAGTATAATTGCAGTCAATACACATGCTGACATCACATTTGCTACACATTGTTTGAGTACTACTGCTACACCCCTCTCCTGCACAGCGACGTCTTTTGTTGTTAGGTATAAATATTAAAAGTTGATTGTTTCTATCGTACCTTAAATTGTCTGAGATTCTATTAAGCGAGGCACTAAATTTCGAAGAACTGGGTCTTCCTCCATGCTTTGGAGCATTTGTATATTTTTTAAGATATGACTGAGCAATACATCTTTTGAAATCTAATTGGCAAATCTTGGGGTAGTGCTGCTTGTAGAGTATCCAGCTGATACTAATACTTGCATCAATAAACCATGTGAATATACACCACCACCGCTTCTTTGAACGGATTCCAATTCTATATGCAGAGATGTTTTGGTCCATTAAATCCGTTCTGTATATTTGGCAATGATCTGCGGCCACGGTATTGTTTACTAACTTTATGAAAAAAATACCATGATCGCTGTCGATACATGAAGCAAAACTACCACGGTCCAAATTTTTTAAATCTTTTTTTCTCGGTAGTGGACAAGGTTTAGAAATTCTGTCATCCCTAAAGGTTCCCGTAATATTATATCCTTTTAACTTCAAGTCGTAAAATACGTTTATATAAGTAAAAAGATTATCCACATAGAAATGATAAGAATATTCTTTATGTGGTATCTGCTCCAACATTTTTATCAGGTGAGTGGTAGGTTTTCCAAAGGTTTCCATAACTGTAGTGTGTACATCTTTTTGTTTACCTTGGTAAAATTCAAAATCTAGAAGATATCAATTGTAGGAATTGAGCGCCCACATCTTGAAACCAAATCTAATTGGCTTTGCTTTTATAAATTGCTTTTATCCGTGATGCCAAAGTATCGAATCATTGACTCATCATAAGACAGATACTCAACGGGAACAAATCGTTTCTGAAAATTATTTTTTACCATATTTGCAAGCGGTCGGAGTTTAAAGAGTTTGTCATTAGCATGTACTTTGGAGTTATCTGCGTAGTGTATAAATCGCATTATCTGAGTGAATCTTTCTCGTTTCATGACATTATAAACTGCTTCATTTCACATGTCAGGCTAGCTGTCCCAAAAATGCCGCTTGCTAGGTGTGCATCATATTGACTCACGAGTAGAATGAAATGAAACATAGAATTTCTTCCGCGTAATTTGAGGATCTCAAAAGTTTTTATAAATTATATTATTTTTGACATGACAGGAGGTTTTGAGTTTTTTAGTTTATGCACATTATTTGTGATCTTTACATATTTTTCTTGAGTCTTCAACGCACAAAAAAAGTGGAGTACGTAATATCACTGAATATAAAAGAGAAGTTATTAAAAACTTTGTTTAAAGAGTTAAAGGGTCTACCTATAAACGCTGGAGTGGTGCCTTGGCGCCTGAGGTGAACCAAGGACCAGACTGCAAGTAAGCCTTAAACCTTTAAATTATTACTAACTAGCTAAACAATATCTAATATTTTATTATCGTAATTTTAATAATACTTATTTTTAGATGTCGCCAAAAATGCTTTTTACGAATTTCTGAAGAAACACGCATTCAATTATTCCGAAACTTCAGGAGCCTTAACACCAAGAACGAACAAGATTGTTTGCTACAATCGCTTATTTTAGTCCATTAAGTTGCACGTTAAGGGCGCAGAAAACCAGCTGATATTTCTTGCAAGCCTGCTAGACTAGCTTCTTTTGAATATACAATTCAGGGATCAACAGGAACAAATAAAATCTATAGAAAAGCATTTATTACCATTTTTGGCATTACCAATGATCGGTTGCGTCGCTTAACCATGTTAAGACGAGAAGGGCAAGTTCCTATAGATAAACGAGGTAAAAATCAATCTGGCAATGCGAAGTCAGGACTTGTTATAGATTCAATCATAAAACATATTGCTTCGTTTCCGGCCAAAACTGCCCATTATACTAGTAGATAATGAAGCTCTCCAATGAATCTTTGGGCAGAAATAGTCCAAGAGATCCAAAAAATTGCTTTTAAAATATCCAACTTTCGACACTTTATTCCTTCGAGTGATCACGATGGAATTGTTATTACAAAAAAATACATAAATGGCTTGATAGATCATTCTTTTCGGCTACGAAATAGCAACAAGGATGTTATTAGTTTCTCTACAAGAAAAGCATACACAAAAGGACATAGTATTATTAATATCAAGAAGATGCAAGACTTGAGAAAACTGGAAAAGTATCTACCAGATAATGAAGAAGTCAAGGACTTTTACGGAGAAATTTTTTAATTTGCCAACATGCGAGATAGACTCAAATGAAATAATACAACCAGATGAGTGATTACTACCGATATATTATTCTGTATGCCCAAATTTTTGAATAAAAAATGTTTATATAAAACATGTTTTCTTATTTTTACATCCTTGAAAAATGTATATTTATATATTTCAATAACCCCAAAAATCCACAAACGTAAAAAGAAAAAAACAATAATAAAGCTAAAATTCACCACTAATTAAAACACATTAAGCTCGTGATTTTATTACAAACAGCAGGTTTTTTAAAATATTTTTTGAAATAAGGTTTTTTGTAATTTCTCAACATTTTATAAAAATGGAATTATGGGGTTTCTGAAATATGTAATTCAAATGTGATCTAGGGGAATATAAGACTGTATTTAAAAAAGGAAAATCCGTTAAAAGTATGTTCCAATCTACAGTTAAAGGTGGTTTACGTCCTAAAAAAGAAAAACTTGAGGATGTAAAGAGCTTATTGGAAAAATATTGGAGAGAAAATTGGCAACAACTTGAAACTCTAAAATACTATGATGATATTTAAAATATAATAATGTTGAAGACAACGAGATGCCAGAGATAACCAATAATGACCATTTGTGAGAATCAGTTAATGAAGATCCGGATTTAATAGTTTAATTTAATGTTTTTTGTCAAAATAAAAAAATTATATGATTTAAACAACAATGTTTGTTTTTGTGTTTCACTATATATAATTCAAACTCCGACAATTCCATACACGTTAGTTTAAAAACCCAACAAATCCGTAAGTAAAAAATCAAAACCCGACAAGTCCATTTTTGTTTTTTAAATTTTATTTAAAATTACGTATTTCCAGAATAATTACAAATGGTTTTTAATTCAGAAACATATCTTTTAACTAATAAAAAAATATGAATACCCATAAGCTTAAGTTTAAATTTTATTTAAAATTACATATTTCCAGAATAATTACAAATGGTTTTTAATTCAGAAACATATCTTTTAACTAATAAAAAAATACGAATACCCGTAAGCTTAAGTTTCATAGCAAAACAGTTTTTTTGAATTTCCCAACATTTGACCTCAGTGGATTTGTCGAGTTTTGATACTCGACTACTAAAACCAAAAAAAAAAACATTTGTTTCAGAAATATTTTCAAAAAATCTTTAAAACTTCCGATTGTATAATTTCCGGGCCTGTTATTTCTTAAATTAACTTTGAAAATAAGGCTATTATCGAGCACAAGTTAATTAAATCTAGCCCAAGTACTTTCGCTTAAAATAGCATCTTCAGGGGCATTTCGTCAAAATGTGAACTATCCGGCAAGCGTAGAATGTGGAAACATTAAAAATAACATAAAATTGTACAAAACACTACACTAAAACGAGAACAAACAGTTTAAAATTACTAAAAGATTCTACGCTACATTCTCTGTCAGTATCTGGAGGGATAATGCATTCGAGCATTCAACCTCATTTCATTCATTTATTTCTTAAATTGTGTTTTCTATTTCTTGTTGATTGGAGAACAACTCCTTTATGTACTTTTTCGTCGCGAGTGGTCCAATTTGTTAACCTGCTCCGTTATGATATTAGTGCCTTTATCTCAGGCTTCACCTTCTGATAGAGGTTGTTTTAAAAACTGAAATGTAACATAAGGTTGAAAAAAACTTGGTAAAAAAAAAACGAGTAACTGTGGTGTTGCGATAATTATACAGATTAAACTGCAGCTAGAGGAAGAAAAAATAACAATAAGCAACACACTAACTGTACATTTCAATGTAGTATTTGTTAATAAAAGTGCTAATCTCGACCCACCTTATTTAAACGATTTAGTTCCCATAAACTACTATACTTCACAGTATTGACTTGAGTATAATTTTTGTTTTTCTTATACCTAACTTCGTTGAATATTGTGTGTTTATCATTTGTTTGTTCCCTTTTCTTTCGGTTTCTGAATACTTTTTCGAAAGATCTGTTATAAAATTTTAATTCAATAATTGCAATTTTCATAGTTTCTTTCTGTACTATAGTGTAATACTGTATTACACACTTTGCTGCATTTTTGGTTATTATTTATTATTTTAGGTTTTCATAATTTCTCTTTTTACTATAATATAATGCTTTTTTATACACTTTGCTATTCACATTAATTAAACATTTTAGGTTACTGACCAAAATATTACAAATTTGGACAAAACCAAACCATATAAATTCCCAACATCTTACGAAGAACTGGGTCAAAAAATTATGACCAAAGCGTGGAGAAAAGATATAGTGAAGCAGGATTTAAAAGCGCCGATCTTTAAAAAGCAGGGAATGAGGGAGAAACTCAATAATGATCTTTTTAACAGACTTTATGTAAAAGTACCGCCTCCGGATAATACAAAGACTATTGTGGATCTCGATCCTCAATTTTTTAAAGTTGTGGAAGGTAAGATTTACAAATAAAAATAAACACATTTTATAAGTTTTATAAGTAAGTTTTTTATCATAAGCGTCCTAGAAACTAGTAAAAAATGTTAGTAAGTGAAACTGTGTTTAATAGCAAAAAACAGCAATAACTATTACTATATGTTACTAGGTACATACAATGCTTTGTTTTAGTAAGTTATATTATCTTAATTTGGATCGTATACTTTTAAAATGACGTATTGTCAGTATCCACTGTCGTTGTATATTGTTTATTGTCATTGAAAAATATTGGCCATTTCTTTATTTATATTTTAGTAATTATGGACTTTCTTGACTTTAGCGGCAATAAGTCATGAGTAGCCGTTTTAGCAGCTCCACTAATCACATGCGGAATCAATTCCTCGTGACTTTCAGTACTGATTTCCATTTTTTGAAATCGAAGAGCGAAAACACTGTCGAATCTTATGTAACAAGCGCTGTTATAATAAAAAGTTAATATTATTCAAAACTCACTCAAAATCCTTCCAAAAGTAAAAAAATCGTTCCAAAATTGAAAAAATATCGTCCCTAAAATAATTGCTTTCGTTACGATTTATGTAAAGTGGAACTTTCGATTTAATAAATCATACCGAAAGTTTAGTTTTGGGGCAGACGCAGAAAAAATGTGACGAATATGCTTAACCTCATTTTAAAACCAATATACAGGGTGGTCCATAAGTAATTGTACAAAAAGAAACCGTAGATTCTACACTTTAAAATATTACGATTTAAGCCAAATTGCTTAAATAAAATGTTGATATTAAGAAAGATACAGGGTGTTAAAGTGGAAATTTAAAAATTTTATTTTTCGCTATACCTTTCATGTTTGTCAACATTTATAAATAAAAATTTACAACTGGGTAATATTAAATGTCGGAAATTATAATTTGATGTATACTTTGATGTAGCTGATAGAGGGCGCCACATATGCCACATATGTGGCATACATTTGCACTTAACTTTTTTGCTCTTTAAGTTACCGGTATTTTTCATAAAAAATACTAAAGATGCATTTTTTTAACAAAAAAATGGTATACTTGTTAATATCTTCAAAACTCAACAGTTTTCGAGATAATCGCATTTTAGAAATCAACTGCATAATTCTGATTTATCGCAATTACTCCAGGCAACGAAAGAAAGTTAAAGTAAAACATCAATACTTTTGAATTTTGATATAAAATACTTTTAATAAAGTCAATAGTTAACGAATTATTAATAACACAAATATATCACCAGGAGTAAATAATAGGATTTGATAAATAACAGAATAATTGGATTTTACATCAAACATTTTACGTTTTGTATTAAATTAAAGTCATAATGAAAACATTTTATTTACAAACCAAATTAAGAAATAGTTAAACTAAATAACAATAAACTTTTTGTCAAAGTAAGTGTTCAATATGTCCACCATTTTCTTTAATTCATTTGTCGATACATTCCATAAAATATCGTCTCATATTAAATAGCATCATTGGTTGTAAAGAGACTGGTGCAGTATTTATTATAAGTGTCATAAGTATAAAAATAAGTAATTTTTTGAAATTTTTATAAATTAAATAATTATATTAATATCTCACCACAAGAATATTACTACCACGAACAATCCAACGTTCAGGAAAGCTGTATTTAAATACTGTCTCACTCCGCTTTCTCTGTAATTTATTGGTGTACCATCTTGTACAATTTACATATTTCGCCTTAAGTTTGATTTCTTCCAATTCAATTCTTCCAATAAATCAATAAAATCATTTTATAAAAAATGTAAATAAATTTCGACATTCAAATTGCAAGATAATTCGCATATCCGTAAAAAATAATTACCAATAGTTCCAAACCATAGAACATGCATTTTAAATATGAATTTTGAATATTTTACGGATATGCAAATTACCTTGCAATTTGAATGGTGAGATTTATTTACATTTTTTACAAAATTATTTTATTGATTTATTGGAAGAATTGTCATCAAACTTAAGGCTAAATATTTGGTTTATACAAGATGGTACACCAATAAATTACAGAGAAAGGGGAGTGATAACAGTATTTAAAAACAACTTTCCTGAACGTTGGATTGTTCGTGGTAGTCATATTCCTTGGTCATGTGGCAAGATATTAATATAATTATTTAATTCATAAAAATCCCAAAAGAACACCTATTATTATACTTCTTATAATACCTATAATACGTACTGCAGCAGTTTCTTTAGAACCAATGATGCTATTTCATATGAGAAGATATTTTATGGAATGTATTGACAAATGAATTAAAGAAAAATGGTGGACATATCGAACACTTTGACAAAAGTTTAATGTTATTTAGTGTAAACATTTATTAATTTGGTTTGTAAATAAAATGTTTTAATTATGACTTTAATTTAATACAAAACGTAAAATATTTGATGTAAAATCCAATTATTCTGTTCTTTTATCAAATTCTATTATTAATATCCTGCTGATATATTTATTTTATTTAATATTTCGTTAACTATTAACTTTATAAAAGGTATTTTATAACAAAATTCAGAAGTATTTATGTTTTTATCTGTTTTTCTTTCATTGCATGGAGTAATTGCGTTAAATCAGAATTATGCAATTTATTTGTAAAATGCGATTATCTCGAAAACTGTTGAGTTTTGAAGTTATTAACAGGTATACCTTTTTTTTTGTTAAAATAATGTATCTTTAATATTTTTTATCAAAAATGCCGGTAACTTGAAAAACAAAAAAGTTAAGTGCAAATGTATGCCACATATGTGGCATATGTGGCGCCCTCTATCAGCTACATCAAAGTATACATCAAATTATAATTTCCGATATTTAATATTACCCAGTTGTAAATTTTTATTTATAAATGTTGACAAACATGAAAGGTATAGCGAAAAATAAAATTTTAAATTTCCACTTTAACACCCTGTATCTTTTTTAATATCAACATTTTATTCAAGCAAGTTGACTTAAATCGTAATATTTTAAAATGTAGAATCTACGGTTTCTTTTTGTACAATTACTTAAGGACCACCCTGTATACATATAAAAGATAAGAATAAAAAATAAGCAGATAAGAAAGCACACAAAAAGGAGCTTTAAGTGGGGGATCATCATTTTCCTCTCAAAAACTTTCATTTGCTCTCCTTCTCTTGCTGTTAACCCTTTGTGTACTGGTGGGCTAAGCGTTAAGACAAATTTTAAACAATTTTTACTTGCGCTTAGCCACAGTCAATATGTGGATTGTCGAGATCCCTTCCAACGACTCGCACATCAAATTTTGTTTTGCTGACCGTTCGTAATATTTTTATAGTGGTATGTTTACAGTTTACAGTGACTTAGCACGGGGTTGATGGTGATGTAATATTTATCAATTTTTCAAGAGTTTTCATAAAATGGCCGGTAAGTTTTTATAAAAATATATTGTATAGGTAACCCATATTTGTTTGTATTTGTAATGTTCATTGATAAATTTGGTACATTTTACACCTTGTAATTATGGTGGTGGCAGTGCTGGGACACAAGGCAAATTAATACTGTTTTGTTCCAGGCAAAAATAAACATTTATATGCCGAATTGGAACGTATGTCTCAAGAGGAAATCTTTACTCTTATTGAAGACATACCATCTGATGTAGATTCAAACATTGATGACAGCTCCGATGATGATGAGAAAACAATTTTAACAACAAATATGAATCAAAGTATTTTTGATATAGAGTATTTGCCGATTATCTTTGAAGATGCCGTTTTAGTGGAAAACCAACTTGAGGACGTCTTAGAGACAAATCAAATTGAAGCAGATGAGAGTGACGAAGATGATACTCCGTTGGGAAAATTGAAAATTGGTTTTTTAAAAATTAATGTAGGTCAACTGGAATTTATGACCTACGTTAACCTACATTAATTTTTAAAAAACCAATTTTCAATGTTTCAAATATAGCTATTTGATTAATTTACAATACAGATTACAATATTGATGGTTGATACTGTTACATTATTATAATTTTAACTTTTTCAATTTTAAATAAGGCTGACATCTGTCAATTTTAGACAACTACCGTAAGTGACACTGACTGGTCTGACACAACATCCGTCCTAACATGTCCACAATGTCATTTTGATCAGTTGTTATCAACAGGTCCTCGTAGACACTTCGTCTCAGGACCATTTTACTCATGTAGAGTCATGCGCCGCCATGTTACCTATCCAACGGTAACTTAACCATCACAAATTATAAATACTAATAATGTAAAACAACTTCAAATTTTAAACATTTAAAGGGTTTTTACCCATATATTTTGGTGGCTACTAGCATGTACAACCGTAAGTATTAACCACATTTTGCTCTAACCTTTGTCAACATTTTCATTTAACGTTCTTTTTAATTAAAGTGGTTATATACTTTCAGGTTTGCACTGATGATGGATTGTTTAATCCGAAAACGTTTTGCAATATGTTTGTGATAGCCCGTTTGGGGCATTTTAATATACCTTTTATAAAGGATTTTAACCAAAATTTTTTTGTGATACATGGTATACAGCCAGCTACAGGAACTTAGTTTCCTAGTGGAATTTTATACGTGCTTTTATACTGTAAGGTGTGTTTACCCCTTTCAAACTTCATGTGAACAATATCTTTGAGATAAGGTATGTCTGGCTTGGCTTACATTTTCGCTTCAGACTTCCAATTTTTCCAGACAAAAAAGTTATCCACGCTCATCTTAAATACATCAACATGCCCTTTATTGGCAGCCCCTACAGCATCAACAAAATCATCAAATCTTACGATTTTTTCTGTGCTTTTAGTGGAAGTTCCACCTGGTGATGAAAACTATCGGCACTCATAAAGGTGTGCCTAGGCTCGAAGTAGTAAACTTGAATTTTAGTAGCTTCAACTGCAGTTGAGTTTACTATGTTAATAAACATCAATTTTTATTCTGTACACTGCAATTGTCTAACCACAACACAAACTTTTTAGTATCACGGTAATGGTTGAAAAATACATTAGAAGTACTTGCAATATCTTCTTGATTTCTGCCAGATATAGCACAGTGGCACAGAACTGCTAGTGGTTTAAGCTTAGACTTTCTCCCTACAGGGGCAAATGTCTGGTTGTATATTATGAGGCAAGGTGCAAAGATGATTTGCTTGACCATTTCAAGTCGAGGTAGCATAATTATCTTTTCTAAGTCTGCACTAAATATAACTTCATTGTTTTTTTTTTTAGTTTCGTTAACTTTCTCTACAAATTCTTTGTGTAATGACCTGCTCTCTTTGACTAGTTTGTCGTGGATTTTTCAATTATTACAAACATCACAGTCTTCAAACAAATTATCCTTATTATAGTTGTATAAATTAAAGTTTTTACAAACCTCACACTCCTCATTGCCTAGTCTTGCAAAAGAAATTCTCTGTTCCTTCAAAATCCGTCTGTACAGTTCATATGAAACACCTGAATTAAATTGTGGGTTTTTGTTAATAAAGTCTCCGTGCATAACTTTAACATTCAAATCATTTGATAAATATCTAGTTTTGGGAGCATGTTCTCTTCTGTAATGTGGTACTTCAGGATGGAAAGTCTCAATGTAATCGATTATAGCTTGGTGAGGACCCTTATTCACTGACGGTTGTTTGCCTCTCATGCTCTTTTTGGGTGTTATTTCATCCTTATCTGTAGAAAATATTGTGGTTAGAAAAAATGTTTTGGAAACTTTTTCCTTTTGACCATTTTCATGTGTTAAAAAGTATGTTACTGTTTTGTTTCTACTAATCTTTCCACTCTTAGTAGTTTGCCGTTTAACATGACGTCTTTCACATTGATTAAAAATAAAGCTTCTCCGTTCTTCTAAATCTTCAATATTCCAAAAAGACTGATAATAATCTTTCGTCGTTCTTCGTTACTTTTCATTGTACACCTTAATTTACATTCATTACAAGGAGGCTGAACGGTATGAGATTTCTGGCGTTTCTCTAATTTTAGCTTTCTACGTTCAACAGCTGTAAATTCTCTCTTCTTCCTCTTACGTTGCACACCTTCAACAGTTGTAGTACTTTCTAATGATTCAGCACAATTGTTATTACCGTCTTTTGGCAATAAAGATGGATTTAAGCTATTATTGTATAAAGAAGTTGGTTCGCTTGGACTGGTACCAACTATTCTATTAACATCTAACAATTTATCATCATGGCTAATATCCAAATCATCCTTGAACTCCAAAATAATAGTATTCTCATCTAGTATGATCGCATCAAGGTTTGCAGTACTCGTTAGTTGTTGTAGCTGCTCCAGGTCCAAAGAAGATTCTGTCATTTCAAGTAGAGTTGTAGTGGTAGTTGTTATTTCTTTTTCATTCCCATTGTTGTCTTCTCATGTAGAAATAACTTCTACCTCCATACTCTGTCCATCATCGTTATAAATTTGCAATTTGTAATTATTTCAAAAGAAAAACAAACAAATCAAAATCCTCCCGCTGTTTTCCCGTTTTTAAGTTTGCATATTATATCTTTCAGTTTTGTGTAGGTCAATTCTACTTCTTTTATTTCGTATTCCTTGCTTAAACGATTAAAACTTATAAATTTATGTACTGAATCATTTAATCAAACACCTTCTACCCAAGTGACGTCACAATATGGCAAGAACTCATAACGTTAGATCGGATTTTTCGAAAAGCCTTAATAAAATTACCTAATTTTAGATGAATTTTAATAAAACTGCAATATTGTGTAAAATATATGGAAGATAAATCATTTAGCAAAGGTAATAATAATTATTTTTGAATAAAAAGTAAGTTTGTAAAAATAAATGCTTAATTTGAAAGTGTACCTACCTGTTCTTGTTTGATAATGAAAAATAAATTTAAAGGATAGAGCTTTTACTTGTGGATGGAAGTTTCATTTTTGCGGAAAAAATTATGTATATAAATCTATCTATTGACCACATAATAAAATAGTTTTGTTAACTTACTTTTAATCTATTGACATTATTATTGAATTTCTCACCTTCCTGGTACAACCTTATATTGCAATATTGAAAATAAATTATCTTTATTAGATTTTTATATTATTTTTTTAAGATGTTCTAGTAAAGATTATAAGGTATTAACTTTTTTAACAACCCTTTTATTTTGTTGTTGCAACATTTTGATTTTTTTGTTTTTCTTTTGAAATAATTTGTTTACTACCACTTTATATTCCTGATCTCTGTTAGATGATTCTTGTTTAACAAAATCACCAAGATAATGTTTTCGCTTTTTCAATGAAGATTCTTTCTAAGCTACATAGTTTTCTCTAGAATTTCTACTGGAGTCTTTATGGTAGTAGATTCACTTGTTGTTATATTTATATTTTCATTTTTAGAGTCTTTTTTTTCTGAGACAGTTTCTTTTTTACTAAAAATGTTTTAGTTTTAACTTATTTAAACGGTTTAGACAAACGAATCCGCCGTGAAATGCGTGGAGCAAATTTTAGAAATATTTGATGGTTTAAAATATCCATGGCTCATCGCTATAATCCATTTTTTGCAATAATGAATCTTTAGGAAATCTAAAACAATGTATTTACTTTATCCCCTAGTTTTCAACGTAATTATAAAATGTAAATTATATGACTCTCATATATGTATCTATTTTAAAAACTTTGGAAGAGAAAAGTGCATTAATGGGTGCTAAATTTCTGGTAGGTTTTCCAAGTTTCATTAATGAATTTTTTTTACCCATTAAATGATATATCTGTCCTCTTTTTGTGTCGCTGCGTACAATTAAATGTACTGCAAGATAATATGATAATTAACACTTATAAAAAGTTTGCAAGTATCTATAAGCACTTCTAGTTTCTAACGTTGTCTGTCATAAACTAACGTCACAGCTGCGCAAAGCAATTAATGTTTGCTTCACTCTTCGAAGCGGGAGGTATAGCGTCTATTAGCTTTAATGGTCTAAGGTTCCTTGTTTATTATTATTTTTCTTTTTTCTTCTCTATCCGTTAATAAATCGTCTAAGTATGCTTCTTCGAATTGTGCCATTTTTCTGCTTCTATAGCAAACTGGGAAAAATTTACTGATGAATTGGAAACACAGGTGAAAAATATAGTCCCAATCACCAAAAACTATGATGCGTTCATCAAACTTATAAAACGAATCTCATGTAAACACATACCCAGAGGATGTCAACATTACATATCTGGTCTGAACGATGAAGCAAAAGATATTATGACAAAGTACACCGAAGAATATAGTAAAGACCCATTTGGCGAAGTTACGGCAGAGATAGGGGAGAGACTGCAGCAAATACTAAGTGCCTCCAGACAACAACGGTGGAGCGAGACTTTAAGTAAAATGGACATGACGCACAGTAGTAAGCAGGCTTGGAATATGATCAAAAAACCTAATGGTGATCCCACAGAGATGAAAGAGCTATGTGCAATAACGCCAAATCAGACCACCAACTGTTTCTGAATGGCAAAACAAACAATCGTTGCAAAACGCCAAATATTATAAGAACTCAAGACCACTCTTACGAAACCCATTTACCATCGAAGAGCTCAAAAATGGTATTGACTGTATGAAAAATGAAAAATCACCTGGGGTGGATAAAATCCTAACAGAGCAGATAAAACATCTCGGGCGAAAAGCGAGACAATGGGTGCTCGATCTATTTAACATCTATCGCTCTTCCTACCAGATTCCAAAACTGTGGCGCAAATCAAAAGTAATAGCCCTTCTGAAACCTGGCAAAGACCCTGAACTACCGAGTAGCTACCGTCCGATATCTCTGCTATGCCATTTGTATAAATTGTATGAACGCCTCATTTTGAACCGCATCCAGGAAACATAAGATGCAAAACTAATCCCACAACAAGCAGGCTTTAGACCAAGTAAATCATGCACGGGCCAAGTGCTGAACCTAACAGAATACATAGAGGAGGAATTTGAGCAGAAAGGGATAGTAGGAGTAGTCTTGATAGACCTCACAGCGGCCTTTGATACGATAAACCACAGAAACTTGCTAACTAAGATCTATAACACTGTGCTGGACTTATGACCTGGTAAATATCATTAGATCACTGTTGTGTAATAGACGCTTCTACGTTGTGCTAAATAGAAAGAAGAGTAGATGGAGAACCCAAAAAATGACCTACCTCAAGGAAGCGTTCTGGCGCCGTCCTTATTTAACATCTACACCAACGACCAACCAATGCACCCTCAGACTGAGAGTTTTGTTTACGCTGACGACCTTGGTATAGCCGTAAAGGGGAAAACACTCACACAAGTAGAGTCGACAATGGAAGATGCTTTAAACATGATGTCAACTTACTAGAAACAAAACTCATTAAAGACAAACCCTACTAAAACCCAAGTATGTGCATTCCATCTCAATAACCAACTGGCGCATGTAAAACTGAATGTTTTTTGGGAGGGACAACGCTTGAAACATACTGATACGCCCAAATATCTTGGAGTGATACTAAACCGGTCACTAACGTATAAATTCCACTGTCAAAGCACAAGATAAAAGGTCTCTACGAGAAACCACCTTCTCCGGAAACTTGTAGGGAGCAAGTGGGGTGCAAACCCCCAGATCTTGAAGTCAACAGCTGAGGCCTTCAACATATTTCTCAACAGGGGAATATGCTTGTCCCGTCTGGGGTAGATCTAGACACGCCCAACAAGTCACCACGGCGTTAAATGAAACATGTAGAATCATTACCGGTTGTATGAAGCCTACCCCTCTACACCTACTGTACCGGGTAGCTGGATTCGCATCACCAGACGACCGTAGATGTGCCTCACAATATGTGGAGAAGTTCAGGCAAACTTTCGATAAACGACACCAATTATACGGGTTTGGCGAACCGCCAGGAATCAGCCGACTTAATCAAGGAGAAGGTTTATGAGAAATGGCAGCGTCGAACCATCCGAAGTGTTCCCCCTACATCCAGAACGATCTAATGAAATGAACCTGGACTCGAGAACCTGTCGGACACTCAACCGCATGCGCACAGGTGTTGCCCCGGTAAAACAGAACCTTATTAAATGGGGCATCAAGACAGATAGCGAGGCACTCTATGAATGTGGGTAAATACAGAAAGTGGAGCACCTGAGAGTATGCAGACTTTGCCCATCACAGTGCGCCCTCGATGATTTATGGCTCGAAAATACAAAGGCTGTAGACGTAACCCGATATTGGGCAGAAAAACTGTAGTCGGATCCAGACTCCAAAAAGTAAAGTAAGTCTGCTTCTATAGCTATATTAGCTCTACATTTTTGGTAACCTAGTTTTAAGTATGGTACAATGGTTTTGAGTTGTGTTTTTTATTTTCTGTTTCTCTTCCGTTTATAATTTCCTATACCTTTTGTTTTTTTTTGTTTTAAATTTCTTATGGGTTTTTCGTTGTATTTTCCCGTTCCTCTTCTTTACTTGTGCTTAATAATTTCAATCTTGTTTTATTCTTTTCTTTCACTGCTAATTTGCACTCATCGTCAAACCAATTGCTTTTTTTTATTTTTTATGTTGTCAACCACTTTCTCTGCTGCATTGTTTATTTATTATTTGATTTTTTCACTGTTTCTCCATTTGTTGTTCTTTGAACTGCATCTCTGTATTTACTGCTTCTACAAATCTTTTTCTTATTTTGTTTGTCTTTCAATTTATCTAAGTCCCATTTTCTCTGTGATTTTCGCCTTTTATTCTTCGTTGTTTTTATTTTACATTTTGTAATTACTCGCATATGATTCGAATCGAGTTGGCTCTTCTGTTTAATCGAACGTCATTTATTAATTGTTTGTGTATCTTTTTAATTAGTACATGGTCTATTTGATTTCCCTCCAGACATCCTGGTCTTATCCATGTTATTTTGTGTATGTATTTGTGTTTATATCTCATGCTACGTATGTCCGTCCATTTTTAATGCCGCTGCTAAATTACATAGCCTTTCACCTGCAACCTCTCTGAAGCAAATTTTATTTGCCTATTTGGGCGTTGAAATATCCTATAATAATTAATATATCTTCTCCCGAGATTTTCTCGGCATTTTCTTCTAGTGTTTCATAGAACTGTTGTTTTGTCAAGTCGTTACTGTTTTCTGTGGGTCTATAGATATTTATTATGGACAACTTGTTTGGTTTGCTGTTTAATCGTATGTAAGTTATTCTTTCTCATTTCCTTTATCACCATAAAAGCCGTTCACCCATATCCCTGTTTTTCTTTTTTTCTTCGCCTAAATACCATACAGCATAATTTTCTTTTTCAATTTTTTCATGCCCCCCCCCCACCCCATTTGGTTTCCTAAATTTAAATGTGTTGCTAATTTATTTTTCTTGTCTCCAACAGCATCCGCACGTTCCATGTTTTTTGTCACTCTCTTAATTCTCTTTCTTTTGTTTTGTATTTTTTTTTTATTATTCTGAATATTCCTCGACTTATTTTCCTTTTCGTTTGCTTTGCCTGTTTCATTAGTATTATTCTAAAGCTATTATGACATATTAAGGTAATTACTATTTTTATTGGGAATAAGCCACAATTTAAATTATGAATAAGTTTATTTACGTTTCAATTCCACTTCGGAAATAGTTTTTAAAATACAACACATTAATAAATTAAACATTCTTTATCATCCATCCATTCTTCTAGAATACATCTTTATAAAAAAATAAAAATATTATTTGCTTTCGGTGACTTGGTAAAATATTTGTTTTAAAAATAATTTAATGAAAATTTAGAATTTAGTTTGGTCATTATTATATCATTTTTAGGTAGAAGAATTTTCTCGTATTACATTCCATATAGAGATTTATAGGTATAGTATATAAAAAACAACTTTAAATAAAAAAGCAAAAAATTAAGGGGATATACCCATTTAAAAAAAGTACTATGGTCTGCACTGCACTAGATACATGTAGAAAAAAAATAAAAATGACTGTAGGAATTTTACCTATTTTTTTTTTTTGGTAACCATCAAAAAATATTCAGCATTATAATTGAATCTGCTGCGGTTGTTTATAAAAAAAAAATAAAAATTGACTATGAATTATGGGATTGTTTAGGTATACGCACCGTATTTAAAGATGATCTATTCTGCACTAACTTAATTATTACTTCTTCTTTCGTTTTTTATTGCTGGTCACTACATATTTTAATTTACCTCCTGCTATTTCATAGACTACATACTATCACTAACACTACTGCCAAATACACACACTAGATCTCTAAAGATTCTTTCAAGCTCCCAAACATTGCTCGTACCAGAATGGTACAAGTTGGTACCGCCACCTTATCTCCTTAGTATCTAATCTAAAGATTATTAATCCAGAAATGTTTTCAAATGATTTTTGATAAAATATATTAGTTTAAAATTACTTTGGCGAAACGGAAAAAACGAATTAAAAGGCAATTTGTTAGTATAAATAAACAGTTGGAGATTTATTCTATTTCAAAATATATTAGGTAAGTATTTTATAGGAAGATTTTTTAAAATGCAAATTAAAACCTTATACAGAACGGAATTTGAACTATATGAATTTGGTGCTATCAGTAATTTTCAAAAGGAGTATAGCCAAATTTATACTGACGCTAAATTGAGATTTTTCTACATCTCCAAAAAAACATTTTTTCTCTTTTCCTACCATTTTAAAACATTGCTTTTTTAGGAAGACCAATTCACGAATCGTTTAATAGAAGAGAGTATATAGATACTGTTAGAGAGTCATTGCGGACAAAAATTTTGATTGGTTACAGAGAAGATGACATTGCTTTAATTAATCAAAGTTTAGCAAATGAAGAAAAGCTAATACAACAGATCCAAGAAAACTACCAGATATATGTAAATGCATTTGAGGATCTTCTCTTTAATGATCATATGTCTGCCAAACAACTTCTTGCGTAAGTTTGTATTTTTATTAGACAAAAAGTTAAACACATTTACATTGTATGGATTAATGCTTAAGTATGTGTTTACATGAATGTTCAAAAAACTTATATCACATTTTAGAGGCACTGTTACTTACTTATCTGCATTATTTTCTGAATAATTATAAATAAATATATATATAGACTTCTAGACTTTCTAGTCTCATTCATGTTATTTTGTATGGACATACACAAAATAACATGAATGAGACCAGGAAGTCTAGAAGGAAATGAAATAAACCATGTACTGATTAAAGAGACGCACAAACAATCCATAAATGATATTAGATCATAAAAAATGGATTTGGATTCCAAAAAAATTTTGGAAATGTGTTTCATAAAATCTAGCACATCTTGCATCAATAAAAAGTCCGATATAGACAAATTAAGTAACATTTATTGTTATTTACTAGAAAAACACCAAAAATAAAAGAAATATTTACCTGTACAAAAATTACACCTCTGTATAACATGTTGCATACCATGCATACTAAGACAGGTTAAAAAAGTATAGACACCTAAGAAGGGCCTCTAGTATTTCTTGTAAAGAAAGATAACATCAATTTACACCTAATTACATATTAATTACACTGTTTTTTCTTTCCATTCTCTGTATGAGTTAATATACACCAGTAAAACATGCCATCAATCAAGTTACCTGGACCAGATGAGATCCCGTCAGAAATACTCAAATTACTAGATGAAAGGGGAATTTCAGCACTACACAAAATATTTAATTTAATTTATGAAACTGGCTGCTATCCTCAACAGTGGTTACGCTCTACCTTTATTCCCCTGCCCAAGAAAGTCAATGCAAAAAGATGTGAGGATCACAGACTCATTAGCCTGATGAGTCACACTTTAAAGATATTCTTAAAAATACTACATCAAAGATTATACAAAAAATGTGAATGGGACATCAGTGATTCACAGTTCGGGTTTAGGCAAGGTTTAGGAACACGAGAAGCAATAGTAGCAACACAGGTACTGGTCCAAAATTGTTACGATCAGAGGAAGGATGTGTTCCTATGCTTTTTAGATTACAAAAAAGCGTTTGATCGTGTCCAACACCACAAGTTGATGCAGATTCTCAAGAAAGTTGATATAGACCAAAAAGACATAAGATGCATTGAAAACTTGTACTGGCATCAAACGGCACAGCTAAAAATAGACAATTCTATATCTAAGCCCATACATATAAGAAGAGGCGTTCGACAGGGATGTGTGCTTTCCCCTCTTTTATTTAACATTTATTCAGAAGCCATATTTCAAGAGTCTTTGGAAGATGCAGAGATGGGAATCAAGGTGAATGGAGTATTGATCAACAACATACGATATGCTGATGATGGTGTTTTAATTTGTGACAACATAGTCGATCTTCAACAACTTGTCACTATAATCGGAGAATACAGTGAGCGAATGGGACTAGAGATTAATACCAAAAAGACCAAATTCATGATCATCTCCAGAAACTTGGATGCATTTGAAAACTCCACCATAACACTGAATAGTAAATCCATAGAAAGAGTGAGTAAATTTAAATACCTGGGATCGTGGCTTTTTGAAGACTGGGCATCGGACAAGGAAGTAAAATGTCGCATTGAGCAAGCTCGACAAGCTTTCGTAAAATTCAAGAAGGTACTGACTTGTTCTGAGTTCGATCTTCAACTGAGACTAAGGTTTACTAAGTGCTACGTATGGTCAGTGCTGCTATATGGCGTAGAGGGCTGGACACTCAAAACGAGGGATATAAACAGATTGGAAGCTTTTGAAATGTGGCTTTATCGTCGTATCCTAAAAATACCATGGACAGCGAAAATCACAAATATAGATGTCCTTAAAAGAATAAACCAAGAACGCCAACTTTTCGAAACCATCAAGAAAAGGAAAACAGCGTATCTAGGTCACATCATGCGAAATGAAAAATACCAGTTCCTCCAACTTATAATCGAGGGTAAAATTGAAGGCAAAAGAGGAATGGGACGCAAGAAAATGTCCTGGCTCCGAAACATAAGGCAATGGACAGGGATTAACGACATACAATCTCTGATACATATTGCAAGAAATAGAGAGTTAATGGAAAATGTGATCGCTAACATCCATTAGTGGATTTGCATCTGAAGAAGAAGAAGAATCAAGTTTTACTATTTTTATAACAAATTTTAAAAATTTTATGATGTATTATGTCCATAATTGTATATTTTAATGTGTGGTATAAATGTTGAGTGTTCAATGCTTACAAAAATAATCTCAACGACTAGTAAGTTATACTCTAGAATTGTGATATTTTTTAAATATTTACATAATTGTCTTTTACAGTGTCTTGAAAAAGGAATAAAACCATTCCGAAAGCTCGACAAAAAGTCAAAAGAGCGTTTTTTTTTAACATCTCGGCCAATATTCTGACTACAACCCTAATAAACTGTGCTGTTTATATATATATATATATATATATATATATATATATATATATATATATATATATATATATTTGACTCCGCGTTAAATAGTTTTGGTTTAAAAAAAACCATTGTTTTGACGACGTTTCAGCAAGGTTACACTTGCCATTGTCAAGTCAGATTAGTTCTGCTTCGTCTTGATGGTTCAGGAGAAGTTCTACAGAGAAGTGTGTAAAAGAATAAATCTTTTGAATTGAATGCCCTAGGAGGACAAATTCGTTAAACTTCCCTTGTTCGAATCGGTATACAAATTCAAACTCGTAAAGTCCAACGAATGCCTCCTAAAACTTAACCACTGAAGTGGTTAGCGTACAGAGATGCCACAAATGGTATACCGTCGCATGCTCAGAATACCGTAAACAGTACACATATAATAATATAACAGACGTGTGCTAGAAACGATGCATAAAGAACAAGAATAGATCAACATCATCAAAATGAGAATACTTTGGTCATATAATAAGAAGACCTAAATATTGCTTACTCTGGATAATCACTCAGGTTAAATTTAAAGAAAAACGTTGGGTCGAAAGAAAACAACTGTCCTGGTTGCACAACATTAGACAATGGACAGGTCGAACGGTTGAAGAATTTTTTCATCTAGCTGCCCACCGAAAACCATTTCATCAGCTTGTTCATACGAAGCTAGCTAACGTTTGAAAACAAGGACGGTACAAAAAGAAGATGTTTTTGTTTTTTACATAAATGATGCTTACCTGTACATTTGACACATCGTGGTTCTCTCGTACAGTAGGCTTGAATATTTCCAAAAATCGACCAAATTTTGAAATAGCAAGCATGTACCAGATGAGTGTAGGACCAGCATTACCATCTTCTTCTTTTTTGTGTGCCGTGCTTGTTTTTAAGCGTTGGCTATCGTCGTATTAATAAGCTGGTGAAATTTTTCTCGATCGGCAGCTAGATGAAACAATTCCTCGACTGTTGGACCTGTCCATTATCAAATGTTACGCAGATAGGACAGTTGCTTTCTTCCGACCCAGCGTTTTCCTTTGATTTTGCCCTAAATAATTAACCGAACTAAGCGATATTTAGGTTCTCTCATTATATGGCGAAGTATTGGACCTTTCGTATTTTGATAATGTTGATCAATTCTCGCTCTTTGTGCATGGTCTCTAGCACACATTCGTTAGATATGTGTGCTGTCTATGGGATTCTGAGCATGCGACGGTAACGCAACAACTCTAACGCTTCTAATGTATTAAGATTTTTTATTTTTGTTCTCCAGGTTTTACAATAAAGCGGACCAGTGGTAGCACTTCAATACTCTTAGACTTGTGGTCAATGACGGACCTCTACTACACAATATAGAACGCTAGTTGTTAAAGCTTTTTCGTGCAATTTCTATTCTGGTCAAAATTTCCTTATCACTTTCATTCCTGCAGTCAATCCAACTACCCAGATATCTAAAGTGTTTCACCCTTTTCAGGATTTTATTATCTAATTTTAGTAAAGAGTCTTCGATATTAATTTTACGACCACCATCTAGCATTATCATACCAATACACAAAAAAGGAAACAGTAAATAAAATGGTATCAATTACATTACAATCACCTTGCTTAAGATAATTCGTAAACTGCTAACACGTATATTTGCCGATAAAATTAATGAAAAATATAGTCAATAAAGGTTCAAAGTTAATTTCAATCTGTTTAAAGAAACTTTTTCAGTACCTCCCCTTACATAGGTATTTTTTTTAAATTGTACTCTGGTAGCCTACTATAGACTATTCTATCACAAATATTAGTATTAGAACATATTTTAATCATTGTGTACATTTCTTAGTTTTCTGCTATTGCAAAAAGAAATTTAATAATTTGAAATTATTTAATAGAGAGGCTGAGTCGGTAACAAATGAAGCTTATGAAAAATATGAAGAATATAAAAGACTGTCGAAAAAGTATGGTTCAATGAGAGCTGCTCTATATGGGTCCGAAGAAAAATGGCGTAACTGCAAGATGTATCAGAGTTTCTTATACAATATTAGTCCACTACAGTGGAGAAATGAACATCCAGAACAAAAATCCAAAGTAAGGTTATTATCAATAATACACATAGTTTTAAATTATGTTGCACCCAACATTTTCGCTTTTATTAAGTATTTTCAGAAACTACTGTTATGTAAATGTTTATAAAAAAATGTTTATAAAAAAAATATCATCACTTTGGCAGATATTTTTGTTTTAAAAAGAGTTTGTTTTTACGAATAAATAAAAAATTTATTTCTAATTAAAATGTATTTAACAATTTTAATATTGCGTATCTCCACAACGGTTATCGATGCAAGCCTGAATTTGAGCTCTCATACTGCTAACAAGTTGATCAATCATTTCCTGTGCCAGAGTTTCCAATTCTTTTCCACAGGTAAATGTAAGTTAATGATGGGTTCTCGGAGGATCCCTTCGAGCCCAGGAAAGCATGCCCAAAGGATGCATGTTCAATGGGTTTATGTCTGGGGATATTGCAGACCACTCCAAATAGCGAATACCTTCTATCTCATTAACCGCTTAAGTCCTATGTCGGTAGGCGTTATCATCCATAAATACATAATTTTCATCCACAGTTCCCCGCCACATGAGGTTTTAAAATCCGTACAATTTCCAGCCCATCCGTATGATGTACCTTTGTTCTGTCAGTCAATATCCACCAATTTTGTGCGTCCACCTGCCATAATGCCTGCCCAAAACATAACACTTGTAACGATGAGTCCAAGCCATCACCGTTAAACCAGCGTGCGCGCGAACCAACCCATGTAGTAGGAGTGTATCGACAGTAGAAAGGGCAAAATTAATTACCAAGCTCCGCTATATAAACCGCAACATTTCCTCATAGAGCAGAATCGACAGGTGTTGACTGGAGGTTCTCTTCTTCCCTACCCCGGCTTGTGGACGTGTTGAGTTCACAAGTTGTTCCGTTCCATACCGCCGTTACCCGAAGAGCGTGTTGAGCTTTTCATTACCCGTACTCTGAAGCAGTCGTGTTGAGACTGTCGAGGAGTGTCCCATTAACCCGAATCACTTAAGGAACGTGTTGAGTTCCTTTCCTTTCTT
Source organism: Diabrotica balteata (assembly GCA_918026665.1). Classification (NCBI taxonomy): domain Eukaryota; kingdom Metazoa; phylum Arthropoda; class Insecta; order Coleoptera; family Chrysomelidae; genus Diabrotica; species Diabrotica balteata. Next base: position 90,457,957 of record OU898278.1, on the reverse strand, counting down.
TGTACCTATCGTCCGCTGTTATTAAATCGATACAACGTTCACGTAAAATTTCAAAAACACACTCGCTTGCCGATAAGACTAATTTCATACGACAAGGTCAAACTTAATTTGAATAAATAGGCCAGGTACTGAGAAGACTAAACCAAATTGTAAATATGTACATAAGATTTTTGTCAATTTAATTTAAGGAAGACAATAAAGTTTTATTTTTATTTTGAACTCTGTCTCTGACTGTCCAAAAGCTACTCGGATAGTGACTCCTACGAGAGGACATCACAAATGGCGCCCGAGCAGAAAAATTCGTTTTAAACAATAATACCGACCGAATTCCGAATTTTATTTTCATGAGACAGTACTACATTTCAAATTGTAATCAAATACAGGGTGATTCACAGTTCAAAAATGACAGACGCTCCGGAAACGTCGAAGGTTAGTTGGGTGTACCTATTAAAGAAAGACGAACTTATAGCCGAATTAACAAACAGAGAACAGCCGACGGAAGGGAATTTCAGCGAGAAATAGAAGAAAACCAGATGGAAGACAGACAAAGAAAGATGGAAATAGTACGCAAATGGAGGTTACACTTTGACGGTTCAAGAGACCCAATAGAATTCATAGAACGCTTGAAAGAACTCCAGACAGCTTACGGCCTACAAGACACCCACTTTTTACAAGCTCTACCAGAAACATTAAACGGGAAAGCATTACTATGGTACAGAAACAATAATAAATATTGGAACGAATTAAAAGACTTCGAACAAGATTTCCGCAATTTCTTCGTTTCCTCCGTTCTCACGCAATCGCTGGAAGCTCAAATCCGGAACCGACTCCAACGAAACAACGAAGGTGTAAAAGACTACATCATTGATATTCAAACAATGATCAGAAGACATGGTGAATTCAATCACCAAGAAGAACTAAACAGGATATACACCAATATGAACCCGAAATACAAGTTGTATATAAAGAGGCAAGACGTATCGTCAACACAGGACATCATCAGACTAGCGGAAGAATATGATATGGTCCAAAAAGAAATATATAACAGAAACAATACAAGGTGTGACTGGACACAGCCAAATAGTCGTAATAACAAAATACAGAATTTCGACAGACAGACTTGTTGTTAGAGATGCGGCCGCAGAGGCCACAATAGAAAAAACTGCAGAGCTATCGCTGTACTCTTCTGCAGCCATTGCGGAACCCGAGGAACAACTTTCAATAACTGCCAATGTAGAAGCCGACCGGAAAACTCCAACAGGACTGGACAAGAAGGAGGCAACCCAGTCAGCATTTAGAGTCCTCCCTAACAACCTCCAGCTACGCACACTATACAGATCAACGACCCCACACAACGATAACGTTCAGCAACGGTAAAAAGTTAAGAGCACTAATAGACACAGGAGCACAAAATTCGTTTATAGGACAAAAAGGTAAAAAAATATTGGAACAATGTGGAACAAAAAGCCACAGAAAAGCTTTAAAGATCACGCTGGCAGATGGAAAAACCAGCAACATAGAAATCTGTTTTACAGCAAAATGTTCCATAGACAACGTTTGGAGAAAAGCCAAGCTATTTTTTACCAAACCTAGCTTCAGAAGTAGTACTGGAAATGCATGAAATAACAAGATGGGGCCTTGATTTATCAAACGTCTTAAATAAAAATCGCGTAAGAAGGAGAGAACAATACCAAACCAGGACAGAACACAGATCCAGATCGTACAATGCAGACAATAACCGAATACCGACCAATTCCAGGGTCAACGAAACACCAACCGCAAGATATCCGCTCCAACAGAGAAGCAAGATATATAACAAAACGACCTACCGGCTACCGACCGATACCGCGGTCGAAGACCAGACCGAAAATATACCGACTACCGACCGATACCGCGGTCGACAACCAGACCGAAGATATACCGAACTACCGACCGATACCGCGGCCGACGACCAGACCGAAGACATTCCGTCATACATACCGGAATTCACGAACAGTCCGAAACGAGAGCAGCTCGACATCAGTACTACACTAAACAATACCGAAAAAAAACAATTACAGGAATTGTTACTAACAGAATTGGAGAAATTTAAACAAATTAAAGGAACAACACATCTAACCGAACATACAATAAAACTCAAACATAATACACCGATCAAACAAAGATACAGGCCCCGAAACCCGGCAATGCAGAAGATCATAAACGATAAGATAGATAAGATGCTAGAAGAGAACGTGATAGAAAAATCTAATAGCCCGTACAGTTCCCCCATCGTCCTAGTAAAAAAGAAGGATAACAACGGATACAGATTTTGCATCGATTTTAGGAAAATCAACGACATCTCAGAAAAAGATGCCTACCCATTACCGTACATCAATAATATCCTAGAAAAGTTAAAATCTGCAAAATATTTTACCACGTTAGATCTAAAAAATGGATATTGGCAAGTACCACTTTCCGAAGCAAGCAAACCCTTGACCGCTTTCATAGCACCAGGAAAAGGACTATTCCAGTTCAAAGTACTTCCATTCGGATTACACGCCGCCTCCGCTACTTTTCAACGATTACTAGATACAATAATCGGCAAAGAAATGGAACCACATGCATTCGCCTATTTAGACGACATAATAGTACTGGGGAAAACGTTCGAGGAACATATGGAAAACTTAAAAGAAGTACTTCACAGACTACAGCAGTCCAAACTACGAATTAATATAGACACATGTAAATTCTGCAAAGAAGAGATAAATTATTTAGGCCATGTAGTAAACAAAACGGGAATAAAAGTGGACGAAAACAAGACAAAAGCTATAGTCGAATATCCCGCGCCAAAAACCGTTAAACAACTACGCCGATTTTTGGGGATCATCTCATGGTATAGGAGATTTATAAAAGATTTTTCACGAGCTACAGCCCCTTTAACAAAGCCACTAAAGAAAAAACAACATTGGGCTTGGGACAGAGACCAAGAGGAAGCATTTAACAAAATAAAATTACTACTGACACAAGCTCCAATACTGATCTGCCCGGACTTCCAGAAAAGATTTTTTTTACAATCGGACGCTTCGAACCACGGTTTAGGAGTAGCTTTAGTACAAACAAACGACGAATGACAGGAACAAGTCATCGCTTACGCAAGTCGAACCCTAACAAATGCCGAAAAAAAATTACAGCGTGACAGAAAAAGAACTACTAGCGATCATCTTCGGTGTAGAAAAGATGAAACCCTACATCGAAGGATACCCATTTTCAATTATCACAGATCATCAAAGTCTACGATACTTACAAACAATGGAAAACCCTACAGGTAGAATAGCTAGATGGGCAATGCTGCTGCAACAATTTGACTTCGATGTCATTTACAGAAAGGGCTCCCAGAACATCCTGGCCGACGCGCTCTCTAGAGAACCAGTAGATCTGGTTTGCATAATAAACGTAGAAGATGTAGAACCCGACGAATGGTACAATAAAGCTTTAAATAAAATCCAGACGAATCCGCAACTATTTCCAGACTACTCTATCAAAGATGGACTTCTCTATCGACACTTCTGGGACAAATACGATTTAAAAGAGACAGAGGTATCCAACCCCTGGAAACTATGCATCCCAAACCACAAGATACAACAACTTCTGGCAGAAAACCACGAGCAAACCGACCGCAGGACATCTAGGAATAGCCAAAACAATAACCCGCCTAGCTAGAAAATACTACTGGCCAGGGATGTTTAAAGACGCCGCAAAGTTCGTCAGCAACTGCAAGAACTGTCAGCAATTTAAGCCGCAACAAAGCTTAACTCCAGGCCGCATGCAATCTACACAAATTCCGCCACATCCATGGCACACCGTTTTAACCGACATCATAGGACCCCTTCCAACATCCAGCAAAGGAAACAAATATATAATGACATTCCAGGACACCTTTTCAAAATGGGTCGAAGCCATACCGATCAGAACAGCAACGGCAAAATCAGTCTGTCAGAACTTAAAAGATAAAATCATTATGAGATTCGGATCACCCAAAGAGCTAATATCAGACAACGCAAGAACATACGATAACAGGGAAGTACGAAAGTTGCTAGACGAATTCCAGATTTCTAAAAGAAACATTCCGCCATATTCACCCCAGAATAATCCAGTGGAAAGAACAAGCAGAGTAATCAAAACAATGATAGCTCAGTTCTGCGATAATAACCATAAGAAATGGGACACGAGCCTTCCAGAACTACTATTCGCATATAATACAGCTAAACACGATTCAACGGGTTTCTCCCCAGCCTTCCTGAACTTTGGACACGAACTAGAAATTCCAAGTAAAGTCGTAAAAACCCCAAACGACACACAACATATCGATCAAAACATAAAATGGCATAAACTACGAGAAACATTCCAACTAGTACGTACAAACCTGGCAAAAGCTTTTACAACTCAAAGCCATTACTACAACTTACGACGAAGAGAGTGGAAACCCACAATAAACGACAAAGTCATGAAAAGGGAATACCAACTCTCAAATGCCGCCAAAAATTTTAACGCCAAATTAGCACCGAAATTTTCAGGCCCATATACTATAACAAAAGTGTGTTCTAATGTAATATTCAAATTAAAACACGCCGATAAAAACCGTACAATAACAGCTCATATCAAAGACCTAAAACCCGCATTTACCGATTTTCCTACTCCTTAATCAGTCCAAGCACTTACAGTCAACATCAAGTAGTGACAGTATATTTTAATACAGTTTACCAGTAACCTTCAAATATAATGTCAGACACGTTAGAAATATATTACAGTGACATAGAAATGGACGGCACAGTTACGCCGCCACCATACACCGTTCCAGAGTTAATATCACCATTGGGGAACACACCAAAACCTAACACCCCGGGCAAAGGCTGCGAGCTCCTGATAAAGGCTATTTCCAAATTTAAAAACCTTTTCGATGAACCAACCATGGGCATCACAAAAATTCAGAAAGACCAGTCAATTCCAGTGTCAATCCCGCTGATCTCACTAATTCCGCCGCAGCATAAAGGAAAAAAATACAGACTGAGACTCCCGAACCGGGTGCTGAGGATAAAAACCAATAATTGAAGCCCCACGAAGGAAGACGTTTTTTTAAGAGAGAGGAAGACGATTTTTTAAGAAGACGATATTTATTTTTTTTTAGGGCGGACATTTTTTATTTCGATGTATTGTAAATTTTTTTTCAGGGTAACCAAGTACCTGGCAAGGAATAAAAATAAAAAAATTTTGTTCCAAAATTTTTTTTCCCAGGAAGAGGGGGTGTAACGATGAGTCCAAGCCATCACCGTTAAACCAGCGTGCGCGCGAACCAACCCATGTAGTAGGAGTGTATCGACAGTAGAAAGGGCAAAACTAATTACCAAGCTCCGCTATATAAACCGCAACATTTCCTCATAGAGCAGAATCGACAAGTGTTGACTGGAGGTTCTCTTCTTCCCTACCCCGGCTTGTGGACGTGTTGAGTTCACAAGTTGTTCCGTTTGATACCGCCGTTACCCGAAGAGCGTGTTGAGCTCTTCATTACCCGTACTCTGAAGCAGTCGTGTTGAGACTGTCGAGGAGTGTCCTATTAACCCGAATCACTTAAGGAACGTGTTGAGTTCCTTTCCTTTCTTTGTACCTATCGTCCGCTGTTATTAAATCGATACAACGTTCACGTAAAATTTCAAAAACACACTCGCTTGCCGATAAGACTAATTTCATACGACAAGGTCAAACTTAATTTGAATAAATAGGCCAGGTACTGAGAAGACTAAACCAAATTGTAAATATGTACATAAGATTTTTGTCAATTTAATTTAAGGAAGACAATAAAGTTTTTTTTATTTTGAACTCTGTCTCTGACTGTCCAAAAGCTACCCGGATAGTGACTTCTACGAGAGGACATCACACACTGCACCAACAAAGGAAAGTATGGGACGGGCATGTGTTAGTTGTGTAGCTCTTGTGAGCTCTCTCCAAACATAAATTCGGCTATTAATATTTAAACAGATTGTAGCTGAGGAACTCTTATTGGTCGTTGAGGACTCATCAAACTTGACTTAAAAGTCTTCTTATTGTCTTCTTCTTGTTGTTCTTCTTTTTATGTAGACATGACAATGTGCCTCCAGTAAATTGTCGTTCCCTCGTTTTCGTGGTCTTCCTACTGATCGTCTTTCTATTGAGAAAACGTATTTTGCCGTCTTTACTACTCTATTTGTTGTTATTGGTCTTATATGATCCTGCCATTCTATTCTATTTCTTACACAGTTCTTGATGTACTCCACCTTGCATCTACGTCGTATATCTGTACTTCTAGCTCTGAACCATAGTGTCTTGCCATCAATTTCATCTCTGGTGTTTCTAACGTCCTTTTTGTCCTCTATGTGCAAGGTCGTGTTTCCGCCACGTATGTCATTATTGGTCTGATGAATGTTTTGTAAATTTTGCCTTTCATTTCTTTCCCAATATTTTTATTTCTCCATATTGTTATATTCAGGCAGCCTGCGGCTCTGTTTTCTTTATTCACATGATCTTCCACTTCAGTTTCGAGCTTTCCGTAGCTATAATGTGATGCCTAGATATTTAAATTCCATCACTTGTTCTATTATCTGACCTTCCAGCTCCAATCTACATCTTAGTAAATTTGCTGTTGTAACCGTGGAAATTAACATGTTAAATTTTCTGGCGGTTATATTAAATTCTCACAGAGGAAGACTACAAATGAAATGAGATGAAATGAGATGGGCTAATGACATTAAGAAGATCGGAGGACACAACTGGAACCAAGCGGCGCAAAATAGAAGACACTGGAATGATTTGGGGGACCAAAGTTGGGTTACTTAAGGCTGAAGAAGAAGAAGAAGATATTAAATTGGTGCAGCATACGTTGTAAATCGTCTTCACTTTGAGAAAGTAGTATTTCGTCGTCTGCATAGCAGATTATTTTAAGTTGTTTTTCTCCCATTTGGTATCCTTTTTTAGTTCATACTTTTTTATTATTTCCATAATCAGTTTGAACAATAGAGTACTTAGGGAATCTCCCTGTCTTATCTCATTGCCAGCCATTATTTTGATTATTTCTAGAGGTATTCCTGTACGCAAGTAGTCCTGCACGAGTAGACTAACAAAAATACAAAGATATACTTATAAGAAAAGGAGTACGACAGAGATGTGTACTATCCCCTCTACTTTTACTCAAAAGAGATATCTAGAAGACAATAATAAAGGTATATCAATTAACGGAATACTACTGAATAATCTCAGATATGTAGACGATACAATAATCCTTACAGGCAGCAGAGACGGGGTACAAATTTTGGTTGATCCCACTACGCAGTACTGCAGTAGGTATGGAATGGCTCTAAACACAAAAAAACGAAAATCATGATTGTCACTAAGAACAAGATTGACGCGAAAAAATCTACGTTAAAGAAAATGCTTTAAAGAAAGTACTCAGATAAAATTACTTAAGATGTGAGCTGAATGAATAATGGTACCACAGACTTGAAGTAAAACGTCACATTGAGATAGCCAGAAGCACTTCAATAAGATAAAAGTAGTATTATGCAATGGAAAACTTGGAATAGTAATTAGAACTAGAGTCTTGAGATGCTAATTATTATCTACCTTGTATATGGAGTTGAAGCCTGAACAGTTACGGATAGAACTAAAAGAAGATTTGCCATCTTTGAGATGTGGTGTTATTGAAGCACGTAGAAAATATGGATACAACGTAACAAACATGGAAATATTAAAAAAGATTAGAAACAAAAAAAAATACTTAACACTATAAAGAAGAGAAAAATGAGCTACTTTGGTCACATACTAAAAAATAAAAAATGAAAATATGAGTTGATGCGATTGGTTATACAAGGGTCGGTGGAAGACAAAAAGGACCGGGGAGACGACACATGTCCTGGTTAAAAACTATAAAGCAGTGGAGTGGAAAAACAACAACAAAACCCTGAAATTCACCTTTTCCCTTAACTAATCCATCTCAAACCCCGGAATGTATACCTTTTATAAATTATGTATATGTTAATATGTAACGAGATGATTTTTTTTATTTTAGGATCTTATTTTATTAATTTTATATTTTTTATTAGAATTACATTAGTTTATAGAGCTTTCCTGTATCTGATATCTTGTAGTTTTTAATTTAAATAACACTAATGTGCTAAGGCCTGATGATGGGACAAATATTTTATGCCGGTAGGCCAAAATTAACCATGATTAAATAATAAAAACTACGTAAGATTGTGAGTATTGACTCGTTTCCTATATGCTGTTTTTTTTTTTTTATTTTAGTACAGCGATATTGAAGAACATTTTGAAGAAAGTAAAGCATGTTTAGCAGAAAGAACAGAGTCCTTATCTGAAATGATAGAATTTATGAAAGAGGAATGTGCTAATGAACCATCACCAGAAATCTATTTTACTGGTAAGTACCATTTATTTGACTAGATACAAAACTGTTAGTAGTACTGTTAGGCTTTAAAATCCTTTAATTTTCTAAATTTGATTTGTTTCACTAAGCAGTGACTTTTATTCGACCTGGTATAGGATTTAAAACGCATACTTATTGTCGAATGTTTATATTACCTTGTGTATAGTCCTGGAATTTCCTTTCTTGGAAGTGGCAATAAATATTTGTGGCTTTTTTAGAACTTCCTTTCTTGATTCGTCAAAATTATCACACGATGAAATCTGCAGCGTAATTTCGATGAGGAGTTGGTAAAGTTTTCAATTAGGGCCTCTCATTCCATTCTGGTACGTAGAATGGTAATCATTATGTTATTTTTAAAAAGGTATGTTTGTTTATTTTTCCATGGGGTTTTCCTTTTTTTGTAAAAATTTTTAGTGTAAAAAAACACCAACGTTCCTGCATCTCTGTTTGATTATATAAGGAAAACTACACATCTTTAAATATATAACACCTTTGTTTATTTTCTCTAATATTTCTTTTGTTAAAATTTTAGAAATTTTCAATGAATACGTAAACTTATGGATATGTATATTTATGTAATACTTCACGTCACCTTTTGTTAGACTTTTGGATGCAGAGACCGCAGAGGCATTTCTGTTCTTTCTGACCGACGTAAAAATGGTCCATCGAGATAAGTACCTCGTTTTCTTTTTATTGTGCTGAAAATCTCCAGCATCGATAAGAGAAATTTTTCAAAGTCAAATTATGTTTTTTTATATAGTTTTAACCCAATATATTTTTTTATTACTTCAACACAATCTTAAATAATGATTTTAAATTGTTAATATTTGTTTAGTTTTTTTTTAAGTTTGTAAAAATAATAATTTATCTGTAATTTTAATCCTTCTTAAGTATTTAATAATGAAAGTATGTAGATTATTCTTTAAGACGCTGTCACATAAAGAGAAATTTAATTAACTTAAACCTAACTTAACTTAGTACACAATGTCTTATTTTTCATACTTATAAATTGTTCAATCATGTTAAATTTGTCGTGTAAGTATAAATATATATTTAATGATTATTATAAAACTTATACAGAAGTAAAAAACTCAAAATTTGTATCTTTTTACTTTATCTGTATCTATCTACAAATTTTGAAGTTTTTTACTTCTGTATAAGTTTTTTTAACTATGGTGTACAGCCAACTACTGGGATTTTCCCAATAATTTTAATATTTAGATTATTATAAGCATATAACATCTATATTTTGATATTATATATACCTATATATATATATATATATATATATATATATATATATATATATAAACATTTTTAGTATTTCGTTAAAATTTTATTTTCATCTATATCTCGTCTTCTTTTTTCAATTTTTTAGAAGCTAGAAAGAAAAAAATCGGTGGCACCCTTTCGACAATAAGATTGTCATTTGTTTCCTTGTTAGGTTCATTTAATATTTCTAGTTTAGCTCTAGTAGCTATTACCTTGAGTTATTTTATTTTCGTTTTTCCCCAATTCTACTGTATTTAGTGTATCAAAGGAAATATCCAAAGAACCACGCCGGCATTTTTTCGATCCTGAGCAACGCAACCTCGTTCATTTTATGTGGCTCAAACTATTCAAAGTTTATTGTGCTACAGTAGTATGAGTTTGTCAGTGTCTCATAAACCAGAATAAATCTAGAAATATGTTTAAAAGACCGCTGAAAGTCATTTAGAAGTTCAATCAAAGAGTTATGAGTTGACCTCGGATTGAAGGCAAAATGCCTTTTTTTGTCTATTCTAGATGTTTTTTGCACATTTTGTATTTGTCAGCTATTTATACTACTATTACTAAACCTTTCTATAATTTTGGGTCAATAATCAAATATCAATGGTTTATTTATTTTGTAAACCGTGCGACAAATCGGTTAGATTTATTTTTTTCTCTCTTTGTATCTTGAGATGTTGTTGATTACGTTTGTTAAACATACTATCACTTTTTCTGGCAGATTCTTCAGGACTCTATTTGTGATATTATTTAATCCGGTCACCATGTCATTTTACCCGATTACATTACATTAGGCCAATTTGTCCTCCTTAAAATCCAATAGTAAAATTACTGTAAGAAAGTAGACTATCTATTCAGTAAGTATATCAATATTTTTTTAAGTCATCGATATATTGTCGGTATACTACGAAAACCAGGTAAATGACAAATTTTAAAATATTGAGTTAAGTATACCAAAATTCTCAGCTTTTTCCATTCTACATAGGGTAAAACCCAATAAATGATACGACTTACCATTCAGCAGATAATTTGCGTAATAAACAAATAAGTTACACCTAACCAACTTTTCATTTTCCAATAAAACAATATATCGGTACTTACTTCCATAAAATTAAAGTTCTATTGCATGTAAAACAAGGTACAACAGCCCACATAGATTGTAAGCCCACATAGATTATTATGCCGGACAACAATATATTATTTCTACTACTGCATACAAATTCATTAAAAAGGTGATAAGTGTCTTTAATACATTAAATCACGTATATGATTTATTAAAATTTCTTCATATCGACTAGTAAAAACACTTACTTCATTATACCTGAGAGTTAAAATTTGGAAATGATTATTAAGCTAAATCCATAAATGACCTTAATGCTATTTATAATATAATTTATCTAGTAATATCTGCTGTGCATATTTATTTTAGGATTCAGCAAATACGTGTTTGTATAATATGGACAGATGTTTTAAAACTTAGTAGAAATTAGTTTATACAAAGTGTAGTCTAATTCTGTTAGAAAGTCTATATAATCTCTTTAGGAAGTCGATATGAATTACAAACAGATGACCTTGATAGTCTAAATGATGAGAAAAAAATACTGAAATAGATGCACCCACGAACAATTTGGTGTCAACTGAAATAGCTAGTTGGATATTAAATCTACTTTTTGACAAAGTCTGGAAAGACGTACGTCCACTAAAACGTGCGAGAAAAGCTAACTACAAAGATTGGGTAATAAATGTCGCAAAAAGGAGGCATGCTGAGAGTTTGCTTTATGAGATAAAAAAGGAACAGATCAGCAAAATTGCCAAAATCAGTTTATTGTTCAGAGTGTTTTTACGAGTGTGCCAGTTATTTCAGCGAATATTACAGACAAAGACTATATCGTGAGTATTGGAAGTGAGAATATATAGGCCATAAAAATTATCTTAGTGTACATATTAAAACGGAGCCACCAAAGAGAGTCGTTGCAGTTCATCGAAGTTTAAAAGAACCACGTACATTTTCCAAAAAGTGTTACTATTCTTTAAATGGTCAAGACATACAGGTATGTGAGATTTTTTTTTGTAAGACACTTTGTATATCAGCGTCGTTAATACAAGATATTGTAAGAAAAACTGATATTCTAGGATGTTATGCAGATTCGAATAAAAGAGACAAGCATACACCGCCAAATAAAACAAGCAGTGAAACCCGAAAAATCGTGAAAGCTCATATTGAGTCTTTTCCAACCATGGGCCCACATTATATTCACGAAAATTCAAATCGTAGATATTTGGACAAAAATTTAAGTATAACAAAAATGTACCAACTTTATATAAATGACTGTGAGCAGAAGAAACTGGAAGGTGTTAGCGAAATTACATACAGAAGAATTTTTTCGAATGACTATAATTTAAGCGTTTTTGTCCCTAAAAAAGATCAATGTTTAGTTTGTAATAAATATGATAGGGCTAATCCAACTGACAAATCAGATTTAGAAGACAGTTACAGAGAACATCAGAAAAGAAAAGAAGTATGTAATCTTGAAAAACAAAAAAGATCTAATGAACAACGAACTTTTGTTTCAATTACTTTTGATCTATAGGTCATACTACAGATTCCAAGTGGATCGACTGGACAACTCTATTATTCTCGAAAATTATGTGTCTACAATTTGTGTGTATATGAAGCCGCATATTACCAAATGCAGCTTACTGTTTTGCCTGGTCAGAAATTAACAGTAGACGAGGAAGTTATGAAATAGGAAGCATTATACGCCACTACTTATCAAAATGTGTTCCAGAATATGTAAGTGAAATAAGTTTTTCTGATACCTGTGGAGGACAGAATCGTAATCAGCATATTACAGCCTCACTATTATGGACTGTTCAAAACATAGACCATTTAAATATTATTGAACACACATTTTTAGAGTCTGGACATTCCTATATGGAAGTTGACTCTATGCATAGTAGTATCGAAACTGATAAAAAACACAGATCTATTTATGGATGCCAGATTACTTATCTGTTTTTTAAAATGCAAGAGGAACTAAAAATATCAAGGTTGATGATAAAAAGTATGTATACAACCATACAAATGTAAAGAATTTAAATAGTACTTTTATGATTTAAAAAATTTGTCTTACACTTTAATTCAAAACCGGACAAAAGACCAAAACGGCGAAAAAAATAATGTGATTGAAGATAAAAAGAATGAAATTCGTGAAAGGAGAGACAAACAGAATCTACATTAATTATGACATGTCAACAAGCTTTAATTATTTTATTACTGATACTGCACGGCAGTCAACAAGAAAAAAACACGCCAAGTTATTAACTAATACAAGCAATCTTGAAGAACTTAATTGACTTTGATGCACATTTGCCAATTAGCATAGCAAAAAAGAGAGATTTGGTACAGCTATGCGATAAGGGGGTGATACCGGAAGGAATATCACAGGTGGTATCGTAATTTGAAAACGAGAAATGATGTAATAGAAATCTTGCCAGAGCCTGCTTTCAGTGAGGTAGCCTTATAATAATAATATTATTTTTATTATATTCGAAATAATTTTGTTTATTTCTATAAAACTGCCTATCATTCATACAGTGTGGAAACCACTTATGGAATAAAATTGTTTGTACCCTTTTTTTAGAAAATAAGGATACAAACTTAACTTAACTTAACTTTTAAATTTAAATGTACGCTTTTTAGACATAAATTTGAATGTCCAGGGTGATCAATGCAAGTCTGGCATAGTGCATAATCTGTATTTTAAATGAAACACCCTGTATATTTTCATGTTTTTAAAAGCTCCTTAACAACCTGATTTCAACGAACTATATCATGTAGGGTCTATTATGAATAATACAAGGTGAAATTTTAAAATTAGGTATTTTCTTCAAGACAATGAATTCATAGAATACCCGAGGTAATTGATTGGATGACATTAAAATAAATGCTCAACATGTTCTCCATCTTATTGTTGGCAATAACACAGTCTCCTATAAAACTCGTTCCGAACTTTGTTTAAAGTTTGAGGTGAAATATTCCGTATTTCTGTAGTTATCCTTACTTTTTGAGGTCTTCAATGATAGTTGATTGTGTTGCCTATACTTTGTTCTTGAGATAACCCCACAAAAAATCCAAAGGCGTAAGATCTGGCGACCTAGCTGGCCGCTCACTAGTCCTCTTCATCAAATCCACTTATTGAAGAAGATTTCATTCAAGTAATTTCTCACTATTAAATCATAATGGGGTGTTGCACCGTCCTGCTGGAACCAGACAGTTTCATGCGGTAAGGTCGGATCTATTGGATTGGGATATAAGTTAGCCAACTATATCCCAATCTAACATACCTGTCCAAACATTCAACTTTTGAGGATACTGAGTGTGTGTCTCACGCATCCAATGAGGATTCTCCGCCAAACAATATCTACAGTTTTGTCAGTTTACCTCTCCGTTCAATGTAAATTTTGATTCATCAGAAAAAAGAATTCTGCCAAGAGCTATTTCATTTGTTAATTTTTTCCATCATTCTTTTGTAGAAATCCATTCTACGATCCGGATCGTCTTATGTTAGCTCCTGCACAAATATCAATTTATATGGATGAAGTTTTCTTCATGGAGACACCTTAGGACAGTTGTGTGACTCACATTATTTTGATGTGCAATTTGACGTGAACTTGACGTTGGATTCTCTGCGACACTTAACAAAATATCCACTTTCACTTCGATTTTCTTTTTAATGGCTTGGCATATCTAAGTTCTCTGAATTGTGCATAAATTTTAGAAACAGTACCTTGTGAAATATTAAGCAGCTGAGGATACCTCTGATAAGTTTACTACTTCAACTTGACTTCTACAATTCTCCCCGTAACCGATCATCATTAAAATCTCAATTCGGTGGGCCTTAGTTAAATATTTCATTTTTATTTCTGCAAGAAATTAGTTTTTAATTAAGAATTTATTATTTTGATGTAAAATGTCAATAGCGTCAACTGATTGATAACAATCCGCATTATTTACCGATTTAGTTTAATTAGCAGACTATCTATACAGTTTTTACCTATTCACGACAAAAAATGTTAACACGGTTACTAAACAGAAATTTTCCCCAATAAATAAATACAAAATAATATCATAACACGTGATAAATTATTAATTTCAAAATTCCACCTTGTATTATTCATTATAGACCCTTCATGATATAGTTCATTGAAATCAGATTGTTAAAAGTATTTTAAAAACATAAAAATATACAGGGTGTTTCATTAAAAATAAGAATTATGGACTATGCCAGACGTGCGTGGATCACCCTGTACATTTAAACTTATGTTTAAAAAGAGCACATTTAAATTTAAAAGTTAACGTGTCCCAGAGTTTTTGATTATTTTCTATAATAAGATAAGGACACAAACAATTTTATTCCATAAGTGGTTTCCACACTGTATAAGTAATAACTATAAATACAAAAAGCTGTTAATAAAATTCTCAGGGAAAATCAGTAAATGTCATAAATATCATTGAATACCTTAAAACATTGATATTACTTAGTAAAAGCCTCATATCTCGATCACAAAACTGAAAAATATTATGCTTGGTTTATTATGTTTGTGTTAAATATGTTATTTGAAGAGTAACTGATTTATTTAGATTTACAGATAAAACCAGGTAAGTGATAGCATTTTCAACTTAAATTAAGGATTAGTCAGATAGGTGTCTCAACTTTTTCAAACCAGTGATAGAATATAATTTCAGATATATGCATCTTTCACTAGAATACCTAATATCAAAAACAAGCTGAGTGCTTAATTCACAGAAAAAAACTAAACTTTAAAAACGTTTTTCTCGATTTCGGTGTTCCGACATTTACATGGTTTTCGCAGTATACCGACGATATAATACAAACATATATAGGTAATCCAGAAGTCTATTATATTTCTAGAACCTGAACAACTGATCGACGTATTCCGGTTTATGGAAGTTCAAAACTTAAATTACTTGCTGCATGCTGAAGAATTGGCAGTACCATTGGCAAATATAAAAGATGGCATGCGGTTTGCCAATAACTTATTTGACATGCAGATATCAGAGTTGGAACAAAGTATTTCGGACTTAACAAGTGGCATAGAGTAAGCAATAATGTAGTTGTTATCTACGTTTTTATTTACTTTTTCTTTGTTTGTTTTTTTTTAATATAAATATGTCAGTTTTACTAATTGTGTGGTTTTAAAAGTAGAAAATCAATATTTATTTAATAAATCTATTAAAAAAATAATTCAAATCTAGGAGAGAATAGAAAATAGAATGGACATCTGGAGAAAATACGTAAAAAACCTTAAATGATGGGCGCCAAAACTCCAATGATTCCATCGATGGTAAAACAGGTTCTCCACTTACACTTAATGACGTAAAAATGCGATACGTAAAACTAAAAGCGACTAAGTAACAAGTCTTGATAATTCTCATTCAGAATTTCTAAAACACATGGTCGATAAAGGAATAAAGTGGCTTACATTGATATTTAACGACATCTTTACTACAGGACAATTCCTAAAAGCTGGATTAAATTAAGATTCATAACGATACCAAAGACATCCAATACAGAAAAATGTGACTACTATAGAATTATGTCTTATAAGCTATCTACTAAAGACCTTCGATAAAGTAATTTACAGGATTTTCTTTCAAAGGTTCTCTTTCAAAACTGCAGAGATATTAACTGTGATGTATAAATATGTACTGTAACTAAAGAAAGGCTTTTGACAGCATAAAATATGATAAACTTATCTCGATAGATCAAAGAGGTTGATAGATTATAAAGATCTTAGAATTAATACAAGCATATACTCTAATCAATTAGCGAGAATTAAAATAGATGGCAAGTTCATAGATCCTCTATCAACTCAGTGCATGTTATTTTTTTAACGGATTCTTATAACGACATTAGTCATTCAGCTAGTTGTAAAAGATTCCCTAATCAAACAAATACACAATCTTATCCCTAATACAAAATTTACGAATAATTAATAGAAGAAGATACGATAAGAAAAAATTTGTGTCTGGCAAAAAATATATAATAATATTGTATATATTTGTTGTGACCCGGTAGCCAACAGAGACCATATATTTAATAATACATATATATTATTTAATTAAATTTTTGTAGAAAGAGTTTGAATGCTCCTGAAATTTAAAACAATCAAAAAATATGTGATTAAGATCACCCAGTTTTCCGCAATGTTTGCAATTATCGTCTTCAATCACATTTAATTAAAAAAATGACTTGAATAACACGCATGGCCAAAGCAACGCATAGTACAATAGGAATGTATATTACCACCTCTTCTTTTTAATATATGTATGTATGTATAGCGTTAACAAGTCTTTTAGGCTCATTCCTGGATAGATAATTAAAACCGTGTTCTGTCCTTAGTTGTCAACTCCCAATCTCTGATTCCCATCTCTTTTACATCTTTCATCAATACATCTCTTCATTTATTTCTTGGTTTTCCTCTCTTTTATTTGCCCTCAGGTACTCTTCAACCAATATTCTTGACTTGTCTATTACCGTGCATTCTTTCTAGATGTCCGAGCCATTCTAATCTACGTTTTTTCACTACTTTTGTTATTGTAGGGTTATAACGGTTATGCGAACGATACAGTACTCCTAGCATCAACTCAAGAAGATGTAAAAACATTACTTAACAGTGTCGTTAAGAGCTGTAAGGAAGCAGGTCTGGATCTGTACATACGGAAGACCAAAATACTCGTAATGAGTAAAAAACAGAATATAAGATCGTTTATATATGTAAATAGTACCAAACTTGAGCAAGTTGATCAAATTGTTTACCTTGGATATTAGTTAAACTGTAACGCAGTTTTAGAAGAATGTTAAATATATCCTTCGACTTACTGCACACAACACACACTCTAGTTGGATGAGCTTTTTTTCCTGTAACAGAAACAACTTCTGGAAAATGTCGACCGGTAAGTCTAAGTGGGTTTGGAAGCGTTGAAGCTGTCAGCTATCTGCTGACAGACCTCTATCTTTGTAGTAAACCTCAGTCAATTCCGTTATCAAACCCATTCAAAATTCTAAATGTGTTCCTAGCCCTCCGCTTTTCTTGTATAGCACAAAAGCACTCCACACAGCATATTCGAGAAGGTGAAACATTATTTTTTTGTAATATCTCTTTCCACGCTTCCTGGTTACAGGGTAATCAGCAAGATGTTGGTCGACTCTATCGATTCCACCCATAGTACTGTTGTAGTCTTGAACAATCCTAGGTTTTTTATCTCCTTTCACTTTCTACAGTAATCTTTTCGGCATTATGCAGCGTTGACAGCTCACAAACCTCCCGTTTATCCTTCCTTATCATTACTATTGCCTTTCCTTTTTGAAACGCGATAACTTTATTTTTCTTAAGTTTATTCTTCATTTCTAGTGATAGACCATTTCTTTGTACTCTAATAGTACCGTATGTATATGTGCGAACTACTAATAAAAGGTCAGTTAGTTCAGGGGATGTTTAAAAATTTAACAGTGACGTTTCGACAGTTGTAATGATTATTTTGCCTACCACATAGGGTATTACTATACGGGGTTGAAAATTGGGGACAGAAATTATTGGGGTGGAGATAGGATAAGCAAAACAAACCGAAACACGTTGCAAACGACCACTCAAGGTTTATTTGGGGAACTGGGTCGTGCATAAGTGAATAACACGGGGACTGAAATAGGGTAACTACCAAAAATGAAACGAAAGGGTACTTACATGAATCTCCTGGAACAAAACACAATACAAGAAGGTTTTCAAGCTATTTAAAATGAACGCCGCTTTAAAGAATCTTCGTGCTGGATAAAAGAAAAGGTTCTTTGTTCCTAAAAACACAAAAAAGGGGTTAGAGAGTTAGTTAAGAGAAATAACAACTTGATTTAGGGAAAAAAATAAACATTAATGTCATCTCATCACAAAAAGTTACAAATATAAATGGTAATAACAAAATACAATATAACAAAAAACAAACTTACTATTTTACTATGGGTTTTCAAACTCTAGAAATTGGAGATACTACAAAATTTACAATTGTTAATGGGCCACAATTTTTAACGAAAAAAATTAGAAACGAAAAATAGCTTTAACCTACGAACACTGGACGCAAACTTTCTGGGGTTAGATTATCTGCCTCTTTAAAAACTGAAAGACATGTGGGTATCTTTCAAATTTGTTGGAAACGCCGCAAATCTGTTAAATAAGAGTTCTTGTCACCTCATATGTGGCAATTATGCAAATTATACACCCGTTTTTTGTTAAACACGCTTCATCCGCATATAAAATCACGTACAAAATGTTAATCTTCGAGGAAAAACACCTTAGTGTAAATCTTGTACTTTTTGATAGTGGTATGGATGTAGAAGTAATGTCCTAAATGTTGTATGGACAACGTTTTTCAACATTCCAATATACACGCATTCCTCACAAAAATTTGGACAGCTAATTTAGTGTTACACTGCATTTCTCCATAAATAATCAACATATGGTACTCACGGGAAAACATTTTCCCTGTGACCCTAAACAGGATTGTTCCAAACTATCTGTTTACTAAAGTTGTGACTGTCTACGTTTAGGTTTTTGTAGTGTGCGTACTTGATAGATTTCTTTTTGCATACCAAAATGTATTTTCGTTTTTTGTTCAAACGGTTGAATTTAGAAGAAAGTGTTTGAAGACTTTTTTGCTCTACATGTTGCCTTCTACCTATACCTTTAAGGAACGCACTATTTGCGGGGATACCCTGTATATAAATATGAATCTATTTTCTCTATTTACAACGTTTTTCGATACCAGTCATCATCTATCTCTATTGTCCCATGCGTCTAAGTAAGTCGCTGTCTCTAGTAATAATCTCTATCTCTATTTCCCTCTCTACGCCTTCTCTCTAGTTTCTTCTTGGTCGTGTTCGTTTTCTGCTTCCCAATTTAACAGACTTTCCTGCGGATCTACGCCTTATTATATTTCTATGGGTTTTAGAATTTGCTCTATTTTATTTTTCAGATTTCACTTTCATGAGTTATAATACTCTGTATTATGGTGTTTCCTCAAGGTTTGATATGGTTCCTACTTTGTTATATTAGATCATGTTGCATTCCTTCCACGTACGTAGTTTCCTTCTCACATATTTCAGATCGTGGTGGTATTGTGCGATCAATATCTGATGTCGGCAAAGTAAGCTGAGTATAAATATGGAGTTTTATTGTTGTTTAGTAGAATTCCCATAGAATTCACATTTTCTTTGTTATGCCCTCAATCCAGTTTTAGTCCTTTGGTTACCTTGATGTTTTTTGGGAGTTTATCCCCTATTTTTACTCGGGCCTGTGTATTATTATATTATTTAATTACCTTTATAATGTTTATGGTGATATTGCCCAATTATTAAACTTCCAAGAGTCGGTTAAGCGAGAAACTATCGTATGCGTTTTTGAGCTCAACGTATATTAAAATGTACCTCTTAGTACATGTTTCTTTTATCTTAGTTGAGTAACGCAAAATAAGTAGTCCACCGTTAATATTTCGGCTCTAGAACCAGCTTGTCCTTCTGGTTTCTTTTTCCTTGTACTTTCTTTCGATTATAGTTACCCATATACCCGACTCAATTATTTGGTAACCATTATCCCTCGGTTTTTTACAGATATCTTTGCTGTTCTTTTTATGTAGATATTGAAATGTAAGATTATTTAAATGCTGCCGACGTTTCAGTTCTATTAATACAGTTCTGCGTTTTGCATATTGTGCATATTTTATGCAAATATTTCATATTTTGGCATATTTGTATAATAGTTTGCATAAGGTGCATAAAAGTTCAGATTTTTATACTGTATTTGAAAATTTTTAAACATACCAATTTATTTCAATTCTTGTATAAAATTTTGTAGTCATTTTAATCAAGAAATGATCTAAGTACGTAATCTCTACAGGTACAAAACATTTACAATTTCAAAGAAGATCAATTTAAGTAGCCCTCAACATTCTTAGAAAGTCTCGGTCACTGAGGCATTCAGTTATTGGATAATCGCTAAGGGTTCGCTCATTTGCATTTTATGATCTTATCCCCAAATCTATCTACAATTTATTGTATCTTAACAGCAGGTAAACGGCTGATAGTTTTGTTC
Source organism: Diabrotica balteata (assembly GCA_918026665.1). Taxonomy (NCBI): domain Eukaryota; kingdom Metazoa; phylum Arthropoda; class Insecta; order Coleoptera; family Chrysomelidae; genus Diabrotica; species Diabrotica balteata. The sequence goes on along the minus strand of OU898278.1, from coordinate 90,437,073 downwards.
CTAATTTAGGGATTTTCCAAAATCTCCCCTATCTGACGATGGCTGGGATAGGCCGAAATGATCATAACACTTTAGTGATACCAATTCGAGCACGGGAAGTTTAACGAATTTGTCTCCTAGGCCATATAGTTGGCCATTTAATATATATATATATATATATATATATATATATATATATATATATTATGGAAACATATATGGTATTTCTTTATATCGAGAAAGCATGTAATAGAGTTCCTCGAGAGGTTATGTGCAGGATGCTTTATAAGAAAGAAGATATGTATAAAGAAGTAAAACCTAGTGTAGCTTGGTGTAAGTACTGGGAGAAGTAGGAGAGGAATACCAAATTAGAACTGGGGGAGATGCTGACACAGAATGTGTCGAGAAATGGGATTGATATTGGTATGACAAAAGATAAAAACTTATGGAGAAACGTAACTAGGCAAGCGTACTCTGTATAGTGATAACGCAAAGAAAATAATGAAGCAGCAATTTAAATATAAAAAGGGTAGAATAAGCTGATATTATTAATGTTGATTTAAAATATAGGTCCAGGAAAAGTTTAAAATTCTTCGGAGATATTATTAGCCAATCAAAGTGGTACAAGAAAAAGCTATAAACAATGTTTGTCTTAATTATAATTTTTGCGTCTTGAGCAAAACAATTGAGAAAATTGTATTTGATCGATTAAAGTTTAAGATATGCGGTATTCTGTTTTATTAAATGTTTCGAGCACTAATAAATCAAATTTGAGAAAAGTATCACGAGATATAATGATGAAAATGTAGGTATTAAAGTACGTCTAGTGATTTAATTGTATTTTCAGATGGGAAGAAAATCGTGCAAAAGAACTGGAAAACTTGGCCCAATCGTTAATAAGCACAGATTTTAAAAAACTGATTATGGGTGAAGAGGTACTGAATTTACACGTATTTGTGGAAGATGTATATGAAACACGGATTGGGCCTAACGATGCAAATAATAGTATGTTGGAAATGATGAAATATATCGAAGAAAAGTACAGATATGAAGTACTTAGTTTTGATCTGGTGAGTATTATTTCAATATAGTTATATCACAAATCTAGCAAATTTTTGTTCTTTTATGGTCATGGTTTTACTTGAATTATACAGATGATTCTTTGTAAATTGCAATTAGATGTTTTAGTGAAAACTTAAAATGTTTTATATCTGAAAATTTAGGATGACAGATTTTACATATGCCCAATTATTCTAAAATATTTTTGGTCTCCTGCCTCTTTCAATTAGATCGGAAGTCGTCTAAAACTTCTTTATTTTAAATATAACGCCCTGTATATTATTATATATTATATTATTATATAATATTGTATATTATATTGTATATTAACTCCCTGTATAATACTCCTTTTTGATTTAGGTACCGGCAGAACAAGTTGCTCAGCTTGAAGGTTCGTGTTACAATGAGCAAATGAAGATTATGAAACTAGCGGAAAAAGCAGCTAAACAATATACTGAACTAAATACACTTACAAAACAACTCAGTAAGGCTTATGCTCCCCCATACCAACGTGGTCCAGGAAAAGGTAAGTATAAATTAAAATCCCATATTACATATTTTTCTTGAATCTTGAATTAATCGTACTTTTATTCATCTTTTTCTTTGTGCTTATTCGTTGTATAATTGTATAATTATTTTATTAACTGATGCTTTAAATATATTAGTTGTTGTGGAGAACCATTTCCTCAAGTTTTTTAACTATAATATTCTTCTTCTCCCAATTCCTCGCTTTCACAATACTTTGCCTTGAAGAATTATTTTCAGTAATCTGTATTTAGTGCCGTTTCTTATTATGCGTCCGAGATATTCTAACTTTCTCTTTTTAATCGTATACATCACTTTTATTTCTTTCTGCATTCTTCGTAGTACAGTCTTGTTGGTTATCTTGTCCGTGATATCCTTTGGATTCTTCTGTATACCCATATTTCGAAGGCTTCAAGTTTTTTCTCCATCGCTTCAGTGAATGTTCAGGATTTAGCTCCGTAGTATAATATCGAGAAGATATAACACCGTAGGAGCCTTACTTTTATCTAGAGATTAAGGTTGTGGCTTTTAAAGAGTTTGGCCATGTGGTTGAATGCACTCCTAGCCTTGTCCATTCTACATTTTACTTCTTGTGAGTGATCCCATTGTTCGGTTACTACTGTTCCAAGATAGGTAAACTGTTTTACTTGGTCCACTGGTGTATTCTTGATAGGCAGTTGGACGTCTCTAATTTTATTTTTGCTGATGACCATAAATTTAGTTTTTATTTCAAATTTACTTCATTTACTTTGTTTATTAGTTGCTGTAAACATTTTAAACTGTCTGCAAAAATAACGGTATCATCAGCATAGCGGAGGTTGAATAATATAGGTGAAAGTATACATCGTTGTCTAACGCCTCGCAGAATCTGGATCGCTTCCGTCAGTTCATCTCCAAGATTTGTTAGTATTTTAACAATTAACATATATCATTTTTCAGGATTTGTATCAAATCCTTTTTGGTAGTTCACAAAGCAGGTGTAAGTCATATCTTTGCATCCTTGGAATAATACCTGTAGACTAAACAATGCACCTCTAGTACCTACGTCTTTCATAAATGCAAACTGTGTCTTGTATTATCTCTTCGCATAGCTGGTATATTCTACGATGTATAATTTTAAGAAAAAGTTGTAGTGTATGGTACATTAGACTTATTAGCCTATATTTTCCGCACTTTTTCGCTCCCTGTTTCTTTAGTAACTTAATAAATTCTAAAGTTAGCCAACCTTTTAAAATATTGTCTGTGTCATAGATATAATTGAAGATTTTACATAGTATTCTTAAAGATTCATCATCAAAAAGTTTAAGAAATTCAGATTGTACTCCGTCTGGTCCTGGATCGCTCCCTTCTTTTAGTGATATTATGGCTGCTCTTATTTCTGCCACTAGTATAGGTGGTCATGTTTCCGTAGGTATTGGTGACTTGTTTTCCCTCTCATCAAAAAATAAATTTCGTATGTAATTTTCCAGGTATTATCAATTCTTTTTTGTCCACGATTATCTCTCCATATAACTTTACTTACTTACTCTTCTGTTTTTATATTTGCCTGTAATTTCTCATACCTTTTTATGCACGTTGAAGTCGTCATATTAACTTTGTAGAATTTCGATTTCTTGGCATTTTTTCTAGAGTTCTTTCTGTTTGGCTTCTCTGATCTTTATCTGTATATCTCGTTGTAATATTTTATACATACAGTTATTGTTCTTGTTTTTTCTTCTTTCTTCCATCAGCTGCAGAATTTCTGTCACCATCCATGTCTTATTCTTATTTACTTCGTTTTTCATAAAATTGTCTTTAATGTCGTCTATTGTTTTATTAAGAGGTTATATCTTCTCTTCTGTGCTTTCTGTTGTCTTATCGATTTCTTTGAATTTTCTATTTATTGTTTTGCTGACTATTTCTTTTACTTTACTACATTTCAGTATTCTCATATTATGTTTTATATGTTTAACTTGGTTCTATACACGCCCACTAAAGGACTGTGGTCAGATTGAATAATATCAGCGCCTGGGTAGGTTTTAACACTGTTAAAACTATTTCGATATCGTTTGTTAACAAGTATATAGTTTATTTGGTTTCTTATAATAACGTCTTCTCCGTTGTCTCTAGGTGATTTCCACATATACAGGCGTCTATAATAAGTCAAGTTCAGCTGTAAAGATACTCATTGTTTCTCCTCGTTGATTTCTTTCTGATAATCGATAAGGACCAATATGTTGCCCTTCTTTTCCGTTACCTATTTTAGCATTGAAATCTCCCATGACTATCTCCCTGCAATTTTATTACTAATTAGTAATAATAAATAATAGTTTTATTACTGGTTTTATTTGTGAAATTTATTTAATTGTAATTTTATTTGATGGCATTTTATTTTTGTTATTACTGTATAATAAGAATTAGTCACAATTACAATATTGACAATAACACTCAACATTGTTTTTAACGAACTTTAATGCACTGGCAGTTTTTAAGCGGTTCTATCGGTTATAACGAACAGTTTGCGTTAAACGACATTACACTGATTACAACAGTCAGTTCGTTGTATGTTTATGATGCAAAAATGTGTAACTTAATCCATACTTGAAATATGTACTTATTGTACATATTGTAGGTATGGTATAACTTTAAAAGCTTTAAAAAGGTACCGCGAAACAACCAATTACAGAAGAAGGCTGGTTTCGAGAAGAAAACCGTGTAAAACTGCCGCAAACGCCCGATTTTTAATTATTAAGAGCTTACGAAATCGCTCATTGACATATACGAATCTTAAAAATAAATTGTTAAATGCAAGATAGGTTAAGGTTGGTATTTATTAACAGTCCGACGAAGATAAAAACATGTGAAAGTTCTACGGCTCTCAAAACGACAAAATGTGTCGATTAGAATTGGCCAAAGATCATGTTAGATGGACTATCGAGCAGTGGAAAAATGTTTTGTTTAGAGATGATACCAGAATTAAATTTTAGAGCCAAATGGACAAAACTTCGTCTACATCAGAGTTGGCGAACAGTGTGCCAGTTGTAACCTCATACACCTGGTTAGTTTTGGTGGTGGTGGCATAATGTTATGGGGCGATATTTGTTGGGAACTTGTGAAGGTGATTGGACGAATGACAGCTGATATGTACTTAAAAACATTTTGGCATTTTAATGCATGTCCTCATGTCGCTAGAATAGTAAAAGCTTACCTTGATAAGGTTCAATTTGAAAGATTATATTGGCCACCATATAGCCCGAATTTAAATCCGATCAAGCATTTGTACGACACTTTAAAACCTCGCATTCGGAAAAGAAATTCTGTCTTAGGACACTCGGGGAGCTGGGGCTTGCAGCTCAAGAAGAATGGAAGAAAGAAAGCGTATATTCAAGAGTTAATTCAGGGCATTCCGAGACGGTTACAATTAGTAGTCAACGCTTGAGGGGCAATACTGGCTTTTCTCGTTGCCAGTAATTTTATCTTATAAAATACTAAAGATATATTAATTTTTATCGTAGTTTAAGTAGTGAATAAGGACCTTTAATTATTGTAATATAACATTCTGTGAAATCCTTTCTATCAAATTACCATAGTGAGTGTCTAAAAAAATGTTTTTTGAATATTATAGTTTTTGAGTTTAGTATTTTTTAGATTTGGGCATACAATGGCTAGTAAACATGTGTTAAAGATATCCAATACTACTGAATTTTTCAGTAATGACAATAAAACTACTATTAACTACTTAAACTACGAGAAAACGAATCTTTTACGCGATAAAATTACTAGCACCTAAAGAAGAATAAAACAATAATTTAAATATTTTTCAACTTCCAAAATAAATTCAATGATTTATTGATTAGTTTTGAAATAATCTCGATAACTAAAAACCAAATACCTTAAAATGCAGTAAAAAATAATTAAAGTTTCAATCAATACAATGACGTAGAATAAACAATAACAGAACCTTAAAACAGGAACATTGATAATGAATATCTTAATACTTTGATATTCTTACTCACAAATTCACGAACAACAAATAACACCAATCGCACAGAATAAATGTTCATGTTCATAACCAATTTATTATTTTATTTAGCGTATGGCTACATCACAGGTTCATATAAATATAAATATATAAATATAAATTATATAAATTACAAACAACAGTAAATATAAAAATATTATTCTACAAACAAACATCTAAATTATAAATATATTCGATTGACTCTTTTGTAGCAGCCAGGAAATCTGAAGGGTTGCCATTATAGGATCTAATAGGATCTAATCGTTGTAAAGCTAGTTCGCGTCCGTAGTAGAACACTACACGTGCACCCTGGGTAACGCTAAATGAACTAGCACAAAAGGCGCCAGACAATCTTGAATCTCCTGGCAATTCAATCATCACTGAAAAATATTTCATAACCAAAAATCCTTATTTATTATTAAAACAATTAAAAAACCAACATTTCTAATTTCTTATGGGACAAATATACATGAATTAGAAATGTTTGGAAAGGTTTTCTAAGCTCCGCCCATTGTGACGTCAGAGCTTAGGTACTCCATTCCTAGTTTTGACAAAGTGTATACAAATTTCAGATAAATTCCTTTTCTTTAATAAATATATTTTTAAAACAGTAAAAAAAATTGACTGGTGGGAAATTTCTAGAATAGATATTACACTTTGAGTGACCAATCGTCCCTCGACAAACAGCTAATGTATATTAGTCATATATAACAATTTATATGAATATTTAAATACTTTAACGCCAATGCCAAGACTATAATTGTAATTGTAATTATATTAACTGCATTACGAAATACTTCTTAAAATTATTTGGCACTTGATTTAAATTTAACGATACATATTGTTTTTATGTATATAAACATCTGTTTTTAGAACCTAGAAATCGATCTCAAGTTGTTGACCCACCAGTGAAGATAACACCGCCACCCAGAGATCTTACTGAAGAGGAGGAAGAGTACTTAGAATACTTCACGGACTTCTGTAAGTACACCGATGATCCCCAAAAATATGGAATTGATCGATCGAGAAGTGGAAAACATGGCGTTCATCCACAAGTTACGGAAAATGAAAAAGTAACTGTAAGGCCTACAGGTCGGGCAAAGTATGTTACACGCATGAATGGTATTGAGTTTTTGGAAAAAGTTATTATGACCAATACTTAAATATGATATTTCTATGGATGGATTTAATTCATTAAAAAAATACACAATATACTGATATTTATTTTATAATTTTTAGTAATACAATGAGTAGCAAAATACGACTTCACAAACCATTCTCGATTTGGAAATACATCGTTTTCGCCACAAAACTACAAGAAAAAATTGTCGGAGCTTGTTGTCTCTTTCACTTCTAATTCTTCTTACCTTTCCGTTTCCAAGGCCTCTTCATTATTGGATTTTCTGGACTTTATTTCTTCCGAATACTGGCTGTTTGCCATTGCGTTTTATCATACGTTGTTTCCGTTCTCTCTTCATTGTTGCAATTTATGGAATGCATTTAAGAACTTTGCGATGATATATGTTTCATAGTTTGGCTGGGGGGTTATGGAGGTATGTAATAAGGTTGTGTTTCTATCTGGACCTGTGGTGTTGAACCACTGAACCACACATGGCAGTGGCTTGTAACGTGTCAAAAATTCGGTTTTTATATCCTGTCCAATTTTCGTTATTTTATTATAAAATAACGAAATCTTAAATATACATACATTTTAATTCTTATAAATATCTTCCCACGAAATTATTTTGTTAAAATTCATCTATTTTTAGTAACCGTTAGCTATAATACTATTCCCGTTTGAAACTTAATTGCTCTTTGGGATCTGTTTATAGAATCACTGTTAAATCTACACTGTTCTACTATTACCACTTACAATGATAGATTCTTCAAATTCTGTTCTTAACTTTACCGACGATTGTTTGACTCGGTTAGAAAAATTACGGCGAGGGGGAAAATCATCAAGGGAACCGATGAGTTATGTTTAGCCCAGGGAAATATTCTTTTGTTGTGACACTCGTCCGGTCAGGCAAACAACAGTTATTTTGAGTAGAATGGACCTCTATACCAAGAACCTATATGTTCCCTGCAGTCGATTTTTTGGACTTAATTAATTATTATAGTATATTTGAAGAATAAGCTGGAGTAAATTCTCAGAATACTAATCTTCGCACCTCGAAATACATAGGCGTGCACATCTTCTAACTAAAACGTAATCTTAAAAGAAAAGTTTACGTTAAATTTATTTGGATATTTAGAACAAAGTAATTAATCCAATCCAATACTGGTTTAAAATAAAAGATACACATACAAAGGATAAAAATTCTATTATTTGTGAAACATACAGTTAATATAAAATAATAAAATACAATAAATTATACTAAAACGTAAAATACGTACACAAAAACTATAAGTTTTTATATATTCCTAGTAATAAATAATAATATTCTTAATACTAATAATATTGGAAATAAGAATGAACCTTATATTAGCAATAAAAAATAAATAAAAAATAAACAATAAAGTTGTCAGCAATTAGTTCAAATGTAAAATAAACTTCTAAGCTACAGTTTAAAGTTAAGCTTCCTCATATTCTGTTTCATACAAAGTGTTATCCGATCCGGGATGAAATATTATAGGTTCTATACTGCTGTCTATTATATGATCAAGCTCCCACATAGATTTCTCAATATCCATAACGTGATTAATACATTTTTGCCAATGTTTAGTCGTTACTTCGGATATTGATTTATGAAAAAGAATAGTAACATCTGACAATTTAAAAGGTGTATTCTTTCGAGCAACGTTACTTTTAACTTCGGCCTATATTAATTTAATCGGATTTAGCTCGCAATGATTCGGTGGTAGGCGAAGTATTTTAATTCCTATATATTCTGCTTTTGTCATTGTATCGTCAAAGATTAAATTCTTAGAAGTTAACCACATTGCAATTTCATCTTTCCTCCATTGAGTAGTTGGTAAACGTTCAACTAATCTAGACTGGTAACTTGCATTGTCCATCACAATAACTGAATTTTTAGGTATGAATTCAATCATCTGTTCGAAATATTCTTCAAACACGTCTCCGTTCATCTCTTCGTGATAATCACAGGTCTTTTTTGATTCAAACAAAAGTAAACCCTTCTTAAGAAATCCATTCATACCACCTATATGGGTAACAATTAATCGTCGACCTTTACCTGTTGGTTCCTTGAAACCAGGTGAATATCCTTCCAGAGATGCTTGTCGACATGTTTTTATAGTTTTGTCTTTCCAAACTCTCCCTCACTAACCCACGTTTTATCTAAATAATAAATTTCTTATTTTCTGTCCTCTTTTTATTTATTTTTCTGAGGTAGTCTCGTCTCCAACACATAATTTCTTCGGAATCGATAAGCATTGACTGTCTGCCCACTTTTTCATACTTAAAGTTTAACTCATTCAAAACTTTCCAAAGTTTGTCTCTACTTATTGTGGGTAAATCGGGATCGTCGGTAATGGCTTGTAAAACTTTATCTAAAGTTGGTATTTCTTTATAAAAAAAATGAGTGGACCATTCTACGAATTGCATTATTGAAAAATTCATCCACATTTACTTTCGACAATTTTGGTCTTCCTGGTCTCGGTTTGGGTGGCGTTATACCAGCTGATTTTTCCTCTTTTAAAATGTTATTATATACAGTTGATTTTGAACATCCCATTACTTTAGACGAAATTTTAACTAGACTATCAACAGTATTGGAAGGATTGTGTTGCTTTAAATAATTGTAGACGTTAAGGATAACACTCTTTTGGTTAAGTGATAAATGATTCAACTGTTTTTTTAACTGGTTAATCACACGTTAATTGTGTCAGATCTGTTCACTCGCTTATAATCGACTAAACAAAAATTTTCTGATATTAATGAATGACTATTTAAAGACCATTAACCATTTTATTAATCATTGGTTTTCCAAACAAATTCGAAATTTTTAATATTTAAGATAGCGTTTACATTTATCAGAAATCATCTTTCGCTAAACGACTTTTTCTATCTAAACTATCAAAAGACCATTAACTAAATACCTATGTATTTTAAGAGTTTCTTTATTTCTTGTTATTAAAAGGGTCATTATCATAACGACAAAAATAACTATAAATAACGTTACTAAAATAAACAGATTTATATAAATATAATATGCTTTGAAAGTGGTTTAAATATCTAACAAACCGAAACAAATAATGCAATACCCTTAAAGTACGTCTATGACCAACTGAAAAAACCCTAGCTTAGACAGTTCTAAGAAGAAGGTATTTAAATTTTACGATGGTCCATGTGACATGGAAAAATTTCTATCTAAATAGTCAAATCCAACGTAAAATAAGCTAAAAAATTGACATTGTACGAAAAGCACACGTACTAAAACATGCTTAACAATTTAGTTTTTTTCTAAGAATTTACTCCAGCTTATTCTTCAAATATACTATAACAAATTAAAGTGAAAAAAAAAACGGTAAATTTTCATTTTTTTCCGTTTATCAGCAAAAAGTGAAGCATTTGAAATAAATTTGAAACTACGAAATTTATAGAGTAAGAAATTTATGTCATATAAAAACCTTCAAAATGGCGTTTTTTTATAGGATAAAAATTAAAGGCATTAAGTTAGGCTGGTTAGGATTGTCAGGTAAGTCACTACCAGATTGTAGCGAGTATATGATTTGCTTTTTATTATTGTGAAAGTTATTTTGGCGATATATGACGATTTCATAACTATTTCATAAATTTGGGTTTATATATTCCAGGGCGTTGGGATGGAACTGGTGCTGTAGATAGGAGTAATTTAAAATTAAAAAAAAGGAACTAAATTTAGTGAAAATTGTAAAGATATCTAAAAAGTGTTTTTTTTTTTGTTTTTGTTAGGTGGTATGTTATATTTTAGAAGAATTTTTTTTATTAGAAAAAAAAGTCGCATTCTTCAAAACTGTTATTACCAACGAAATATAAATAACAAAAGTAAATAACTACAGATTATAGAAACTGTTTTTGATCTTAGATATTCAACTATATAGAGAGTTCGCGATATTTTAACTACATCTTCATAATATTTACCACAGTTTATTAAAAAGTGTTCAACTGTTAATCAAATGTTACACTGATCACATATGGGTGGATTATTCTTTGTGAAAAGGTAAGAGTGCGTTAACTTGGTATGTCCTAGACGTAAACAAGCAAGCACAATTTATTCACGCCTGTTAAGCGACGATGGAATTCACTGAGAAACGTTATTTTTAAATTTTATTCAGCTTAGAATAATTAGTTTTACACCACTCATTTGGCCACAAACACAACACTTTATTTTTAAAATAAGCTTTTAAGTCACTGGAAACACACTTGTCTATAGGCTCCGAATAATTTAAACGTGTCTGTCGTGCAGTCCTGCCAGCTTCTTCGTTTCCCGTTATTCCGACGTGTGAAAATACTCAAAAAAAAGTTTAAACTCTTCTTCCATACTGATGAGCTTGGGACAGCTAGTATTTTAGTAATTTATTAAAATGATGTTTCGGAAAAATATGTTTCGAGGTATAAGTTTTGAGGGCTAAGGAAATCTGTTATGATCAAGTAAGCTCGTTAAAAAGCTTCACAACACGGTATATCAGTGGCGAATCAGGAAATTTTGTTTGTACTGGATTTGTACTTTATCGAAATAGGCCATAGATGTATCGATCAGCCAAGGCTAGGGGTGTTTAATATCCGTGGAAAAAAACATCTGAAAATAACATTGGTAATACCGTTTTTTAGTATAGCGAGTATCTAGGAATTTGTTTACACATGTTTGTAAAAGTATTATATTGGTTTTAAAAATTGCAAGTGACTGAAGATGCATGTGATATAGCACAGATAGGCACAAAGATTTATACAGAACTAGTAAAGTGGATTGGTCTGAGCCCCAGTTTTTGTTACAGAGAGATCTTAATACATTTAATCTTTTATTACAGGAAAGGGTGAATTGTAAGATGTTACCTTTCCATGTTAGCTTTGAATCGAATATTGTCTCAGCCATTTGATAATTATTTTGTTTGTATACCGCTTTGAATGCTGAAGTTACAAAATCTCTTATTAAAATTCAAAGAAAGCTTTAGCTATAAAACCTTTTTAAATCATAACAATCTTTCCACTTGTCGGCAATAATTTTTATATTTTATCGCCATCACTTCAATTTATTTTGTTTATTTTAACGCGTAAGTGGTGTAATAAAAATTGATGAGGTTCTTACAGTCAACTAAGACTCTGAGCGCTGAACGGTCGTTGTATCCGTGGCGTAATATTTTTTAATTTTGTGTATGTATAGATTGATGCTTATAAGTGATAATTTTGTTACATCATTTTTTAAAAGCACGCGATATGTTTTGTTGGGAACTGGCAAATATAGATTTTCAATAATTTTGAAGTGTAATTTTGTAATATACGAACCGTGTATTTTATACGCAAATTCGGGTAGAATATCCGAGGAGCAGCCTAGCCAAGAATGTCATTATTTACCCCATAGACCGATAATTAAGCCAAATAGCTTATCTACAAAAATCAGACCGGTGTTTGATGCTTCGGCCAAAGAAAAACACAGACCTTCTTTAAATCAGTGTCTTGAAAAGGGGGTTAACCTGATTGAATTGATTCCAGCTATTTTGTTGAGATTTAGACAAAAGGAAATTGGTGTAATCTCCGATATTCGGAAAGCATTTTTGCAAATTAGCCTGCATAAAGCTGACAGGGATTTTCTTCACTTTCTATGGATAGATAAAACTGGAAAAGAAAGGATTTACCGTCACTGTCGAGTTGTATTTGGAATAAGTAGTAGTCCATTTTTATTGGCAGCTACGCTGGACTATCATTTATCGCAGATGTTAGAAAAATGCTCTTCGGCACGGCTTAATGTTTCAGAAGACACAATTACAAATTTATCCAATAGTTTTTACGTTGATAATTGTGTTACCAGTGTAAGAAATGAGCAGGAACTGAGAACTTTTATAGAAGAGTCAAACATAATAATGAGTGAAGGCAAGTTTGACCTCAGAGGGTGGGAGTATACTGGCCAAATACAGGATGAAAACCTTGCAGCTTCAACTCAGGTGTTGGGAATAAAGTGGAATAAGAGTGACGACACTCTATTTCTGAATAAAGAGAATGGATATGCAGATCAACTCTTCGATAAACCCGTAACTAAAAGAGTGATACTCTCGCAAGCTCAGCAAGTGTTTGACCCTATTGGGTATACCTGTCCGGCAACGCTGACTCCAAAATTGTTATTACAAAAAAACGTGGAACCAGCATCTGACTTGGGATGCGCCGGTTGATTCTACAATAGAAACGCAATTTCGGAATTGGGTCAAAGAGCTGCCGTATTTAGCAGCTATTAAAATTCCTCGGTGGATACATGCAGGGCCTAGAGAAGCTGAAGAATTTACTTTGCATACATTTTGTGACGCGAGCAAAGATGCATATTCAGCAGCGATATTTTTAAGAGGTGTCCGGAACGGACAAGTATTTGTTCATATTTTAGCAGCCAAATCAAGGGTGGCACCATTAAAGGCTTTATCAATACCCCGCCTTGAATTGATGGCTGCACTCATTGCCGTTCGATTATACACTACAGTTAGGGATAGTCTTGATATTGAATTGGACGAATATTTCTGGAGCGATTCAACAACCGTACTATCTTGGATAAAGAGAACGGAGGAATGGACTACATTCGTTTGGAATCGTGTGACAGAGATTCGCAGATCCTCAAGTACTGAAAAATGGCGTCACGTTCCTGGTTAATTAAATCCGGCTGACCTTCCTTCCAGAGGTTGCTCCGCTAAGCAACTGTTGGAATCCAAATGGTGGGAGGGTCCGAAATGGCTTCATCACGATTCAGCGTCTTGGCCTCGAGAAGATATTAACTGTGATGAAGAAGAAATAAATAAGGAAAAGAAAAGAAAACTAGTTACAGCTCTAATAAATAGGGGGCAAATTATTATGACCTCGAATGATTGGCACTTTGATTACTTCTCCCAATATTTGAAGACGTTGCGAATGTTCGCATGGATTCGTCGTTTTATTCATAATACAAAGAATAGGGACGATAACCGCGCGGGGAGTTAACCTTGGAGGAAGTTGACAAAGCCGAAGTATTTGTGCTTAAAGTGATACAGCAAGAGTCATTATTATCGGGAATGAACGTTTTTAAGGATGAGCATAGACTAATTCGCTTACAGTCGCGTATTAGTAATAGAAATGACCTAGAGTATTTTCGGTTTCCTATAGTTTTACCGGCAAAACATTTTTTAGTGAATAGGTTGTTATTCCGGGAACATGTTAAGTCGTGTCATATGGGAACTCAAGGACTCACGAGTATCGTGCGCGAACGATATTGGATTTTAGGTAGTCGACGGGTGATAAAATCAGCCATCATTAAGTGTGTCGTCTGCAAAAGGCATAATGCGAAGCCATTCGGGGCAAGTGCGGCGCCGTTACCAGTAGATCGCCTCCGGGACGCGGTCGCATTCGAAACGACGGGCGTAGATTTTGCGGGACCGCTTTACCTAGCCACCGGAGGAAAAGCATGGATATGTCTTTTTACGTGTGCCGTATATCGTGCTGTACATGTCGAACTTTGCACCTCGTTGTCAGTCGCCTGCTTCATGCAGGTTCTAAGACGTTTTATTGCTAGACGTGGTCGTCCGAAGACTATATACAGTGATAATGGAACTAACTTTGTCGGAACTGAGAACGTGTTTTCTCGAGTAGACTTTCAAAAAATAGCTGAGAACAGTATTAATGAGCGGATCCAGTGGCGGTTTAACCCCCCGACAGCTGCGTGGTGGGGTGGTTTTTGGGAAAGGGTTTTTGCCTCGTGGGCATGTTGAAGCAACTGTTGCGTAAAGTATTGGGACGTGCTTCACTGGATTATGAAAGCCTATTGACTGTCTTATGTGATTGTAAATCCATCATAAATTCTCGACCACTTACCTGTCCCACATCAGATACCACGGAGATGGTACCTTTAACACCACAGATGTTCCTTAGAGATCAGATAGAAGACGGTGTCCCCGATTGTGATGCAGTTAATGGTAGGTCTCTATCTAGAAAAATTTTGCACAGGCAAAGATTGTTAGAAGATCTTCGACGAAGATTTCGGAATGAATATCTAGGTCAGTTAAAATTATGGCCGAAAAAGAATTTTAAACACCAAGTCAAAGTAGGAGATGTAGTATTCGTAGGAAACGACCAGGACAAGCGTGCTAATTGGCCTCTTGGTCGTGTAACTGATACTATTCCCGGTAGAGATGGTCAAATTTGGCTTGTTAGGATTTCTACAGAAAGAGGTCAATTTTTAAGACCAATTCAGCGTATCTACCCCATGGAGTGCCCAGCAGATTTTTCTCAGACGCTAGGCAATGACCGAACGGACAACACGGGAGAGACCGAAGACAGATGATCTCGTTTAAGTTTATGTGAAGGCGCGGAAGTGAGTGAGGAGTCTGAAAGCAGAGTACCCGAAACGAAAAAAATTGTTACGCGAAGTGGGCGCAGCGTCAAAACTCCTGTGCGATACGCTAACGAGTAGATTTAGTTTTTGCTTAATTATATTTCGAATTTTGTCTGTTATGGTTTTATGTTATTTGCTGTAGTTTTGTTTACTTTTGTGCCAATATTAATATTGTGAGCCATGTTTACTTTTGTAAAATGCCTCAGGTGGGAGGATGTCTCAGCCATTTGATAATTATTTTGTTTGTATACCGCTTTGAATGCTGAAGTTACAAAATCTCTTATTAAAATTCAAAGAAAGCTTTAGCTATAAAACCTTTTTAAATCATAACAATCTTTCCACTTGTCGGCAATAATTTTTATATTTTATCGTCATCACTTCAATTTATTTTGTTTATTTTAACGCGTAAGTGGTGTAATAAAAATTGATGAGGTTCTTACAGTCAACTAATACTCTGAGCGCTGAACGGTCGTTGTATCCGTGGCGTAATATTTTTTAATTTTGTGTATGGATAGATTGATGCTTATAAGTGATAATTTTGTTACATCATTTTTTAAAAGCACGCGATATGTTTTGTTGGGAACTGGCAAATATAGATTTTCAATAATTTTGAAGTTTAATTTTGTAATATACGAACCGTGTATTTTATACGCAAATTCGGGTAGAATTGCGATGGTACACACTTGACAAATATTAAACTCAAGAATTTGTGACGATCTCTAATCTCCAGCTGTTTCTCAAACATTCTAAGGGTTGGGGGGTTGTGGCAAGGAGCTTGAAGAGAATAAAACTCCTATTGATATTTCTATTGAAAATTAAAAACCTGTAAGGTTGGACCAATTTTTCAGAGTATCTAAAATGTTTTTGACTATATCATTGATTGCTACTAGAAAGAATGTTGGAGTGAGTATAGATCCTTGGGATGTACCATTTTCCAAACCATAAATATTTAACAAAATATTTATTTTCCTTGAAAAGATGTGTTGTGTAAAAAGTTTTGAAGACAAGGCAATGACCTTGAATATTCCATTTATAAAGTTGTCTCAAAATGTGTACTTTTATTTTATTTATCGAAATACACCATAGATATATCCCAGATTGGTAAATCGATCAACCAAGATTCAGAGTATTTAATATCCGTATAAAAAACATCCAGAAAATGAGTGTTAAAATTTTGAAGTATGGATTTAATTTATTATTAATATTATGCTTTTTTAAATGCACGTTCTAAATAAAAACATAAAGCAACACATTTTGGGTTTGTAGCAAGAGCTTTGTGTCTCATATTCCAAGTCTAAAATGAATTTTCTAAAACTCTTAGAGCCTGAAGTTAACCATATTTTCTAGTAATTTGCATGCTGTCGATGTCAGGGACAGGGGTCGATATGATTCTGGGTCACATTTTTTAGGTTTATCAGTGTTTAGGAGAGGAATGACTATTGCCTGTGACCAAATAGCTGGCCATTGGTGGTTAAGACAATTTTTTTAAAATATGTTTAAGAGATACGTTATGGCCGAAACATGCAGATCTTTCACAAATGCTGAAAAAATATCATCAGGTCCAGAACTAAAATCCCTCAAGTCAAGAAGAGATAAGTTTACCTTTTAAAAAAAGTTTGGATGGTTTAAGGAATTATTTCGTACTTCAAACGGATGAATGGGGTTTGTTCGTACTGTTAATTCGATGAGTGGCTTTGATGGATTCTCGCAAAAATGTTTGCAATATCACTGTTCGATGTTATGAAATTATTATTTTCTTTTAAACCCGTAAAATTGTGTTAAGTATGTAAACCAGATATTTTTCCACTTTGTTCCAGACACCAGAGCAGTTTAGCTTTTTAAATTTTACTTTATTTTGGGGTGTTTTATGATTTTTCTATCGGATTAGGGCTGATTTACTTTTATCAACGTTTATTCTACAATGGTACAGGACACCAACCGTTAACAGACTGAAATTTACCAATAAATTTCATGGCAGTGTTTAAGATAAGTTGATTAAACTGCTCTATAGTTGAGTTAATATCGTCTGTTACAGACGTTCCAGTTAATTTCCAGACAGGAAATATTAGTATAGATATATTCGGAGAATTTTTACCAATTTGCATTTTTTATTCTCCACTTAGATAGGAATATGGGACCTGGTGAGGAGGAATTATGGATCCTAATAAGGATTTGAAAATGGTCACTGCCATCTGTATAGACTTGTGCACCCCAACTGAGGCAATGCGCCAAATTTGGGTTGCAGAGAGTTAAATCGATGCATGAGAAATATCCTGTTGAAATATTGAATCCTGTAGGGCTACCGTCATTAAGAAAATTTATATTAAGTTAATCTAAGATATCGGCAATACTTGTGCCTCTAGCAGTTGTGTGATCTGAAACCGTTATTATGTTGTGAGCATTAAAGTGGCCTACAATTATACGAGGACGTGGAAATTGATCTCATAACGTGCAAAGGCTATCAGAATTTATTGGTATCACAAGGAAGGTACACATTGCAAATAGACACTAAACTGGTAGTTGTAATTCTGACAACGACAGCCTCCAAATCACTAACTATTGGAATTTGCACAGGTACGGTCTTTGCGGAAACAAGTGAAATGTTTAGAATTGTACAGTTGATTGGTCTTTAAGTTTGTCTTCTTTAAACAAATAATATCCGGAAAATATTTAGACATAAGAAGCTGTAGCATAGGGAGACAATGGAAAAATCCATCAATGTTCTATTGAAGAATGTTGTTAACAAATTCGGAGTTGGAGGATACTGAAGGATTGTCTAGAGAAAAGTCACTGTCTAAATCAGATATATCTTTCCCTAAATGATTGAGTAGTTTCTTTTGAAGTTTTGTAAATTTTGTTTTTGTTTATCTATCATTTGCATATTGCATTTTAAAAGATGGAGTAAAGCAACCATTTTTTTTTGAACCTATTCTCTATCCTTCCATTGTTGGATATAGGTCTCCCCCAGTTCTCCATCTTTCCCTATCTTGAGCTGTTCTCTGCCATGTGGGACCTCCTTGTTTCCTGATGTCATCTTTCCACCTCATCTGTGGTCTGCCTCTTGATCTCTTTGCATCGTATGGACGCCACTTTCCGATGGCATTGTTCCATCGACCGTCTTGGAGACGTTCATTGTGTCCAGCCCATTTCCATTTCAGTTTTGCTGCTTGTTCTATCGCGTCTACTGTCTTTGTTCTGGTTCTGATCCACTGGTTACGTTTTCTATCTCTAAGAGATACACCCAACATTTGCCTCTCCGTCTCTCCATCAAAGCAACCATATCAGTCGTAAATTCTTTGACGACGTTAATAGTGTCAGGCGAGCATTAAGACATTATCAATCAAGGACAATTGATGGTATTTTAAAACGAAAGATGGTATATGATTAGCAATACAATTTTCAAAAGATTTTCGTATAGATGGATATTTAGGTGAGAGCGAATTTTTTAATTTAGAAGATTTGGGTTTTGTAAACAGATTTTGTAATTAATTTCTGAATCTGTAGGAGGAATGATCTCACCAAAGCTGTGTTTTTTGGGGTATTATCAGTTTTTATTTAGATTCTGTCGTTTTATTACCTTTGGAAGTACTGGAGCAAATTCATAAGTAGTGACAGAAGTCGAGCTTGAAGTTTTATTTTGTAAGATTGACTGACAGTTATTTCAGAAATATGTGGTAATGTATCTGTTTTATCAGAGTTTTCTGCAATTTTATCTAATGGGAGAGGTGCTGATAGGATAGAAGATATTGCTCCTGAAGTTTGTAAAAAGGGTACTCCGAATGAGGTTAATTGAAAGTGTTCTTATAACTAGGACTATAGATAATTTCTTGGTTATGAAGATTTGCAGGTGAGCTTACAATTGGAGCATTCCTGAGATTTGTAAGACACTGGCTAACGATATATTCTGAAGCTTTGCATTTAAAGCAGATTAGACTATCCTGAGAACTGAAGATTCTGTATTAAGTATTTTCGTAATTTACTGTAAACGAATCAGGTACGACAAACTCATATGAACTGACATAGACTTGGCTTCTGAAACATCCTAAGAAAAGAAATCGGTGAAATCATATAAGTCTCAGCTGGTGTTATAGGTCGACGTACCTTTATAATTTGATCTTGAACCTCCATTGAACCGTGGGAATTAATACATCCTCTAACATTCGGGTACTATAGATAAAGTCACGTTCAGATGGCAGTGTACGGATATAGGATAACAGCGTTGCCAATTCTACTGCCATTGTAAGTTTTGCTACTTTTGTAAAATAAGCAGGGCCAAACTCACGGTAAACTAAGATATGTTTAGGTAAGCTAAAGTTGTTAATAGAAAATTCGTGAATGAAATAAATGGTAATAAATCCTAAAATGCTTTTATACATAATACCGCAGTTAATAGGGAAAAAAATATGAAAAATATTCTACAGGTTTTTTAATGTTCTAAACGGTAGATAAGGGATAACTGATGATAATTCCTTGAAGAATTACAGCCAATTTTGCTTTGTTTATTTTTTAAAGAAAGATGAAGTTTGGAAAAAATCATTTTTTTTGTCTATTTTGTTCCTCGTGCATTTTAGGGAAAAATGTTTCAAATAAATGTTGCAGATCTTAAAAAGTTTTTTAATTTTTTAGTTTGTAAATTAAAATACATAAACAAATGACTGAGATAATTGCAAAAAAACCCTAATTGAGGCCACTAGAACACAAGGGTGTAAATGCAGTTGCTTATCACTTAGCAACTGATATCTAACAACAGGCACGTACTTTTGGCTTCAAACTTTCTACATTAACAACAATAACACCATCAAAAATTACATGTCATTGAAAACATGCTGAAAACTGAAAAAGTGCTACCTAGGTTTTTAAATTTATATCGAACTTTGAACAAAGATTTTTCAAAACTTTGTTTTTGGCACTTACACCCCTTGTGTTCTAGGGGCCTCAATTGTGCACTAATTTATTAAATGTTCATAACTTTATTTTTTGCATAATGACGTCTAATATAACTACTTGAAATAATGTCGACTAATGAGTTATTTAAGTGTGCTACATTTCAACCAGATCAACTAAATATTTTATTACCTTTACTGAGAAAAGAATACCCCTGAAAAACAATTTTCAATCATCTTTATTTTCATAATCTAGTTCATCTTCAGAGTCATCGTTTAATAAAATTCCAATAGGTTCAATGTCATCTTGAATGTTGTCTACTGTCCAAAAATTATTCTCCAATTTTATAACATGGTTGACGTAATTTTTCCAATGTCCATTGTTCTGTACTTTATCATAACCTTCATAAATCAATGTTTTAACGTCGTTTTGTTTGAAACTTGAATTCTTAGAGGACACGTACCGTTTCTCTTCACTCCACACCATTTCTATTGGGTTCAGTTCACAGTGATAAGACGGAAGTCTTAAGATATGTACATCTACGCGGCATTGTTCGTCACTGTGATTCCTGTATTTTTCACCAATACAATCAATTTTGTATTTGTCATAAATATTTTTAAATACATTAGCAGTTTCCAGAAGTTCATTTTTTAAGTAATCTTCTTCAAAATAAATGTCCTTTTCATAGAGCCACT
Organism: Diabrotica balteata; assembly: GCA_918026665.1. Classification (NCBI taxonomy): domain Eukaryota; kingdom Metazoa; phylum Arthropoda; class Insecta; order Coleoptera; family Chrysomelidae; genus Diabrotica; species Diabrotica balteata. Next base: position 90,416,425 of record OU898278.1, on the reverse strand, counting down.
CCTTAATTTGACGTTTCACCCAATATTGTTTGGAAAAATTTAATTTCCTAGAGTGATAAGATGCATTGTCCAAGATAATGACATTCTTTTTATTTTTTGGGAGATTCGGTATTAACATCTCTTCAACCATTTTTCAAATAGATCTCCGTCCATCTCTTCATGGTAATGTTCAGCACCTTTTTTGGCAAGAAAAGTGATGTCAGCACCTTCAACAAATCCGTCTGTTTCCTGCATGGACTAAAACAAATCTTGGTCCTTTTCCGGTCGGAGTTTTTAAACCTGTGGTAAGTCCATTTACGAAAGCCTGTCGGCTATTTTTTATTGTTGTATCTTGCCATACTTGCCCATTGGTTATTCCAGTATTAACCCATGATTCGTCCATATAAATGATATTGGCTCCTTCGTTCCTCAGTTTCTTTATTTCCCGGAGATAGTGACGCCTCCAAGCGACTATTTCTTGTTTTTCTATTAATATTGAATTTCTACCTTGTTTGCCATATATAAAACCCATGTCGTGCAATAGTCTTCTCAACGTACTCTTGGAAAAATTCGGAAGATTTTTCTTCATTTGCTTAATTTTTTCTAGTACTACGTCAAGGGTTGGAGGAATATTGTCCATAAAAAAACCGTGCACTACTTGTCTTATTCTAGACCGAGTTGCTTCATCATATCTATTCTCACGACTATTCAAATAACCGGTTCTTTTTTTTTCTTATAGGAGTTACGAGTGGACCATTTTTACTTTTACTTCTATATCGGAATATCGTTCGCTCAGAGACTCCAGTCATAGCAGAAACTTCCCGCACTATTGTTGATACACTTTTATCATTATTACTGTTTGATAAATAGTTAAAAACATTTAACACTATTTTTTTGCATTCACTATTTAACAAATTACCGTTTTTGAATTTTATTACAGTCGCGGCCATTTTGACACTGACACGACACAAACGTCTGATATCAACTGAAAATTCTTTTAATGACTCTCAAGTATTTACCTGAATTTATAATTGCTGGCATTAGACAATAATTTTGAATTTATAATTAGGTATATTTTTTTAATTCTAAATTATTTTTTAATGTCTGTAACTGTAAATGCAGGTAGAGAAAGTGTGTCATTAAAAGGACATTAAGATCAAAAACGGATTATACAAATAATTATTTTATTTCCACGAATTGTAAACAATTTTGAACAGAAGATATAATTCCGAAAAGACCAGATTTCCGAAATATAACTTTCTATTTTTAAAATATCAACAGAAAAATTATATAATTAAAAAAATGTAGTATATTTCCGTTTCACATTCATAAATATTTCAGAAATTATAATTCTTTTATAGGAGCCGGCCCATAACGTACGATTGTAGGTACGATTAAAAACTGACAACAATGTAGTTATTTCTGGCATATAGAAAGTACAGGCCTATCTCTGTAACGCTGCCATCTGAATGTGAATTTATCTATAGATAGATATATGCAAATTATATTATTTGATAAACGGGAACAAAAAAAATATTTTTGGGTCCTATTATGCTTCCTAAAAGGATAAGATAATCCTTTAAACGAACTCCATCAATTGCGCTGAAAATTATAGCCTGATCTTTTTTTTTGGAAATTGCTGCTGAGCTAAATCTGTGGAATATGACTTAACGGTGATAGAACGCTTTGAATAGGGATGGAAATTGACTCATTATTTGACTCCATGGTTATCTTGGACAGTGGGACTGAAATTCTAGGTGCTGACCTGTCCAGTTGCTGATTACCACGGATTGCACACCTCGTATCGATACGAAGTTTTAAGGTTATTTAAATTGTAAATCGAAACCAATTTGATTTGCGACTTAATAAATATTTGCAAATGACTTACAGTTTATCAGCTAATTATTGCATTATAACTTAACTAAAGACTATGTAAATCCCACCGTAAATTGCAAATTTTTCACAATATTTATTGAAGTAGAGTTTCTTACAGTTTTACTGTATTTTGCGCAAAATTTGATGGTCTAGTGGTATCTTCAAACAAGGCACGACTCAAAACGAAAATATTTTTATTTGAAAATCAAACATTTTTAAAAGAAAATTTAATAAATACAACATATACAATAAATGGAATAACGTTTTTAAAATACAACATTCTCTCAGTTTGATTGGTACAAATTAGATATACTTATTATCTTTTGGAGATATATAAATGATATATTACAACTAAGGATTTACACCTAATACATTATATCTCACAATTACACACTAACACGTAATAAGGTTATCGTTAGTAGTCAATTTCTCTGTATTTACATCTTTCTCTTCTTTATTCACTATTATCTCTATGTTACTAACTTCTTCGTTTTTCCTATTTTGGTCTTCTATTTCCTTAAATAAGTCGTCTTTCATGTTAGGTAGAAATTTCCCTATCCTTTCCCAAGTAGCATTCCACAAAATGTTCTTTCCATCGGGACCGTCAAAAACTTTAGCAGAATCCATCACCAAAAGCATATTTTTTAAACTTTCTGGAATGGCTTCGTAAAGAAGTTCACTTTTATCTGCATGCATATATTTATCCATAAAGTCTAAAACCACTAACCAAAGATTAAAGAAACTGGGAAGTGCTAATAGAGGAGTCAAGTGATGTAGAAACACTTTAGACAACACAGTTGCTACCCTTATCCTAGTTTCTTCCATGGATATGGCATCTTTAGGACTTATTGACTGTAACAGGTAACTAAGTAAAGGAAATAGTACTCTTTGGAAACATTGCTCCCATTCTGACCCACTCAAAGTTTGTAAATCATGGACTAACAGCGCTCTCTGCAGGTACGTTATAGCACTCATTCTTACAGGCCTTCTCGTATCACAGCACAGTCTTGCTATACCTTGCAAAAGAGGGCACCAGCCTTGCGTCCAAAGAGAAGTTTCTTGCGATATTTCCCCACCTTCTTCAGCCCACCATTTGAATATCTGAGCCGTTCGCGTATGTAAAGTATGCATTAAATCTAACAACTGTATTGATATTTGGTGATAACCACTTGGAATGTTTTCGTCGTCACTATCTTCCTCATCGGGACTACTCGTTGGACTTTTTCTACTTCTAGACCTATCCAAAGTTTTTTTCCTAGACCTAGAATCTCGCAATCTTTTGAAATTAGAACCGTGTAAGCTAGCTTCTACAAAAGTCCTTATGCAATGAACACAAACGTCAAAATTGTAAGGAGTAATGTGGGCGACATCTCGTACTAGAAACGCAAGACTTTCGCAGCACTTCATCATACTTCTGGGGTCATGGCTTCCAAGGTTCTTCTCTAAAGCTAGGCCGTATTGGGTTGGAGGGACGGTGCGGCCCATAACGGGTTGAATCTCACCTTCGTTGCCGACCAAAATCCATCCACCTGGAATCGAAATTTCTTTTATATTAAACGTACGGATATATCTATTGTTTAGTTAAAACTATTAGATCATAAGTAAATGCCCTATAAACAACATACTGATTTCCCTATCCTTTCCCAAGTAGCATTCCACGGGATAACGTACGGATATATCTATTGTTTAGTTAAAACTATTAAATCATAAGTAAATGCCCTATAAACAACATACTAGGAAATAGCTAGTGTTTAGAAAATAACGTGTTTGCGTAAAAATTTGATAGATAGTGCATGACAAAAATAATTCTTTTGACTTACGTAAGTTTCAAAACCCTAAATTCCATATGTTTTGGGAATAAACCACAATAACTAAACTAGGTTATTTTTGCTAATCGCTAAAAAGAAACGATCAAAGAAAACGAGTTCCAAGTCAGAAATCGTTCTTCAATTTTTAGGTAGGTGTGATTAACAACAGATTTATACAGCTTGAAATGACCATTGAACAATGCATAAACTGACTGGAATGGTGTCTCTAACATGAGTGCCGGGCCATGGAGTCCAACGGTATGAACTAGCAGACTCGCTGCGGCAAAAAAGTGGTATGAACAAATAAAGCTAAAACGAAGCTTTGAATGTGAAGGGGGCCAAAAAAATATGAAGAAAATCGCAAAAATGACAGGTGGTCTTTGTTATAGTTTAATATACCTTGTCAAATGAGAGCTCAAGACGGTCACAGAAGTGATAACTGGACACTAAGGTCAACTGAAGAAACAACTCTACAACATAGGTACGGTGAATAAACAATGATACCAGAAACGCGAAAATGAGATGAATTTGCCATACATGACTTTTGTTAATGTAAAATTCTTTAGTGGCATAAGGCACATACACGGCCAAACACGTCAAGTGGTAGGAGAAATTGTTCCTCAAGAAAGTTGCTAGCTTTTATCAAGAGCAAAGGAGTTCTTAAAGGACAATTTTGAGACAAAGACCAAGTGACAGAAACAAGAGGGTATCGCCTAAATACGAAGTAGAAAGAGATTGGTATGAGATATTCTTGCTTAGTATGTTAATGAATTTTGAGCTTCTTTTGGAGACTGACGATTATGTATACTAGTAAAATATTACAAAAAGAGGCTATTTAGCCTATCTGCAACTATTGTTGAAGACGGAGGGGTATGGCAAAGGGATCATGCTACATTTATCTCTTCATTTGCTGGTTGTTGAGAAGGTTGGCTACCAGGGTGTTTAGTTGGGGTACACACTCAGCCTATTTTGATATTGTTCAAATATTTTTGGCAATCCTCGAAAAAAAAACAAGAATACTAGGAAATACATGCTTCTGCAGAAGTAAAGAAAGCACGAGAATAAGTGATTTATCAAGAAAACTAGAAAGATGAGCAGAACACATTGTAGAACTACTAAACCCAGAGGAAAATATAAATTAAATACAATCACAAACCGGACCAGAGCAAAGAAATAATAAGGCCGAAATAAACGAACCATCAGATCAGGAGATAGAGGAAATAATAAAGCAGCCGAAGAATAACAACAGGTAAAACAGCAGAAATATTCAACGAAGCTACTACTCAAACGAATAACCAACCTAATAAAATGTATTTGGAAAAATGAGAAATTACACAAGGCTGGAAAAATGCCTATGCCAAAATTATAGAGGAGTTGCTTTATTACATGTAGCATATAAGATATTGGCTTTATTAATAAGAAACCGAGTAACAAAATATGAATCTGAAAGAATAGGTAAATACCAGAGAGTTTAGAAGAGGTAGATCTACAATTGATCAGATTCGAAGGATGAAGCAAATATTGCACAACAGCTTCGAATAAAACCTAGGTTTGCACATTCTGTTTATTGACTAAGCAGACATAAGACTCAATCGATAGAGAAAAACTATAAGAAGCGATGGATCAGTTAAAAAAGCCTACCAAACTTATTATTAAGTTAGTGGAAATGACCTTAAAAGAAACGCTAAATAATGTGATTCTGGAAAGAAGGTTATTAGAGACTTTTACGGTAAGGAAAGGATTAAGACAAGAAGATCCACTGTCCACAACTTTCTTTCTTTAATTATTAAACAATATTAAAAAAGTTTGGACTCTGTATAAACGAAAATATTACAAAATATTTTGAAATGGGAACAAAGAAAATAATAATAATAAGAGCCCGAAGATAATCTAAGAATAAGTAGCGGAAGTAGAGTACTGTTTTGAAAAACTGGATCAATTCGAATACTTTGGAGTGCGATTACAAATAGAGCCGAAGAAGGTACTGAAATAGAAAAAATAATTACTAAAAGTAGTAAAGCTGCAGGAGCACTAAACAAAACGATCAAATCTAAGTTAATATCCAGGAATACAAAAATCAAGATTTACAAAACGACTGTGCAACCTTCGGTTATGTATGGCAGGAACACTCAAGATGAAAATAGTCACTTCCCACCTCACGTTACCTTACCGTAATTGGCGTTTGCAACAGATTACAAATGTGGACAAATTTAATAAAGAAAGAAACATTTACATGCCATTTATGATACTGAAGAGGCATATTATTATCGAGGGAATTCTTGTACCGAGTTCTGAATAAGACGGAAAGATTAAACGTATGTGTGAATGAGAAAATTTGAAATCATTAGATCTTTAGAAAGGTTCTGAAGCTGTTTTCTTGTCGTTTATCTAAGTTAAATACTATGTTTATATGGAGCAAAGCCACAATTGATTGTACCGAAAATTACATTTTATAATTTTTATTTGACTTTCGATTGGTTATAATAACCGCCAAACAATTATTGGTTATAATAAGAACTCACTATTTTGGAATAATCACTATTTTGGAATAATTTTTTTTTTGAAAAATATTTCCAGAGTGGAAATCTAAACGTCAAATAATACTTATAAAATATAATTTTCATTACAATCAATTGTGGTTTATTCCCATATAAACATAATATTTAACATTAGATCTCTATAATAAATCCATTTTTATTCATACTGGTATTGGATAAGTTAACAAAGTTATCGTATTCAAAACAAGAAATACAAAAAGCCAAGGAAATATTCAGCGAACTCCTCTGGAAAGATCGATTTACTACTTTTCAGGAACATTGTTGATTTCTGTACTTCTGGATTAGGATTATGTAAATAAAGAATGGCACCGGTGATAGTTCAAGTATTCGGTATGGTTCATAGATTATTTTTGAGTTTGCTCAAATCATGTGCTGATGATATGCATTTGAACATGGAATTACGAAACTAAATGAGATGCCAATAACTTTGATGGCCATGAATATACAAATTAGACGGTTATTAACGAAGAAAGTTCGAAAGGAATGGTAATTTCATTTTACGTTTATATTATTATATTATAATAAACTATCTACCTGTATTTGGAGTTCCAACAGGCGAAGTTACGACACTCACAGGACTTTGTGATCTCTGGGTATTATCTTTCGGACTCTTTCTTCCTTCTGAATCTGAAAGCGTGCCTTCTTCCTCGTGGTTATCGGAAGTTTCACCATCAGATTTATTTTTCAATTCTGTTTCTTCGGCTAAAACGAAAATACATAAATTTAAAATTGAGATTTTTATTTCGTTCAATAAAGCTTAACGAGTAAAAAAGAAATATTCTGAACTAAACATATTTGAACTGTTGAAGTGAATATATCGTCCTTTTATTGAACCATATTGAAGTTAGCATCTTGCATAATTTCTGAAGTAGCTACTTTTTATAAAGACAAAAGAAATTTGTAAAATTTTTATTTTCAGTAGTGCTCTGAAGCTATTTTCTCCGTCAGAAAAAATCATAGCATGTAATTCATCTTTATATATATATATATATATATATATATTATATATATATATATATATATATATATATATATATATATATATATAAACCTCATAATACTCCGACATGGTAAGTATTGTTTGTAATTTAAAAAATATAAATGATGTATCTTCGATATGTTACTTACTTACTTACTAATAGTGGTATTTTCCGTTTATTAACTTTCTCTTTTAATATGGGTAGCCATATCCTACTGCATTCTGTCGAGGAATTTGCGACACAATTGGTCTCATTTAGCATAATCAGAGCCGCTTCTTTGATTTTTCTCTTTTTACCATGTTTCTTTTAGGAATATACTTGAATCATTCCATCACATCATTCAAATGGAATTTAAATTCAAAATGAATATAGGATTCAATGGAATGATTCCAGTATAGTCCTAAAAGAAACAGTTGTGTGACCAATTGTGTCACAAATTTCAAAGAGAATTCATTCTCTCTCCTGATGCCAACCAATATGTAACTTCGTCACTTTTTAAAAAAATTAAAATATCCTTGTGTCGTGTTGTGTTAATGTATCAGCTAATGTTTATGGCATTCACCATATATTGTTGGATAGACCAAATTTGACGAAATACCCTTGAAGATGCTCTAGGAGCGAAAGTACTTGGGCAAGATTTAATAAATAAACTGTGCTCGATATCTTCCTTTTATTGATTAAAATTAATATGTTTGTGCCCTTCTTACCTTTTTTTACCTTTGGCGTCGTATACCTTTTTTACTAGTCTTTCGTCATTGATTCAGTGTATATGACAAAACCGCCCAAGTTGCCTCTCACTTATAATAGTTTCTATTAGTTTCGTAGCTAAATTTGCTATTACCGTGGTGTTTAGTATCACTGTTTTGGGAACCATTCAGTTTTTTGTAAAATCTCATTTCCGTAGTAGTAACTTTTCTTTTGTTGTTATTTTATAATACCCAAGACTCAGTTCCATATATTATTGAGGGTTTCTGATATACTTGAGTTTTCACTTTCTTATGTATCTCTTTCTTTCCAAAGTTCGGTCTTCATAAGGTATTAAATAGTTTTCCGAAAAAAACCTTATTTTTCTTTTTTGAGGTTGTCATTACCATCTTCTAATTTCCTTACTAGCATATTTTCTTATTTTTTCTTACATTTCGTTGTTCATCAACTAGCCTCTAACGTCCACTGCTGAACTCTCGCATGCTTTTCCACTTAGTCCGATTTTGCGCCATCTGAATCCAATTTGTAGTCACTCTTTTTATGTCATCTGTCCATCTCGTTGGGGGTCGACCTCCATTTCTGTAAGCTTGTATTCGGGGTCTCCATTCCAAAATTCTTTTTGTCCACCGGTCATCAACTGATCTTGCTACATGACCTACCCAGTTCCACTTTAGTGTTGTTATCCTTTCAATAACGTCTGCTACTCCTGATCTTTTGCGTATAGTAGCATTGGGTATTCTATCACGTAGAGAAATCCCTAACATAATTCTCTCCATTGCTCTTTCCGGAACTTGTAGTTTACTCACTGTTGTTCTTGTGAGCGTTAGGGTTTCTGCGCCGTAGGTCATCACTAGCAAAATACATTGATTAAATACTTTTCTTTTCAGACACATTGGAATCTTAGACCTAAAAATATCCTTCATCCTTCCAAATGCAGCCCAAGCGAGGTTTATTCTTCTTTTCAGCTCGATTGTTTGGTTGTCTCGACTTATTCTGATCTCATGGCCTAAGTATTTATAGGAGTCAACTGGCTCAATATCTTATTTCGTTGTTACTTCATCTATAATTAGTGAGAACACTAGTGGCTTAAGTACGCATCCATGTTATACTTTTGTCTCGAACTATGTAGATTGTTCTTCTTATACTATCCTTTTTTAAACATTTTCAGATACGTATAAACAAACGAACATTTACTTTTAATCATCTTATTCTGTCATTTTCTAACGAAAGTTGGCGATCACTTATTTAAACACTTCCCTAAACCTCAATCTTATTTCTTCTTCAAGTTACACTCCTATCGGAGATTGGAAATCATTCTGGCAATTATAATTTTATTGGTTACTCGCCTGAATAGTTCAATTGAACTGCATCCAAACCATTCACGGAGATTACGTAGCCACGAGATTTTACGTCTTCCTACGCTTCTTCTACCTTTGATTTTACCCTGCATTATATTCCTTAGTAGTTCGTACTTTTCACCTCTCATTATGTGCCCCAAGTATTCCAATTTCCTGATTTTTATGGAATTTAAAACTTCGCATTGTTTTCCTAGTTGTTCGAGAACTTGTTCGTTTGTTTTGCGATCCATCCATATTTTCAAAATACGTCGGTAACACCACATTTCGAATGCTTCTAGGTTTTTAATGTTGGAGTTTTTAAGTGCCCAAGCTTCAACTCCATACAAAAGGATAGAGAAAATATAACATCGAAGCATTCTTATCCGGAGCGATATATTGATATCGTGATTACAAAAAAGTTTTCTCATTCTATTAAAAGTTGACCGCGCAATTTCAATGCGGCATCTTATTTCTTTTGTCTGATCAGTATCTTCTGTGATCCATGCTCCAAGGTATTTGTACAAAGATATTTGTTCAATTTCTGTATTATCTAGTCCTAGCTTAACTTTGATGTTTTGTGCTTTTGTAAATACCATGAAATACACCCTTGGCGGACCCCACGGCGAATCTGGATATCCTTGGTCAGTTCGTTTTCAACTTTCACTTTTGCTGTTTGATTCCAATAGAGGTTACAGATGATTCTAATGTCTCTACTGTCTATGTTTTTATTTAATAAAATTTCTTTAAGTCGATTATGCTACACTCTGTCAAATGCCTTCTCAAAATCAATGAAACAGGCATATACTTCCTGATTAATATCTAAGAATCTCTGCGAAAGAACACTTAATGCAAACAGTGCATGTCGTGTTCCCAGTCCTTTCCTAAATCCCATTTGTGTATTACTTATGCCTTCATCAAATTTCTTATGTATTCTATTGTGAATTACTTTTAAAAACAATTTCAAGACATGACTCATTAGGGCTATGGTGCGATGTTCATTGCACTCCTTTGCATTGGCTTTTTTGGGAAGCAGTATGAATGTTGATTGGAGCCATTCTTTAGGTATTATACCTGTTCTATATATGGTATTGAATAGATCCAAAAGAAGATCAATAGATTCAGATTCAATATACTCATAGATTCAATAGACTCAATAGACTCAATCTTATAGCCATACTCAATTTCTTATTTGTAAACATTGACTTGTATTTTATAAATCCTTTTCAATTTCAATTCTGACTTTTATCTCCTGATCTTGATCAAGCTGCGAGTTTATAATTGCTCCAAAGTATTTATACTTGTCGATCCTCTCTAACGATGTACCTTTCAATGTCAGATGTATGTTGCCATAGGAATTTTCGAGATGTATTTCACCATGTATTTAGTTTTATCTATATTCATTTGTAGTCCCATCTTTTTGCTTTTTCTGTTAATGATTTCTACAATAATTTGTAAATCGTCTATATTTTCTGCCATGATTGGGGTATCGTCTGCAAATCTTATGTTATTAATGATGCCCCCTACAATGCTTACACCTTCAGTTCTTTCCCATAGTGCCTAATGAAGTATTAGTTGGGAGTGCACATTAAATAATTGTGGCGACAGCCCACACCCCTGTCTGACTCCTCTTTGAATTTGTACTTGGTTTTTCTCACTATCTTCCTCCCGTACGACCACTGCGCTGTTTGATTGTAGTATAGATTTTTGATTAAATTAATATAATAATTAAGAATTTGCTTCCACTAATCGATATGAAATTTTTCTTCTTTTACATTCAAAAATGAATAGAAAAGAAGTACAATACAATTACTATATAATGTATAGAGTAAGTGGTATACAATATACATAATTGTCATTAAAAGTAAAACACATTCTTGATACCCAGAAAATCTTACCTGAACTAACAGGCTTAGGTGGTTGAGCTCCTGCTCCAACACATTCCAAAAGCGTGAAAATAATTGTCCAGTCGGTGTTGGTGTGAATGTTCTGTGCGGACGTTTTCAGAAGCTCATATAAACCAAATGATATTTGCCGTGATATCCTAGAAAGGGTACTGCTTTTTAAAAGCAGTAGCATTCTTAAAGACTGAAGAACTATATGACTCATTTCTTCATTTCTCATCAGACGGATTGCAATACGCAATAGCCCTATAAAAAATAACTACTATTAACAAAAAAAAAGTCAAAGGAATTATTATAATAAAAGGTTGGTTGTATTAGATGCAAATCAACAAGTGTTGTACATCATCAGTTGAATGCCGTGTATACAGATTCGGCAAGTTTTCAACTACCGTATACATTATTCAGTATGTGGAACAAAGAAAACACTTAATTGTTTGAATAGAAGTGAGAGGCAGTCACCATCTCGAAGGAGTAGGTATGACTTTTAAATAGTGTTGCTATATTTCTGTTACATCTTTCCTTCTAAAATTTTAGTCCGATACATTAGTGTAAAATAATATTTAAATCCACTACAGTTCATTGTAGGATGAAAATTAATATTCATAAAACTCAAATAAAGTAGTCACGTAATTGTTATTTTCTAACCGATTCTATCAATTACTTAATTAGTTAACAAAGAACATTGATTTAAGGAATTTATGTGTGGCAACAACGTATTATTCCTCTGACGAGTTGAAAAATTTTAAGCAACGTCTTCTTTCACAGTGCGAAGCGTATACACCGATACATCCCGGATGGCATTCAGTAATTATCGGACACTGATTGGGAGCGTAGATCTTTGCATAAAATTATTTCATCGCCAACTTTCCGTCGGTAAACGTTAAGAAAAACTCGAACACTGATATTCGAGTTTTAAATGTAATGTTTGTAGATTTTTAGCTGTGGTAGCTAGGAAATAAAACAATAATTAACTTAACAAACATTAACTAAATATAAATATTATTGTTATAAGAAAAAAACCAACTAAAAAATTATTCTAAACAATTAAAATTATAAGGCATTTTTAAAAAAATCTCTAACCAATTAAATGTTCAAACAAACCACCATTTTGCGCTAAACAAAATCCGAATCTATCAATTAAAGCAAGTCTCATTGCATTTAGCTGATTTGATTGTACTTGACTACAAAGTTGAACAACTGTTTCTTCTGCTAAATTGGTGGCTCGTTCGAATTCATGCCGATATAATTTTGATTTTAGCATTCCCCAGAAATAGAAATCAAAAGGTGCTAAATCTGGTGATCTAGGGGGCATTTTATTGTTCCTCGTGTGTACATTAATTGTCCAGGAATTGTTTGTTCCAAATAATTTGTAACTTCGATTGCATTATGTGTTGGGCAACCATCCTGTTGAAACCAAACATCTTCGAAGTTCACCGCAAGGTTTTGAACTGCTGGAATAATGTGATTGCTTAATAAATCTAGATACTTTCGACCATTCAGATTTCCCGTAATAAAAAATGGACCAATTATATTATCGTTATAAATGCCAGTCCACACATTTAATTTCTTTGGGTATTATGTTTTCACAGCAATACTCAAACGTTTATTTTCCCTAGACCAATAGCGGACGACAGATGGATTATGACGTTTATAGATTGTGAATAAAGATTCATCGGAAAACAAAACATTTTTTAAAAAGTTATTGTTCTCATTCGATTTCTCCAACATAGTTTCACAAAATTCCATACGTTTAAAATGATCGTCTCCTATTGCTAATGATAAATCATTAGCAATATGCACCGACTCTCTCTCCGCCATTGACTCAATCAGAAATGTATACTCCATACATCCCATTGTACAGCGCATCCACAGTATCTGCCAACAACAGTCAAGAAATGATGTTTCAGTAACTATCATCTGGATACCATCCCATGTTGGTATCAATGGAAATGAGAACGCTGATCATGCAGCAAAATTGGCCCGCTCCTTAGAAAATATGGAAAACATACAACTTTACCAAGACCTAAAGGCCAGTATCAAAAACAACGTACTAAGCACTTGGCAAACACAGTGGAACATGCAAAATACAAAACTACGCACAATTCAACCAACTGTTACCTCCATCACCATGCCTCAAATGAGCAGAAAAGACAATATCATTATTAAAAGGCTTAGAATAGGTCACACTCGTCTTACTCATGGATATCTGATGTCTTCGGAAAACCATCGTCGATGTGAACATTGTAATGAGTCCTTAACAGTCCAACACATATTACTAGAATGTGTACACTACAAACCTCAAAGATACTACTACAACTTTCAAAATAATTTAAGTGATCTACTAGGTTCTACAAACATGTACAGTGCCACAGTTCGTTTTTTAAAATACTGTCACCTTTACTACTTAGTGTAATAATTATATTAGATGTTGTATCATATGTAAACATATTGTAATCAATTTTGTACCAGTGTCAATGGCCAATAGTTGCCGAGACACTTTAATAAATTAAAAAAAAAAGTCTGGAAAAAGTTCTTGGGTGGTTAGCACTTTATAGCAATTGTATCTATTTCTTTTTAAAATATTCCTTACATTTCTTTCCTTTAGGCCAACTTCATCCGCAATTTGTCTACTCGAACAAGGCGTTTCTTCAGCAGTTAAACAAACTTTTGTTTCGATCGTGGTTGATCCCTTGGACGACATTTCGTACAGGTATTTATGCAACCGAAATTCTTAAAGTTTTTAATAATTGATCGTACTGTTTTTTCTGTCGGAATTGGACGATTTTCAAAAGCAGCAATAAATAACTATTATTTCTACAATAGAATGGTTTCCATAATACCATTTCACCATTTGAATCTTTTCCTCTTGAAAATATACGCTTGGCATGTTAATTATTTGTTTTCAACCTTTTACCACTACAGCTAAAAATCAAAGAACTAGACCTTAAACCTGCTGTACAGATAAGCACCGCCTATTCTTTTGAGGAGAAATCGTAGAGAGAGCAAACCGTTTATACTATTTGTCTGTCTATTGAAGTGCGTTATTTATTTAGCTCACGCTGTTGTCGCATATCAATTTCGCAATTCAGTGTTCTTTGTTAATTAATCAAGTAATGATATAATCGTTTAAAAAATAACAATTACATGATTACTTCATGTAAGTTTTGTTGGGGCAATATTAATTTTCATTCTACAATGAACTGTAGTGGATTTAAACATTATGTTACACTCATGTATCTGACTAATGTTTTAGAAAGAATTATGTAACAGAAATTTTGCAACACTGTTTAAAAATTAGTGGATTGTGCCTCAGTCATATTCAAACAATTAAGTGTTATCTTTGTTCTACATACTGAATAACGTATACGGTAGTTGAAACTTGCCAAGTCGGTATATAATAGGGCCGGATATCTCAGGAGGTAGAGTATCTGACTTTCTGTCTGCCTTCTGCTCAGTCAACCATATCTTGCATGACTGCGAGATATTAGATCGCAGCTGACAACACGTTTTAGAGACTACCAAGTGACTCTAAAAGATATGGTACTTATCCAATAGACCTGTACTAGCTGGTACAGGGTTCCAGAATCCTGGAATGGCTACCATGAATAAATAGATGTACAATTATAAGCGTGCAGAGTATGAACGGTTTACAATAGACGGCTTCCATGGAAAATATACTACTTATTAATACATGGTATAAAGTATTTTCCCTAATACCATTGGAACGATTGAGACAATGCAAAAAATATCAAATAGGAAACTAACAGTGTGGGTTTAGGAAAAATTGGTTAACCATGGCTGAACTAAGCATACCGAAGATAGTAATTAATCCAACAAAAGCTTTTGTAGAGGGATCTAGAAGAGCAATAAGGAAGGAAAACTGTCGACCTTCTTCATATTAAATAGTGGCCTCAAATAGGTAGATGGCCTATCCCCAGTCCTCTTTAACATGGCTTTGGATAGCATGGTACGAAAAACAAACTCTCCTGTTTAGAAATGAAGGTTCCCGCATTATACTATCTTTCGCCATGATATGGATATATTGGACAATACAACTATTAGTAGAGCTTCATTAAACTAAAAATGCTGCAAAGGTAATTTGGCCCAAAAAGATAAAAGAAAATATATGGCTATAATAAGAACAGAACTATGACAGAATAGGGCAAAACGTGATAATGAATCAGTAGTTTTGTACAGGTTCTAATTACTAGAAACACTACACAAGAAATTATCAACAAAACACAAGGTGGAAATCTCTGCTGATTTGCGCTACAAAAGACAATGAATAAGTATGAGTATAATAAGGTATGTATGTTAAACATGGACGATGACAAAACAAAATGAGAACCTATTAATGAGTCGCAAAAAGAGGAAAATATGGATCAATTAAGGATAATACCTCACAACAACTCAGAGTGAGAACTAAACGAGAATTGGAAGAATTATATAACCAATCAGATATAGTAAAAATAATAAAGACAGAAAGATTAAGATGGACTAAGATTGACAATGTCAAGAGATAAGATCAGCGTGCTGTACAGCTGGTCTGCGAAGAGAACTCGAATGGAAAGCGACCACTAAAGAGACCAAGAATGCAGTGGAGACTCTTCACTGGAGAGACAATATTGCAGCAGATTTACGCGCACTAAATATGTAACAAGCAGAGGAACTAATGATGGACCATTGCAAGTAGAGGTATGTTGTTGTCAGCGAAAGCCCAGCCCGGGTTGTAGTGCTAGAGAGGAGGAGGACATAGAAGAGCCAGAATATTGGTGTAACAGAGGACAGCCATATATTCTGAATTATAAAGGTATGTGTAAGTTACTTTAAGTACTCATTCCTCCAAGTCAGTCCTGAAAGGTTTGACCTCATCTACCTCATTAGTAGTAACATCAAATAAAAAGTTAGTAAAAAATACATGTAAACAAAATAAAAGAAACTGTAAATGGAGTTAATTCGGAGTATTACAAAGAATCCTCGAATTGAAAATATTTTATAATGAATTCTGTATCAGAACTCAAACTGTTAAAAATGTAAAATGTTTTAACTTACCAATAACAGATCTCTCCAACAAGAACTGGAAATCGAAAACAGATGCATTCATAACTAAAGTGTATATATGATCCCGTACATTTTGCCACACGGTCATCACTCTATCTCTATTTTGTATAACAACTTTGATCAATAACTCCAAAAAGAACACGGTAACGTTATCATTGTAGTCATAAGCCACACTTTCGTGTACATCCGGACCTCTAGATAATTCTATTAAAGTTTTTACGAGTTCAAATAAAGCTTCTTCGTGGAGAAACTTGGAGTCTGTTATCATTTGCTCTAAATTACAGTCTTTTATACATTCTTTAGCAGCATCTATACAGTTTTGCTCTTCTGGGGTGGGTATTTTTGATAAATTTTCTGCGGAAACCATGTATGAGTAAAGAGAACTTAGTAAACCGGTATCCTGCTTCGCCGCAGACGGTGCTTCCTTGTAGACTAGAATTAATTTGCCACTTGGTTCAATAAAGTCTTCTACCTAAAAAGGAAACAAAATGTTTATATAATCGGATGCTGAAAACGGTAAAAAGGAACATAAAGAACAGGTTCGTTACTACCCGTACCATTTGCCTATTGTGTTAGTTTCCTAACTTGGATGACACTTTTGTGATCTAGTCATGGAAAGGTGAACTTACAAACTACTTTTTGTTAAATTCTCTAAGGTCTAGGTCTTATAGAAGTAGAGAACAAAAACATTTTTTATTTTTAGATGTTTTAGCAAAAAGGAAATCAAACGAAAAACTTGGCACGGGCTATACTGAATAGTGACACAGACTGTTACTTAAACTTCTTCTTCGCGTGAATCCTCATGCCTTTCAGTATCGAATTGTTTATTTTAATGCTTGTTGCTTGTCTATGTATTCCAGTTTTTCCGATCTGCACTCATTACCCCAATCTCCTGTCCTCTTCTTTATGCGATTTCGTTTATTCTATCTATCCATTTTTCCTTGGTCTGCCTTTTTGCTTGTCGATGTTCTCTTTGTTTCCATTATCTTCCTAATTAAATATGTTAATGTTTTGGTTTTTTCTCATTTCATGTCTGTATCAGCCCAACTGTTTGATCTCAACTTTTTCTAGTAGAGTTTCTTGATTTATCTGTTGTCTCATTTCTGCCTCTATTTATATTGGTTTTTTAAGCAATCCTTCTAAGGTCCTTTTCCTATTTCTAAGTCTATTTTTCCATCATTAGAAATTATGGTCCGTAGGTAATCATAGTTTCTACTATTTCTAATTCTTTTTCTTTGATTTTGATTATTTTATTCTGTGTTTTGTTTTTATTATTTATTATCATTCTCTTGTTCTTCTCTTCGTGAATTTCCATCTTCATATTTCCCCTCTCTTTTATCCAAATCTGTTAGTCTCTTCAATTGTTTGTAACTGCCTAGTAAAAGAACGATGTCGTCTGCATACATTAGTACGTCTGCTTGTATTGGTTCCATTCTATTATACCCTATGCTTGTTTGCATTTTTTTATCTATGAAATTTAAATATAGCTGTAATTTTCACATTGATATTGGTCTCCCTTTTTATGTGCAGGAGTAAGGTGGTTTTCCCATTCCACTAGAATCTTAATAGTTTGGCATGCCTTGCGATATAATTTCACCAGCCATTCTTTTCCATCGTTCTCCGGTCATTTTAACATCCTATAGTACCCCAGAACTCTGTGTTATTAGTTATGTATACTGTTTTAATTTTTAATTAATCTATATTATTCATTATCGCCTTTCTTTCAATTTGACTTGTGTGTGTGCTGTTGGTTTCTTTTGACTGTGGACTTAATCCATTCAATTTGACTTCATTCATAGATCATATAAAATCCTAGTATAGTCTTTTGTCAATTTAGCCAGCTTTTCTTTTTTGCGGTTTTAATTTTTTTGCTCTATTTCGGATTCTTGTATATTTCTTTATCTTTTTGTTTTTTTTTGTGTTATACTTTTGCCAACTTGTCTCTAGTCACTTATTTTTGAATTTCTTTGCTACACCACTTGGTCCCAGAAAGTGTTTCCTAACAGTGATAGGTACAGAATTCTAGCATTTTTTCTAGCATTTTTTCTCCATTTTTTGACACTTCTCCGTATTTTCCTGTACCGTTAAGACTTCTGTTTGAATATTTTCCTTTTTACATTCCAATCTCCTATTATTATTACTTCTATGTTATCTTTTGCTCTATCCAAAGTTAATTGTAGTTCAATAGTTTTTGTAAGTGTGTCTTTTTTAACCTTTTTCCATGCTTTATCGCATTCGTTAGTAAGATCTTTTTTAGCTTTTCTGTACAAAAAATTATAAAACATTTCAAAAATCAAAATAATACATTATGGTCAGTGTTGACATTTTGTATACCTATCGGCCAGCCCTCGTTAGGTACACAAATAATTAGGTGAGTCTAGGAAATTTTTTAAACTTTAGGGCTTAAAGTCTTTCTGTCTTCAAATTTATATATACAATCAAAATATCCAAAATTTTATATAATTATAAAATTAGTTAATTGATAAGTTACAATTTAATGTACAAGTGACAATAGAACGAAAAATAATCGTTTTTCGATTTTGAAAAAAAAATCTCCAAATCAAGGAACCACTATTTTAAACCTATATTGAATAGCGTTGCTTTCAGGCAACACCGAAATTAAATTTAGTTAGAAAATTAATCTTTTGCCTTTTAGTGATTTTAACGTGCATATTGTGTAGTCAAAGACACAATATATAAACCAAGTTTTCGCGCCAAAAGTTGTCAAATGTTGTCGTCAAGCCTTTGGTACATGTGTGCGGTACAAGTTCTTACAATTATAGTTTATTCGTCTTCCGGGTTTGGACCGTGTCATTTGTGAGTGACCCAAAAGTGGGTTCATCTCGACGTTTCGCTACAATTGTATGTAGCTTCTTCAGGAGAACAAAAAAAAAGAAGAAAAAAGAAAGAAAGAAGAAAACAAAAGAACAGGAAGATGGGTAGTTAGCAACGGTAACTCAGTTACTCAACGCAACCAGAGGCGAATACTAACTACCAAGATGGGCATTTGGTCACAGTAACTCAACTACTCAACGCAGCCAGAGGTGAAAACCAAATGCCAGGACAGGGATTCACGTCCAACAGCTCAGAACACTAACGCGTCGGGGAGTGAATCCCCGCCTCTCGACGCGTTAGTGTTCTGAGCTGTTGGACGTGAATCCCTGTCCTGGCATTTGGTTTTCACCTCTGGCTGCGTTGAGTAGTTGAGTTACTGTGACCAAAT
Source organism: Diabrotica balteata (assembly GCA_918026665.1). Taxonomy (NCBI): domain Eukaryota; kingdom Metazoa; phylum Arthropoda; class Insecta; order Coleoptera; family Chrysomelidae; genus Diabrotica; species Diabrotica balteata. The sequence goes on along the minus strand of OU898278.1, from coordinate 90,396,998 downwards.
GCCCATCTTGGCAGTTAGTATTCGCCTCTGGTTGCGTTGAGTAACTGAGTTACCGTTGCTAACTACCCATCTTCCTGTTCTTTTGTTTTCTTCTTTCTTTCTTTTTTCTTCTTTTTTTTTTGTTCTCCTGAAGAAGCTACATACAATTGTAGAGAAACGTCGAGATGAACCCACTTTTGGGTCACTCACAAATGACACGGTCCAAACCCGGAAGACGAATAAACTATAATTCTGACTCTGGCCGTGGAAGCCTACGATTTCAAGTTCTTACAAGTTTAAGTCATTTGATACTTTCTTATTTCTAAACACAAAGTTATCATAATTTTTTCATACAATTTTGAAATAATTAATTCATATACAATTGGTAAATATAAAATTATAACAACAAAAATAAGTTCTAAAAGTTGTTTTCAGGCAACTTTATACAATCACGCCATGGAACTACCTCAGATTAGTGTAAATAGATGTTACAGAATTGGGGGTAGTAGAAATGAAAATATTCTTATGAGATCAGTGCCAGATAATTCTCACGACAGTGAGCTAAATGAAAATTGATTACCCCTCTCATAAAAATCTGTACAGATTGTATAATACAATATATCTGTAAGTATATTTGTTAGACTGTTCTCACCAGTTACAATTCTAATATTAATATTTTTTAGGACGAAAACGCTCAAGATTATTAGTATAACATTCGTTTTAGTAAGGCATCTAAAGATGAAGTGGAAGATTCATCTAATTCTAAAGATAAAAAGTTGAGCGACAACTCTAAACAATCAACTAAAGAGTCTCCAGATTGTGAAAATTAGGAACGTTGAAAAATAATGGAATTTTACGAACAGAGCTAAATTTTATAATTATTATGCAAAAAAAAACAGAAAAATAGGTATTGCAATTTTCTTTATTCCATTATTTCCGAATTTTTAAGAAATTCAGAAAGTTTTCCGATTTCCTATTTTAATTTTCGAATTCAAAACGTTCTTTTCACAAATTTTAAGTTTATAAATTTTAGTCAAACTTGTTTTAGAAATTCTAATATTTAGTGATAGACTTATAATTTGTAATTATACAAAAACTTAGGAATTGTGTGACAAACTTCAAGATTTTAAAAATCTAAATACTTTAAACAGCTTAAGATACTTCTCTCCAATCTTACCTCTACAAACGTTTTTGACAACAGTCCGTTGCTGTAGAGTGCTAACAAGAGATCAAATAAGTGTTTCCATCCATCCCTCATGGTGTTTCCGTGTTGATGAATTAGGGAAAATACCGTCCTAAGGGCCAACTGCGCCTTGCTGTTCATTCCAAATTGCACCACAATGTTATTCTGTTTCTGTTGGTTGTAAAACACAGTAAATTTACAAATGCCGAGAATGAGCATATCCAAATTTGTCGACATATTGAGATTTGCAGCGATAAAGGCGCATCTTTCGAATCCTAAAATATAATATAGAATAAGACTTTGATTTAGAAGATAGCTGATAACGTATTTCTGTTTTAATTTTTTAAATTTTTTGTTACTAAAAGACTATCCAAGGTAACAGAGCTATATAGTAGAAGAGGGTGATTCAACGGTAGATCAAATCAGATTTTAGACCAGGTGTTAACTTACTCGACGGTAATTATTGTCATAATCACTGCTAACAATCTTAAGGGGTCAAGACTATAAGAAGACAAAAGTGGCATCATTTGTCAAATCCAAAAAAACTATGGAATATATATTCTTTTATACTACGAGTATATATCATGACAGACGTTGCATCTTTGATTGGCAGATTATCTCAAGAACAATGTAGGGTATTTCAGTAATATACTTACACCAATGCTTCAAATTGGATTAGAAAATATTATGTAATAATAAATAAATACAATGGTAATCTTATACCTTCAGAGTCACAATAATTAAAAGGAATTTTGAGGTCGTTTTGATCATTTTATTCTTCTAATTGTACTGCAGTCCAAATTGAGCCTTGGTCTCCTGTAATTTCTACACCCAATATACGCGGTTCTGTGCCGCTCGTTTAAGGTCTACACTAGTGTTCTGCCAATCGTTCATTTTACTAGGACCGAATGAATCAGTGACCGACTCCAAATACGATCGAATCATTTCAATCGTTTGATTGATTGATTGAGCTGAATCGACTGAAAACCGAGAGCATTGCTTGCGGTATTTCAGATGTGTATTCAACATTACCTAAATTATTGGAATATCACGTTTACTTTTATCTAAATATATATCTTTTAACATTTAAGTCCGTACAGATTCTTAAGAATTTTTTTTATTTTAAAGACTAAGTCACATCCACCTAATGGTTATTAGCGACGGATCTGTACAATTTTACAAGTATAGGTATATTACATGGGTACAAAAAAGATTTTTCTACAAAATAGTACTAAAATGTAAACAATTTTATATAAAAAAAATTAAATCTTATGGAACACATTAACTAGTTTGACCTAAACACAACTTATAAATTTGAATCTATATTATAAAGAGCTTGTTAATGTTTGAATTCGTCACATTCAAAGATATGTTTTAAACGCCTCTTTACACTATTGATCGAAGTTCTTCGGACGAAGTGTCGAAGTGAAGTTAATCAAGGCGAGGTGACTTTCTACATACTCGTGAAGTCGAGTAATGTAGTGTGACACTTCGTATTCGAACTTCGGGCCCTTTGACTTTGACGCGAAAAACCGGCACATAACGGAAGTAGAACGAAGCGAAGCGAAGTCGAATGAAGTAACTGTCTACACTATCGTACTCACTGAACTTCGATCAACTTCGCGAGTAGTATAGTGGCCGCATTACTGTTAAGGTTGCTGTATTGTAAGGTACTGAATTGCAGCACTCGCATATTGGTGGGTTACATTTTGAAAAAAGATAAGAGTGTGTGAGTCTAGTATGGCCTAATCGTAATCGGTTAACTACACTCTGTTCATGGCAATTTTTGTAACAAAGTTTAGTTTAATTACTTAAGAAATTATTCGTTTATATGTGTTGAGGTTCTTTAGTGTAACTCAAAAATAATTATACATTTATACAGAAATATGTGCTGCATCAGAATATAAATATTTATTGTCATTTATGATTTTAACTACCTACTAACTATTAACGACACAAGCGAAAGCAATCGCTGGGACCCGATAGAATATTTTCCAATTCCAATAGTCGTGTAGCTAAGTTCCTGAATTACACGCAATTCTTAATTCAATATTTAGTAGGTATTTTAATTTTTCAATCATTCAAACGAACGCGTTCAGCCGATCGGTCTTCGGCGTAAGTGAGGAACGACCGAGGACCGAAAATAATGAGGGTATTGGCTGTTACTCCAGTCGTCAGAGATGAAAATGCCAATAAACCACTAAAAACCATACGAACAAGTTAAATTTTGCCGAGAATATTAATTTTGGGACCCCAAGAAAGATGCAAAAAGGTTTAAGAAAAAAATGTTTTAAATAAAAAATGTAGCTGAGATAATTTTAAACAAAAATTTTGTGTTTATAAACATTGTTTGTCTAGAATGACCCGTTCTCTTGAATCTAAAGCTAAAGCTCTAAATAACGCTTGAAGCAACCGTAGATTTTGCATGTCAGTTACGTGCGCGAAATCAATAAAATTTTTATTGGCTCAATAGTAAAAATTCGATATCTTTTGATTCAAGTGACCTATTAACAAAAATCAGGATGCGTTTTAAAGGTAAAGAGTTCAGCTTTCGTATACAATTTTTGTATTTTGTCGCAAATAAACTCAGATTTTATACAGGTGTTAAATAAATGAACATGACGCGATTTTTGCCATTTTTTATGATTCTCACGAGATCAATACAATATATCCCTTTTAGTGACTGGCATCTATGAAGGATTACTGGAGCATAACCGTTAAAATTTAAAACATGAAATTTTAGTTTTGAATTTTGGCAACAAGTATAAGGCATTTGAAATATACTTAAAAAACGCTGAATTTAAACTTTCACACAACAAACGATCTAAACCATTTCAAACTTTTTTTTCAATTACACTAGTACGTTTTACAAAAGAACAAAACTTGTGCAATAGACTACACCCAAAACAGTCTTCTTAAATGCATTTCCCGTGACGCGTGATCGTTTGTAATGTAAATCATTAAATTCTGCGTTTTTTATTCACATTAAAAATGCCTCATATTTGTTACCATAACTCCAAATTGAAATTACATGTCTTAGATTTTAAAGATTGATCTCTAAAAATGGAAATTTTACGACAACTGGTCAATGAAAGTGATCAATTTTAGGTTTGGTCCAACACGCTACTTTGTACGTTTCGAAACGGTCACGAAACTTTTTGGCATCGATTTTATGCGCATGCTCCAACTTTGCACCGTTTGATTACCGATGCGAAGAGGAGACGAGTTGGAACGGATTTTGGCACTAAACAAAGCACCGCTTATTCTGTGGCACTGGTGATTGTTTGAGTTGAGTTCGGGCCATTCATTTAAAACAGAGGCCAAGAAAATAAAGAAGAAGAATTGGCTATTTGTTTGCTTGATGCCTCCTCGCTTGCCATGATACTAAAACAAACAAGATAAGTCAACTGAGACTAATTTAATGACAGCAAGTTAATTGCTATGTTCATGTTTATTATGTTGTTGTGTTATCGAGTTTTCTATCCTGTAAATTTTAAAATGTAGTGAATGATTTATTTATTGATGTAGTAAAGTCGTTGTATATTATATTGTTATATAAATCTTGTGGTGAAAACATTCAGTTTACTGTGGTAATATCACCCAATTTGTTTGTCGCATGCAACTTCCTCTCAACTACCTGTAGCTACTTTATAAAAAGACTAATAATTATTTGTTTGCCATAATGTATTGTGCAGTGGTGGGTTGTTTAAACAATAATAATAAAAAAAGTAAAACTTTTTCGACGTGTCGTTTTTTTGAGTTTCCTAGAGACAAACAAATGCCTAAACTATGGGTCTCCAAAAAATTTAATGTAGAAACCGCTAGAATATATGGTATTGGTAGGAAGAAGATAATATTCGTATTTTAGGATTACGCAGACTTATTACAGTTTTATATGAAATGTCTTTAATTTTCCAAATGAAACTTAGGTATTAGTACTACATATTTTAGGAATAAGCTGACTGTATGATATCCTAGTGCTGTTTTTTTTATTAAATATGTAGCTTTAATGGTTTTAATTTTTTTGTAGGCATATGCCGTCTCAAGTTTAATAAAAATTATGTAAAGTCTTTCCTTTTAACTTTAAATTTTTCCATTAGCTGTTTTATAATAAAAATTGCTATTGTCAACTTGCCTTATTATATATATATATATATATATATATTATATATATATATATATATATATATATATATATATATATATATATATATATCCAAATTAACTTTAATCTACTTTTATTTCTAGATAGTTGAACTAATTTGTGTTAGATTTCACCATGAGGTGAAAAATTTTCTGAACAAAATTAAGCAAATGTTTACTGGAAATAACTATTTCAAATCAAATAAAACACTAAATAGCTATTTTTAAAATTTATTCTTTGAGGGGGGCCTTATTGGTGCAACGAAGAAGGTAAAACCCTTCTAAACCCTTAACACAACCGAAACACTTAACCTCACTTAATAAAACGGCCACGCGAGACGCGAACTAAAATGTGAATTTTTGCTGATGCCGCTTAATGCGCAGGTCAGTCCAAACGGTAATAGGTTTTGCCCGCGTACTGAAATGACGGTTTCGAAACCGTACATTGAACGATCACGAGTTGAGTTGGAACGCCAAAACGGTCCATTTTCAGTTGGAACGCATTTTATGTATTGCGCAGAAGCGTTACCGTACACTGTACGGTTTCTGCATGAGTTGGAACAAACCTTTTATTGATCTCACGAGAATGGTAAAAAATGGCAAAAATCGCACCACGTTAATTTATTTAACATCTTTATACAAACTGAGTTTATTCTCGGCAAGATACAAAAACTGCATACGAAAGCTGCACTCTTTGCCTTTAAAACGCATCTCGATTTTGGTCGATAGGACATTTGGATCAAAAGATATCGCATTTTTACCGTCCCGCTGATACAAATTTTATTAAACATTGATTTCCCGCGCGTAACTGACATGCAAAATAGACGGAGGCTTCAAGCGTTGTTTCTAGAGGGCGGTTCATGCTTCACAAAAAATGCTTATAAACATTTTTGTTTAAAATTATCTTAGCTACATTTTTTATTTGAAACATTTTTTTTCTAAGGTATGCAGATTCTTGGTAAATCGATTTTTTTTGTGTTTTTACCCCCCTGCGAGTGTGCTTTTAGAGGGAAGCCCAGGGGTAAAAGTGGTTGCATCTTATTTGGACTTCCAAAATGAATATTCTCTGCAATATTCAGCTTATTAGTATGATTTTTAGGGGTCAACTCTCTGACAACTGACTATGTGGAATTTTGTTTTCTTTAGATCGGCGCCGTCGGCGATCGATCAATTAATTTTTGTCACCGGACGATCGGATCGTTCTGAACTAGCAAGACTTAGGAACATTTCAATCCTTCAATACTTTGAAGTGATTGAATCAAAACGAACGAATCAATCGTGATTTGAAATACTGACAAATCTCAGATATACAAACATGCCTAGGATAACGATCACAGAGTACAGTGGAATGATGCATTAATAATCATGAAAGAAACAGACAGAAAAAAGAGAAAAATGAAAGAAGCAGCTCTCATCCTCCTTAATGAAAATCTACAATTATACACATTACATATGCAACACACAATACATAACCAATAATCTACGTTAAACACACATTATATAAATAAATAAAACAATAAAACACACAAATCAGTTAAAATTTGATATTTCCGAAGGCAAAACCCCACCCTCAGATTTTCTGCCAACCAAAACAAGGCTATTGCCTACAAGATCGAGGCCAAGTGAGTCAACATGTTTGAAAAACATAATCCAACTTAATTACTTGACTGTTTTCTTATACTTTTCGCACCATTTTTTAAATATCTTTTTTAAAAACGATTTTTGGAGTGGAAATCGAAACGTCAAACGGTATTAATAATGTAATTAACATTACAATCAATTGTGGCTAAAAACCAATATAAGCGTAATATTTAATATAAAAATTTTAGACATAGGTATGAATCTCTTTAAACCAATATATTAAGTAACAATCGTTACCGCTATAATTTTCGGAATTAAAGACAAAGATAAGGCGGAAAGGAAAGCACGTAGAACATAAGAAAATAAAGTAATGGAAGTTAATGAATAAGGATTTGGCAAAAGTCTTCAAGAGTAGAGTACTGGAAGAGTTAAACTGTCAATTTTTTAAAATATTGTCAGAAATAGAGTCAAAATATTTCAATGAAATAAATTTAACTTAAACATAAAAAGATCTAAAGTAACAAACCTTGCATGACCTTCTTATGTACACTTTCGTTTTCAGCCTTCTCGTAAACAGAAGACAGAGCTGCTACTATAGGTCCATACACAATCTGGAAAAGCTCAGAATCGTAAGTACCACTATTATCATGTATGTACAAGCCATCTTTTGTCTGTCCCTTCCTCAACAGGATCTTCCAGAAATAATTTTCCCTAACTAACCCGGCTTGTTCGGCTGGCATAACTATTTCTTCGTTTTTTATTGTTGTATATATATCATCTAACATTTCTTCGTCAAAGTCATTACCTCCGTTAACGCCTTTCAAATTTTTCTTGAAAGCATTAGCCGACATGGGGGTCGTTTGTTTTTTGGCATTTTCGTTATGTTGGTCAACGTTGAGCATAATTATCGCATAGGCTAAAGTGAAGGCCGAATCCACATCTGCAAATGGTTCGTTGTTGGCCTTGTGCCACGTTTCGGCGAAATGTTCTAAGATCAGGGAGATTGTGGGTGCCTCACCTACAAAAATATATTCATGTACAAACATAAAAACTAAAGGTATTGATAGTCTATAACAACAAAATAATATTAAACTAGTACATCACAAACTACAACTACAGTAGCTTCAGACTGGGCACATATAACTTAAAAGTGAGTATATATATATATATATATTATATATATATATATATATATATATATATATATATATATATATATATATATATAGAAAAGAAATTTAATCTTTGCAGATAAGTTAAATAGTAAACTCTTGTTTACTATATATATATATATATATATTATATATATATATATATATATATATATATATATATATATATATTATATATATATATATATATATATATATATACATATTTTACTGCATTAATACACAAAAAAGGATAGGAAAAAAATTTTGTTTGCATATTTTTAATTGTCGAAGATCCTTAACTGTCGTAACTTTATTAACGTCACATGTTTGTTATTTTTCTTCAAATAATTATTTTATTCCAATTTCTGTCAATTTTAATCAGTTGTTTTGTTTTACTATTTTTCTTCTAAAAACAGTTAACGCTCAACTTTCTATCAACTAAACATTTTGTCAAATCTTTGTATCAATTCCATAGACATTTCATAGACATGTCTATGACATTGTCCAAGTCGATACAAGATATTTGTCAATTGACAACTCTTGACTTCCGCCTGTCAGTTTCAGTTCAAAATAATGGAAAGAAAGAAAATTTAAATTGTAATTTTTGTTCATAAACTCATTTATATTCTTAGGTACATCTCTTTTGGAGTGAGTACATGTTGATATTGTTTTAATATAATATTCTTTTGACATAACCTCCAAGCCACGTTTCTTTTCAACCGTATTAATTGTATATGTTTAAAATTTATGCTGTTGCTAACAAAAGCTTTTTTATTTTAGTTGTTTAGCCTTATTGGCAATTATTATTTTCCTCCTATTTGGGTGGGACTTCCTGAATCACGTGGTGCGCCACAAAGGGAACACACATGGGACATGGCATAACTGATGCTATGGGGAACTACATTCATAATGGTGGGGAACTAATAAATTCATACTAATTGATCTACGTTCCACTACAACGGCAGTTAACACTACAATAAACTGCAGGAAGCCAACAAGTTATCCAACTACATGAAGCCAACCATACATTTCGGCATACGTATTATTTTAACATTTTGTACAGCTTTAGGCAAGATTTATTTTTTTTATTAATATTAAAATTAATTTTTAATGTATAATAAATACGATTAGTTAGTATATTTTATTTGTCTCTGCCCTTTCTCTTTGTTAAGATCTACGTTTAAGATAACACTACCTTAACCTGAGAGACTAGAGCTAGTCGAAGGCCAAAATAATTGACTCCCAACATTAGTCGGAGGTATACTATTACACTGTACTAATATGCACAGCCAGTTTCTGTGAACATTCCAACTTTGGTAAATTTAGCGATTTTCAATAAGAAATGGTCTACTAAACACGTTTATATTAAATTTAAAAGAGACGCAGTTTAGACTGGCTAAGTATTTATGGTGTGCACTATAAAAAATGTCTTCAGATAACGGGCTAAATATCTATTCTATAGTGTGTACTATAAAAGGTTCTTAATAACTTATCATTTACTACAGGATTTTTGTAGTTTTTCTGCATTTGTTATATAATCTCGCATAAACGCAACAATTGTACATTTAAAAAATTTCCATAAGTTTAAATTTGTTAACTCATGATTATCTCCGTATATTGATGACTGTTTGATTTTTGATGTAAGACAAGTTCAACGTACGTACCCATTAATAGGTACGTATTATTAATAATACGTACCTATGTTATAGTTAATATTACTAAGAACTCACCTGGTAACCTAAAAGTCTCTAGGAAAGCTCTCAAAGCTTCATCGATACGCACCCCGGTAAAATTAAAAGTATCAACAAAAGATTGCAGAATTTTCAAATTACTTCGATTACTTATATATTCACCAATCATAGCCTTGTTCAGAACTGGATTTTCTCTTAAAAATCTAGCAATCTCATCCAAATCAATATCCTGTTTTAGTACTCCGTGTTCTTGAAGAAATTCTATACCCTTTTTTGGCTTTTTGTTGAAGTATTCGGTACCTATAAATAATAAAAAGTTAGTTATAGATAATGTGATAGATACCAGACGTATTTTTAAGTAATTACTAATACCGTTATTATGTGTAAAAAAGACAAATGTTGAGCTAATCTACCTGAACACACGGGCCGATCCCAAAAACAACATATTACAAGAAATAAAAAGATTTATCATACTAGGATACAAGTGTTAGTAAGGCATATCAAAATATCTAGTTAATAATCGGTTACCTCAAAGAACAAGATATTAAGACTTTACAGGAAGGTGATAGACCCTGTTCCCACAAATGAACCATATACAAGTTGTGTGCAAATTTTGTGGGAAGTACAAATCCGTCTACAATTAGCAAACATATAACCTGGGCACTAGAATCAAGTGTGATCAGGATAGACCAAAGTTCAGGTGGATAGACAGGGTAACGTCAAATGCAGAGATTGGATACTAACTGGAAAACTGAAACACAGAACAAAAGAGTGTGGTACCGCAAACCAGAGAAGATCGATATCCTTTAAGGGCTATAGTGCCACCAATAATGTAAAAGACCAACCTCGAGGATTTTGTAATTGCGAGAGTGTTGACAGGGAACGAGAGACTGGAAATGAACAGTGCAAATTTGGCAGTAGAATAGGAGATGCGGCAAGCATAAAGCATTTATAATGTAAGGAAACGAAGGATCGTAATTAAGTATAAAACACAGCTTTTCCACCATTCTCTCTTTCTGTTTGGAAAAGTATTTAGTATTTACAATAATATTTTATTTTGAACATTCCTATTATTTTATTATAATTTGACCTATTTAGTTATATATTTTATGTAGTTCTTTCATTTAAAACCTACTTTTATATTTTTAAATTCCTCGCTGTAAAGTTCAAAACCCACACTTTAATTATTAAATTAAAGCCGTTAATTATCTTGGAAGCCCAAAACGCTTTTAAAAGATCAACTATTTGAGACTTTTATCTAATTTATGCCATTTCAAAATAAGGATGCATACCAAATAAAAAATTTTTAATTTATTATGGTCTTTCGTTCGAAATACCCCCAGGCCACCTAAGAAGATTTACCCGAATGTTGGTAAGAGGGTTTTGTTGATACCGAGAGAACTGGGACAGAACTGTACAAGAAGTCGTGATCAACGCACCTCCAGTTTAACATGGAAGAATTCTTTTCCGCTGTCACGATGTACCAGGGACATTTCCTTTCTGAACCAGGGGAGTGCGGTGTATGGAAGCAAGGAAAGCATTGCTTCCCTAGGTTTCCGAAGTAATAGCGTACTAGCTGAGTAACTGAGAATATTTAACAAAAAGTAATTTAAACAAACACATATATAAGCAGCCATTTAAGCTGCACACAAGAATTATGTAGAACGAGCAGCGAGTTCGTTCCGATCCTGCGCATATCTTTAGCTTTCCTGTTCGTAATTCTACGTTGGTAGTAGGAGTTATTTCGAAATAATCTACGTTCAGGGTTGCTTCTCCTGCCTTGTGTAAAAATAACCCGGGATATGCACTGAGAAGCGACGGGTAAGTTGACCGTATTTGTCGCTTTATAAGCAACTGTGGCAATTGATTACGAAGTTTTGGCGAATTTAAATTTGGATATTTACTACAGCGTTTGACAATGGCGTCTTCGTGGACTGATTTTGTGGAATCAGGTGCAGTGTGTAAATGTGGAGTATGTTTGTCATTGGGAAACGCTTTAGTTTGTTGAATTTTGGTGAAAAATTGGACATAATTAATACAGGTACTATATTATATTTACATTTACATAGGGAAAACGATAATATTACAGCTTTCTTCGATCAATAGTTTTAATATTTTTAAATCAACTGTTCTTATCTTGTATTTTGTTTTATTTTTAATATGAAAACATTCTGACCTAAAATAATAATAAAAATTACTATTATTATTAATAAAAATAATAAAATAACTGATAAAAGAAGCTGAGGTATTACTGGTTTTTTTTCTAATTAAAGGTAGGTCGAAGCCTGAAATGAAAAATCTCACTACAAAATAAAAACTTACATCAGACATTATAATTCGAAAAATTTTACAAACAATACGAGTGGCTAACTGGTTGTGAATTTAGGAATAAACTCGTTTGCTGGTGTTGTTGCTCTTTGTGAATTGAAATGGTGTTTGGAAACATAGTGGTTTTGGTGACTTAAACAATTTTCATAAGGTAGTGAAACGAAAGTTTTTGGAAAAAATAGAATAGAACACACTTTGGATAATTCATTAAAAGTGAGATAATGAATTAGTTGATAAAAATAGAGACGTGATGAAAAGACTTATTGACGCTATGTGTTTTTTATGTTTTCATGAACTTGGGTTCCGAGGTCACGACGAAACCAGTAAATCAGCAAATAGGGGCAATTACATGAATCTTGTTTCTCTAATTTCTAAGTATGATCCTTGTTTAAAAACTTATTTAGAACAGTCCAAAGTGTGTCAAGGCACCTCAAATCGAATTCAGAATTATTTGATTTTTGCTATTTCGACAGTAATTTCAAACAAGATAATTGATGAAATTAAACAAACAAGCTTCATTGTAATTATTTTAGATGAAACAACTGATGTTACCAATTTTAGCCAGTTCTCTGCAATAGTATGATTTGTTAATACAGACGGTGTAACGTTTAAAACACTACATTTTTGTTCTTGTTAATTTCAAAGTACTTTCCATTATTTTCTGCTCGTACTATTTGATTCTCGTTGATAATAATTTCTTTTTCCGTTGTTTTTATTCTTATATTTCATTTCAATATTTTCCTACTAAAAATAAATTCACCGATTAATTTCTTAAGTCCCCTCGTAGTTATACCTGCGCTTAGTTTGTCATACAAGAAACAGAAACCCCACTACTAAATAATTTACTTCTATGAATCCGATTCGATTTACTTTCTTTTTAAAATAAACCAGCAACCAACAAGGTACTCAAAAATAAATCTTCGTGGTCAGAAACTTCCAACAGTCTAGCTACCTTAGTTTTGGATTTAAGAAAATTTAAATGGTTTTGATTTAAGAAAATCCACATGGTTTTGGTTTAGAGGCATGGTTTTGACGCAGATAATTTATGGATCGAGTTGGGAAGAGATCAACAGCAGGATCTCTTTGTAGCGTTTACGCTACTGATTAACCCCCTCAAGAAATTTCTTGTGTTCCGCCAGCGGTCGATTTTTAAATCGACATTTCTCCACTCACGCGCTGGGAGCGCTTTGAAAGGAAGATCGAGGTTGTGCGGAAGAAGTTTAGTTTGGTCAAGAGACTCACTAGGCAGGCACGCCAACCGGTGAAATTTTTTCACCTTCAAAGTGACGGAATTGGAGCAAGGAAGATAATCTGGGGGAAGAATAAAATAATAATAATAGTAATAATAAATTTTTTAAAATCAAGAGTCATTTATAAGAGTTCCACATAAAAAGGAAGATTTTTTTTTGGCGTGCTGCGGCTCCATGTAAGTAAATAATTTCATACGTATTATCTCTTTATCATATAATCAAATTTATCATTGCAGTTTAGTATTTCTTTAGAGATTTATTTTTGAGTTCCGAAATAATTTAAATATAAAATTTCCTTGATTTACTTGCAACGAACAGAAGGTCATTTTTTATATAGTCAAACTTAAATTCTGTTTTAATCCTTGTCGTTATCATTAAGTTTTTTTTGGTTCCCTTTTTATCTAACTTTTTTTTGGTGGAATATAAAAGGTTCTACAAATGTGGTACAGCCTTCTGTACAAGGCTGCCAGGTCTAGGGATTTATCCCGAATCTAGGGATATTTCAGTATAAAAGGGACAAAGGGATTTTTTGATATTTATTGTAAAATCTAGGGATTTTTGAACAGCTCAAATATTTACCTACATAGGGCTATTATAATAACATTTTCTTTAATTCAGGTATTAAACCACTTCGTATGACCGGTATTTTATCATATAAAGGAGAAGCAAATTCTGGAGCAGGGATTAGGGGATTTACAAAAATCCTAGGTTTTATAAAATAATTAGGGGATTTACAGTAGGAATCGGGTGAATCCCAGGATTCGTGGAAATATATCAATAAAATTCTATGCTTCACCGTCTAATTTCTCTTCAAGTTGTATTTTGTATTAATTTTATTAAGTGAATAATACTTAATAATATATTAAATGGAATATTCAAAGCCATAAATAAGTACGTTATTCCATTGTTGTTAAATTTATTTAAATCATCGCTATTGTACCGTTTAAAAATAAATAACCGTACCGTTTTTATAATAAAGGTATAAAACAACAATTATTTTTTTAGGTTGAGAATATCGAAAGTACTGAATATAGCCGCAAATGTCAAAACTATTTCGGCTTGGCAGGGTTTTCATGTTTTTATAATGCATATATTGTATGCTTCAAATATAAAGAGATAAAGCTTTTAAAAAGTACATTTTGATTATACTATTTTATGAATTCTGCAATTTTTAATTTATATGAAGCAGTAATGGGTCGATATTGATCTCTTTCGAGATTAATTGCAAACATCTGTTGTAATCTGGCAACTGCTGATTTGACGATTGCCAAATCTATCCACTAATCTACCAAAGGCTAATTGCTAAAAAAATTATAATAATTAACTGCAATTATTCTCCAAAGAAACAAATATTAAATTTACTCATTGTTGTTTTATATAAACCAAAATTGAAAAATGCACCACATAATATAAACAAAATGTACTTTTCTAAAGCTTTATATTTTTGTTCCATGTTTAACATTTGCGGCTATAACCAGCTTGTTCTTTCGGTAAACTCAACCGTTTTATATTAGGCAACCATCAATACATCCCATCATTTTATTCAGAATTAGGCAACCATATATACATTTATTCCAATCTAGGGATATTTTAATGTTCAATTTAGGGAGGACAAAAATTTTCACCTGGCAACCCTGCTTCTGTATTCTGCGCATGTTCTTTTCATGGCGCAAGCATCGAGCAAAAAGATAAAAGAGGGAATGTAAAGGTAGTGGGGACAAAAATATTGGGGACAGGAAGTGCTATCTTGAGAGGCCACTTTAAACAAGGAAAGACAGTCTCTTTCCTTGTTTAAGAAGTCAAATTTAGTTTGGTTATGTTATTTTTTGTCCCAACTGTCACATGAAATTTTATTTATATTGAAGTTTTTTACCAATTGTGTCACTTTTTAGACTATTATCGTTAATATTTAATTAAAACTTTCTTGTCTGAAAAATATTTTACAGCTATTGTTAACAAGTGTTCGAAAATTTAAATTTAGCGCCTTTGGCAAAATATGACAAATATATTGGGGAGGGAAATAAATTTGATGTAGTTTTTGAAACATTATATAAGGAATATGTAACAACTCACTTTTTATCGATGATATAAATGGTATTAGATTTATCAGTTTTGATATCTTTAACATACTGTAATTTGTATCTCATTTTAGTCGAACTAGTTAAATTTAAATTACTACCTTTTGTGTTAAGACTTTGGCTACCATATGGACTATTCTTGGTTTTTACTAATATTTTAAACTTTATTTGGCCAGTGGTAGTGACTATTCGCTTGTTGAGGGGCTATTTGGTCCTATTGTATCTTTACACACCCACTACCACTGTTATTTAGTTTTGCTTTATATGTAAATTGTTAGTACATATATATCGATATACACATTTTTATAAATATATATTTATTGTAACTATTTTGAGTTTTATTTCAGTTCTACTAACCAGTATATAATATAGCAAAACAAGATTAGTATTCAGTATTTTGTATTTCAGGTTATTATCTCCAGAATCCTTTGTTTCCAATCATTTGTTACTTCAAAATCTCAACTATCGTTGAGTTGACTCCCTTCTTTTTCTCTTCTTATTGTCCTTTTTCTATAGATTTATTCCCCGTGATCTTCTTTAGTTGTATCACATTTGATATTAACAGGTCTCATTTCGTTTCTTGTCTCATTAGCTCATTATCCTTGCTATCTGCTTTGCATCTTTAAAGCCACAATCCAGTGCATTGAAGCTAGCTTGAACACTCACTTGAGATTTAGTGTCTCTTTGGCCATTTAAATTTGTTCCTCTGAGCTTAGCCATATTTTTAGTATTTTCATCACCTCTCTTCCAGTTCTTCTGAAATTTGGAAGTTCTACACTTCCTAAAATCCAATACACCCGGAGTATTGAGGTTTCATCTTATGGAAGTTAAGCTAAGTTTTTTTTCTTTGATTTGTGTTGTAAATGCTTAATTCTCTGTTGTCAGAACCTCAATTTTTAACTGTTATTCAATTTTAATTTGTTGTTTTATTAATTTACTACTTAATAAAGAGATGTGTTGAAAACTTATTTTATTAATAATTCCCGATTTCTCAAAATTAATTAGTTTATGCCAAACAACGCCCCTGAGGGGTTTTAATGTGCAATGGATGAGCTAGCCGTTCCGTTACACAATTTCCCCACGTTTGGCGCCAAGCTTAACTTCCATAAGAGATCCTGCTGTTGCTCTCTTCTCAACTCGATCCATAAATTATCTGCATCAAAAACCTGCCTCTAAACCAAAACCATGTGGATTTTCTTAAATCAAAACCATGTGCATTTTCTTGAATCCAAAACCAAGGTGGCTAGACTGTTGGAAGTTTCTGACCACGAAGATTTATTTTTGAGTACCTTGTTGGTTGCTGGTTTATTTTAAAAAGAAAGTAAATCGAATCGGATTCATAGAACTAAATTATTTAGTAGTGGGGTTTCTGTTTCTTGTATGACAAAATAAGCGCAGGTATAACTACGAGGGGACTTAAGAAATTAATCGGTGAATTTATTTTTAGTAGGAAAATATTGAAATGAAATATAGGAATAAAAACAACGGAAAAAGAAGTTATTATCAACGAGAATCAAATAGTACGAGCAGAAAATAATGGAAAGTACTTTGAAATTAATAAGAACAAAAATGTAACGTTTTAAACGTTACAACGGAATTATACAGGAAATATTTTTAGGTTTTATAAATGTATCAGAAGATAAAATAGCCGAAGCATTATATAAAATTGTTTGTAAACTTTTAAAATTCATTAAGGGTAATGACAAGCTAATTGCCCAAAGTTATAACGGCGCTGCGGGAAAGTGCGAGAAACATGTCTTAATGCGATATTTATTCACGGTTTTGCCCACAGACTAAACTTTTTTTGATCCCAATTGGTCATGCAGATCAAAGAATGAGAAGTTTTTTTGCAACTTTAAGTGGAATGGCTATTTTCTTTTCTAAATCATCTAAACGAACTCAATCTTTAGATACAATTGTAAAACGAATACTACCAAAAGTTGCAGTGGTGTGTTACGATTTTAAATGTTATGGCATATAGAACTGTAAATATTTTATGACTAATTCTTTTTTATTGATTCTCGTAATTTGTAGGTCAAAATATACCTGAGCTTCGCTACCAGTTGTTTACAGAAATCTCTAGACACTAATTTTAGTGAGTCATCCACGTCTCGAGGTTGAAAAACGAGTCGAGCGCCTTCACCAAAATACGAGATTATTCAGGAAGTTTGCCGAAAGTTCCAGATGACAACAGTTGTGTATATAAATGAAAGATTTTTGTATTTGAGTCAGTCATAAGAAGATCGGTAAACGCGATATTTAAATGTAACGAAACGTGAAATAAATACATTTGTAAAGTTATTTAATAAATTAGTAATTAGCTATCGTGAGTTTTAATAAATTAGAATATAGACAATAAATTAGAATAAAGACAAATAAATTAGAACTATATAAACTTCACAGTGGTGCAGAAGTGGGATTGTAGATAAATTTAATTTGATTTTTGAAAAAGACTTTTGAACTTTTGAAAGGTATTGTTCGTCGGGAACATCCGCGTAGTTCAGTAGTGATCGTTGTACGAAAGAACATTTAAAAAGTACGTGTGTGCCTGACCAAAGATGCTGCTAGTAGAACTTTCAGTGAAACAGTTGCGTGAGCAACTAGAAGAACGCGATGAAGACTGCAGCGGGTCCAAGAAGATCCTCCAAGAACGACTGAAGACTGTTCTCAACAAGAATGGAGACGACCCAGAGACATTCCAGTTCCAGTCAGCAGAAGAAGCCGTTTTAATGAAAATAATTGATGGAAAATTCGAGACTGTTTCCAAAAGATTCGATGAAACGTCACAAATGATTGAAGAATCTTCGAAACAAAATGATAGTAAATTTGAGAACGTCTCGCAAATGATTGAGGAGACCTCTAAAAAAAATGATGATAAATTCGAGAACGTTTCCAAAAGATTGGATGAAACGTCTCAAATTATTAAAGAAGTAGGTAGACAAAACGACGAGAAACTCGAAAATGTGTCTAGAAGATTCGACGAGAAATTTGAAAATGTTTCTCAAATGATGGAAGAAACTTCTAAAAAGAATAATGAGAAATTTGAAGAAGTCTCTAAAACATTTGATAAAGTTGAAGAGAAAATCAAACAGTTAGAGACCATGATAACTAACACAAGAGTGCTACCACCAATTAATACGGTAGCTTTAGATCCGGTAGAGATAAAAGAAGACGAGACAAAATGTAAGTTGGAAACACGGCCGAAATTTGAAGGAAGTGGAAGTTCCGTTCATGTCAAAGTCCCAACTTTCGACGGAAAATCATCATGGAACAACTACATGAAACAGTTCGAATCAGCTGCAAGAGCGAATGGATGGTCTGAAAAAGAAAAGGCTGTAAACCTGACTATCGCTCTTCGAGGAGATGCCTTAGATGTGCTCCAGACCATAGCCGTAGAGGAGACGGATGATTTCGAACAACTGAAGAAGAGGTTAAATATGCGATATGGCCACGAACACTTGGAGCATGTATATCAATCGCAGCTCAAAAATCGAAGACAAAAGAAAGATGAGGCTCTTCAAGAATATGAAGTAGATATCGCCAGATTAGTGCGATATGCTTATCCAACAGCTCCCGAAGACATGATGGAAAAGTTGGCCGTTCAAACGTTTATTGATGGTCTTCGTGATCATGAGATGCAAAGAACACTACGATTAGCTCGTCACAAGACGCTGGTTGATGTCTTATCCGCCGCCCTCGAATACGAGTCAGCTACGCGGGCCTCTGGCGGTTACAGTAAAGTTAGGACTGTAAAAGAGGAAGAAGATGAAGATAAACTGAACCAGCTCGTTAATATGACGAAAAGCATGACATACAAGAAGACGAAGACCATAAGATGCTGGAATTGTGGCGAAATAGGACACGTACGAAGTTCATGTAAGCATCCTAGGTACGACACAAATCAAGAAACTCACCATCAGGAAAACTAGAACGGGTCGGCCTTAGGGGGGCAGCTTCGACCCAGAACTTTTCCAAAGACCCTCTCATACTAATAGCTTCTTTGAAATGTCGTGAAGATAGTGTATATGTAGATGGAGAAATAAATGGTAAAAAGCATACGTTGTTGGTGGATACGGGAGCGACCAGAAGCATTATTCGCCCGACAGTTATAAACAGCCGTAAGAAACTGTTACCAACGAGGTTGCGACTGCGGACCGCTACAGGTGAAAATGCTAACATTCATGGAGAAATCCAGGTACAATTAGGAATTGGAGCAGAAAAGTTCGTCCATACTGTTATAGTTGCTGACATCGAAGAGGGTGTTATATTAGGAATGGACGTAATGAATACGCATGGATTCCAATTGGATTTTAAAAATAAAGTAATCAAAGTTGGTAACGAGGAGGTATTTCTCCATCCACATGATGACAACACTATGCAAGCAGCCGTTAAAGAAGATACAGTCGTGCCTGCGAGAAGTGAAACAATCATAGTAGCGCGGCTACAGGGAATTGTGGACGAAGGGTCACCTGTTATGATGGAGCCTTGGAACCATGACGACGAAGTTGGCCGTGGAATCATAATTGGAAAGGAATTGGTGACCTCGGCTAAAGAAATTCCTGTTAGACTTATCAATGTCAATGACTACCCAGTGACCATCAAGAAAGAGACAAAAGTAGGAACTTGTGTACCTGTGACATCCATAATCCGTCAGACGACAACGTCTGATAATTCCAACGACAAATTTGATCAAATGGTTGCAGTTGCTGGACAGTCTCTGAATCAGATTGAGAAAAGGAAATTAAGGGAATTTCTTCGGCAGTATCGTGATATTTTCGTACCGAAAGGAGGAAAGACGGGAAGAACTACCGTTGTTAAGCATAGAATTGATACTGGTAATGCTAAGCCAATTCGTCAAACAGCTCGACGATTACCACAGGCGAAAAGAGAGGAAGCTGAAACGATTGTTCAGGAAATGAAGAAAGACGGGGTGATAGAACCTTCTACGAGCCCATGGGTCTCTCCGGTAGTCCTGGTTAAGAAGAAAGACGGAACAACGAGGTTCTGTGTGGATTACCGTTTGCTGAACAACGTTACCAAGAAAGATAGTTATCCTCTGCCTCGGATTGATGACACATTAGACACATTGGCTGGAAGTAAATTATTTTCTACTTTGGATTTGAAGTCTGGATACTGGCAGGTAGAAATGGACCCGGTAGATAAAGAAAAGACAGCCTTCACCACAGGATCTGGATTATGGCAATTCAACGTTATGCCATTTGGACTTTGTAACGCTCCTGCGACATTTGAGAGACTTATGGAAAATGTGTTGAGAGGGTTATCTTGGAAAACGTGCCTAGTTACGACATAATCGTCTTGGGGGAGACATTTGAGGACCATCTGAAGAATTTAGAAAACGTTTTTAATCGACTTAAAGCTGCCCAATTGATGTTAAACCCCAAGAAGTGCCAGCTATTTCAAGGTAAAGTCAATTATCTGGGTCATATAGTCAGTAAAGAAGGAGTGGCCGTGGATAAGGGAAAAATCGATTCCATTAAGGAATGGCCAAAACCAACTAACAAACATCAAGTGAGAAGTTTTCTTGGACTATGTACTTATTACCGGAGGTTTATTAAGAAGTTTGCAGATATCGCTAAACCATTAACGTGACTTACAGAGGAAGCAAGAGAATACCGCTGGGATGTAGACTGCCAAAATGCCTTTGAGACCTTAAAAAAGCATTTAATCACAGCACCGATTTTAGGGTATCCACTGCCAGAAGGAGAGTTCATCTTAGATACAGATGCAAGTAATGTGGGAATTGGAGGAGTGCTGTCCCAGATTCAGGGAGGACAGGAAAGAGTCCTTGGATATTTCAGTAAAGTTCTCTCAAAAACCTGAGCGGAATTATTGCGTCACGAGAAGAGAACTTCTGGCAGTAGTGAAATCAGTAGAGCACTTCTATCAATACCTCTATGGAAGGAAGTTTTTAATCCGAACCGACCATGCCGCCCTTAAGTGGTTGATGCAGTTTAAGAATCCAGAGGATCAGATAGCCAGGTGGATCGAACGACTCCAAGAATATGATTTTAAGATTGAGCACCGGGCCGGAGTTAGCCACCGAAACGCTGATTCTCTTTCCAGAAGGCCATGCCCAGCAGAGTGTTCTCACTGCAACAAAACGGAATCCAAGGAAGCAGCAGTGCTAAGAACGACGGTGGTCCACGACGACTGGACGCCTACCAAGATCAGGGAAGAACAAGAGAGAGATCCAGTTATACAGAAAATCCGAAAATGGAAAGAAGAAAACCGTCGACCACCTTGGCAAGAAATATCGAACCTAGGCTCAATAGTTAAGACGTATTGGGCCCAGTGGGACTCATTTATCATGGAAGATGGCTTGCTCAAACGAGTCCTGGAAAATGATGACGGTTCAGAGAAGAGAAGACAGTTGGTGATTCCAAAGAGCAGAATAGTCGAAGTACTTCGTCAGTTACACGACAGTCCATCAGGAGGGCATTTTGGTGTGAAAAAGACCCTTCAGCGAATTCGGGAACGGTTTTATTGGATGAACAGTTCCGACGATGTAAAAGACTGGTGTAAGAAATGTACTATTTGTGCTACGAGTAACGGGCCTTATCGAAAAAGGAGAGCTCCTATGAGACAATATAATGTTGGAAGCCCGTTTGAAAGAATAGCTTTGGACATTGCTGGGCCATTTCCAGAAAGTGATAATGGAGGCAAGTACATGTTGGTAGTAATGGATTACTTCACTAAGTGGGTCGAGATTTACGCACTTCCAGACCAGAAGGCCGCCACCGTTGCAGATAAGTTGATCCAAGAATATATCAGCCGATTTGGAGTGCCTTTGGAGATCCATACTGACCAAGGCAGGAACTTCGAAAGTGATTTATTCCAAGGAATATGTGATAGACTAGGTATGAAGAAAACAAGAACTACGGCTTATCATCCGCAATCGGATGGTATGGTAGAACGAATGAATAGAACAGTTGGCAAGTATTTGAAAAAGATGGTATCCGATCATCAGCGAGACTGGGACCAATATCTTCCGTTCTTCACAATGGCCTACAGATCTGCTGTTAATGAATCAACAGGCCAGACACCAGCCAGAGTCCTATTCGGACGCGAGATGCGACTACCTTGTGATCTAGAGTTTGGGTGTCGACCTGGAGAAGATGTAGCAGGTGAAGATTATGTGATCGAATTACGAAGAAGAATGGACGATGTACACGAGTTGGTCCGTTCCCATCTCCAAATCGCTAGTGACCGAATGAAGAAACGGTACGATACACAAGCCGAAAAGGGGTGTTTTAAGAAGAACGATAAAGTCTGGCTTTAGAACCCCAAAAAGCGAAAAGGTTGTTCTTCCAAATTGCAGCAGTTTTGGGAAGGTCCATACCTCATTATGGAGAAGATCAATGATGTTATTTACCGAATAAGCAAGATTCCGAGAGGAAAGCCGATGATAGTACACCATAACCGGTTGGCGTCTTTCGAGGGTGACCACGACGTAGATGAAGAAGTGGAAGTAAACCAAGTCCAAGATGTGTCTGACCTCACGTTTGAGGAATTCATGGGTGCCTATGGAGGTACCGGTAAAGCAAGACATGGTGTTACCACTGAAGAAAGGCAAGATCTACTCGCGCTTCCCGATGACTACTCAGTGGCCCTTACCATCCCGGCCAGTATCAAAGATGCACCAGGGTTGGCATCCGTCTTTCGAAGGAAGTTTGGTCGAGTTGCAGAACTTCAATGCCAAGTGCCAGCTCCTGGTAAAACCTTGAAACTTCAAGATGCATCACGTTACCTTTTCTACCTGGTAACAAAAGACACTGCCCGTGACCAACCTACCTACCGAGATGTATGGGAAGCCTTACTTCAGTTGAGAGAGCACGTACTAGAGTCCGACGTGCAAAAGTTAGCCATGCCAAAGTTGGAGTGCCGCCAATTAGATTGGAGGGTTATACGAAACATGGTGGAGGAAATCTTTAAAGACACCGAAGTCCAGGTGTTAGTCTGTTGCAATCCGCATAGTTACTGCTGCGGAGAGAAAACCGTCCCTTGTCATTTCTATACAACTGGAAGTTGTAAAAGAGGGTCCAGTTGCCGATATCAGCATGTCGTTCAAGTTCCAGTCCCGACAAGGTTCCAGGAGGAACCATCTTTTAAGAGGGGGGCAATGTTACGATTTTAAATGTTATGGCATATAGAACTGTAAATATTTTATGACTAATTCTTTTTTATTGATTCTCGTAATTTGTAGGTCAAAATATACCTGAGCTTCGCTACCAGTTGTTTACAGAAATCTCTAGACACTAATTTTAGTGAGTCATCCACGTCTCGAGGTTGAAAAACGAGTCGAGCGCCTTCACCAAAATACGAGATTATTCAGGAAGTTTGCCGAAAGTTCCAGATGACAACAGTTGTGTATATAAATGAAAGATTTTTGTATTTGAGTCAGTCATAAGAAGATCGGTAAACGCGATATTTAAATGTAACGAAACGTGAAATAAATACATTTGTAAAGTTATTTAATAAATTAGTAATTAGCTATCGTGAGTTTTAATAAATTAGAATATATACAATAAATTAGAATAAAGACAAATAAATTAGAACTATATAAACTTCACAGATGCGATGGAATTACAACGGCAGACTAGTATTAACAGTCTTAAAACACCACGATTATTTAACTGATATATTTGAGTGTTTTGTAGAATGGTATTTTTGGAGAGTTTAAAAAATGATTTTAATTTTAATTTTGTTCTTGCTTTTTTTTAAATATTTTCATTCTCAGATAATTTATTTAATGTATTACAATGCAAGATAAACGATATTGGCGTCTGTATAAAAGTAATTAACGAATTTAAATATTGTATTATTATAAAAAAGAGAGATGCTAACAAAGATTCGTGCTACCGCGGACTATATTATCAGATTTTAGACCAAAAATATACCAACAAATGGAAAATAGATTTAAGAATTTTGATGATCTAGACTTTCTTAAGCTGTGCAATTTAAATGTACAAAAACACGCGTTTTTCTGAAAAACAAATAAAATCTTTGATACGTCTTTATAGACAATATTATGACTTGATTTCATTACGTTCGGAGCTAACAGCTTTGACATTGACAAAAAAATTATGCCGGTGAGTTACTAACGTTTGTAAAAACAACTTCCTTGAACAAAGCGAATTCGGAGGTAGTGAAATTATGTAAGTTAGTACTGACCATTCCAGGTACTCGTGCCTCTGTAGAACGTAGTTTTTCAACATTTAAATGAATAAAGACGTACTTAGGAAACTCGACAAGACAAGTTCGATTCCGTAATGTTTCCATTTTGGCCATTAAAAATAATCTGGTTAAAGGATCGTGTAGATCAACAAAAAAACTGAGTAACACAACTTCTGTCCTGATCACACGTGAGAAATAATCGCAATCTATTAGGAAACGCGTAGGTTCAGCAGTGAATACTAGAAGCTATTTAATAACGATAATTTTCGTCTAAAAAGAATTATAGGAAAATCTAATGATTTAAGATAAAACAGTCTAGTCAAGAAAAAATAGTTCCTTACCTTGCGGTAGCCACTTCTTAATACTTTTCTTTTGAGCTAATTCCTCCTTCTTTGGCATGATTGGAGAAATTTTAGTCCTAGAATTTTTTCCGATATAGAAGCTAATGTCATTTGATTGCTGAACCAATTCGCTATTTCCTGCATCTAATCTATCTTTTTCTTCACAACACCGGTTTTCAATGCCTTCAGTGATTATCATGAGTGCATCCAAAGATAACAAATGGGTATGGTACACTCCAGTAGTCGAAGATATTGAATGTTTAGCTAACAATTTAGTTAATTCTTCGTACAGATTCGCACAGTACATATCGCAATCGTAATTAACATATAGTTCAGTATGAAACCCTGGTATTCGCCATAACTGAAGTAGATTATCTAATGCTATTTCCTTGTGTTCGTAGGTTACTTTAGGAGAATCGCTGAGAATGATATCTATTAATTTCTTTAGATAATGTTCTAATTGATATTTAAGATGTGTCCTCAATGATTCAAACAATAAAAAAGACACTTGTAAATCCAATGAAAATATTGCTAGTCTTTCGGTAGTCATAAGAGAAAATAGATTTCTGCATAAATCATCCTTTACTAAAGCTAATAGAGTGTTATATTTACCAATATTATCCGCACTTATTTCAAATGCAACTGTTAAAAGAGTCAAACCCAGATGGATCATGATTTCTGTATTTTGTTTATCAAGAGGGTTACAAAGGCTTATTAAAAATCTCAGTAATTCTCTTACACATGCTAAACCATAGGGCGACAAGTTAGCTTCTTGCTGCAATTGTGGAGTAAACCTTATGCCTCTTTGATTGATATAATCTTGAGTGGTCTGACTCTGTTCTTCTGTAATTTCTTCTTCAGTAAGTGATTTAGGTTCTGTTACTGCTTCGTCTACACCAGACGATATAGAATCGATATTTTTTAAATCTTCATTATTACTAACAGGACTGTCAACAATGATATCTACATCACACTTGAAATTTTCTTTTGGACTAGCATTTGGAGTTACAGGGTTAGCGTTTTCAGGATTTTGCAAGGAACCTTGCATATCTACTATACTACTTTGTGCTACTGTTGCAAGATTGCCTTGTGGGGTTTGGGGAGACTTAATGTCAGTGTCATTCTTATCTTTTTTAAGTGAAGAATACTGCTTTTTCCTCTTAGTACGTGTTTGATCTAAAGCTCCAGGTTTCATCTTTAACTGTTTAATGTAAGAAACTTTGAGATCCTCACTAAACTGCGGCAACCTCATAAAAATTAATTGCACCATTTCCTTTAAATAGTGTTCGGCAGTTTTTCTCAAGAGGTCGACAAGCCTCGTTTCAAAGCATATTCGAAAACATGACAGCATTATCTCACAGAGGCTTTCATTAGTTAAGGCAGTGCCTTCTGGAGACAATGTCAGAGTTCTTAGGACTTGCAATATTCTTATGAGAACTACTCCATCTGACGACTGGTCTGTTCCAACGAAACGGGCATGGGTGACTGCATCTGCTATGCTGTGGATGGTTTGAGGGATAGATGTGTGCAAGGGATCTAAAAAAAAGATTTGCGTTAATAAGATATTTAATGTCAAATTATCATGATGAATTATATCATAACTGTCTGACAAAAATAAAAAAAAATTTAAACATTTTTACTATCTAAAAAATACAACATAATCAATATTAAACACTGGCCTTCGCAGTTTTATAATAATACATTGTTTTCGGGGTTTTGATGCTTCTTCCTAATTAATTGGTCCGGACTACTTCTATTGAATGACAAATTAAGAGAAATGTACAAGGAAAGAACAATCTAAGAGTTAAGCAACAACAAAACCATAGGAGTCACAACATAACTGCACAACTCATCAAATTTAGTGGTAAACGACTGCATATCGAGATACAATCCATGGTGGGAAAGATATGGGAATCGAAAACTGCCAAACGAACGAGGTTATAATTATCCCCATTCATAAAAAGGTATCAGAATGCAAGAATTACAGAGATGTCAAACTGCTAAACATAATATACAAGATACTATTAAATATATTCTTCTTCTTCTTCTTTTTATATAGACATGACTCTGTCTGTTTTTCAATGTGCCTCCAGTATGTTAACGTTCCATCGTTTTTGTGGTCTTACTACTAATCGTCTTCCTATTGGGGAACCGTCTCTTGGGGAACAGGTCTTGTTTCTGCCGTGTATGTCATTACTGGTCTGATGACTGTTTTGTAAATTCTGCCTTTCGTTTCTTTCCCGATATTTTTATTTCTCCATATTGTTTCATTTAGGCAGCCTGCGGCTCTGTTTGCTCTATACACTTGAGCTTCTACTTCAGTTTCGAGATTTCCGTAGATAGATAATGTGATGCATAGATATTTAAACTCCATCACTCCATCACATATATTTTGTCTTTTTTTGGGAAAATTAACATGTGAAAGTTTCTAGCGGTTATATTAAATTGGTGCAGCATACGTTGTAAATCGTCTTCACCTTGAGAGAGTAGTATTGCGTAGTCTGCATAGCAGATTATTTTAATTTGTTTTTCTCCCATTTGGTATCCTGTTTTAGTTCTTACTTTTTTATTATTTCATCCATAATCAGGTTGAACAATAGAGGACTCAGGGAATCTCCCTGTCTTATCCCATTACCAGCTTCAATAGGGTAGGTTAGTTCTTCTTCTACTTTTACTTTTATTTTGTTGTTTTGGTAGATATTTTCCATCGTTTTGATTATTCCTAGAGGTATCTCTCTTGCGTACAGTAAGTGGATAACATATTTTAATTTGACCCGGTCAAATGCCTTTGTAAGGTCTACGAAACATAGATATGCCGGTTTGTTGTATTCTATTGATTTCTCTTGCACTTGCCTCATTATAAATATAGCGTCGGTGCATGATCTTCCCAACCTAAAACCTTGTCGTTCTTCTGCTAGTGTTATAATTTCATTCAGTTCATTTGTTATCACTTTGGTTGATAATTTTAGTGTTGTGTTTAATAAATTAAGGCCTCTGTAATTTTCCGGGTCCAATTTGTCTCCTTTTTTGAAGAGAGATATTAGCATGCTTGATCTCCATTCTTGAGGAATTCTGTTTTGTTCTTTTATTTTTTGTATTAGTTTTAATAGTTGTTTGGTCAGATCTAGTCTTCTGTATAAAGGAGTTCGTTCGGTATTCTGTCTTCTCCTGGTGATTTTCTATTTTTTAATTTCCTTAAAGCTTAATAATAATAAAGGTTTCCTTTTGAATGTGTTTTATTTTTACTAGTTCGTTCATCGCTTTTCTTATCCTCTGATCATTCTCCATATTTCTTTTTGTTTTGCGTAGAAGTCATGTTCCATCTGTTTTGATAAACTCTGCCAGTGTTCCTTTTTTATTTGTCTAACTAAAGTATTCGTTTCATTTCTGATTCGTTTATAGTGGTTGTATGCCTGTTGTGTTTGTTGTGTCCTGTATTGTAAAAAGGCTTCTTTTCGTCACATTTTGTCTTCACTTCCTCTCTAAACCATGGTGTTTTCTTTTTTAATCAAATATATTGAGAGATAAAGTTAAGACCAACACAAGATCAAATTTTCACTGTTAGACAACTGCTGAAAAAAAATTGGGTATTTAATAAAGATGTGCACAAATTGTTTACAGATTTCCGACAAGCTTATGACATCGTAAGGGATTGAGTGTGGATGGCTATGGAAAGTATAGAGTACAAAGTAAAAATATTAATTTACCTAAAATATGTATTGGGGATTTAACAGCTAAGGTCATGTCACAGGAAGTTTATCTATTATTAATGGTTTAATTAAAACAAGGTGGCAGACTATGAGCACTACTCTTTAACATTGTATTAGATATAACCATCAGATAAATTAACATAAAGCTCAGACCAGGGCCTCCGAATGATTCTGACATACGCAGATGGCAGTAGTCTCACCAAAGCAAAAGAAACGTTTATGAAAATACATGAGGAAGCAAAATTAGTGCCCAAGATCAATGCAAAGCGAAATATATGCACACCGACCAGCCAGAGACAGAAAGAGGCAAAATATAACTATGGACACATTCAATTTTTAATGTGTAAAAGAATTCCAATATTTGGGTGACACCACAACTCACGACAACAATTTGAGTAGAGAAATATGGACTATAATATAAAAATTTAACATATTTTTGTGCACTACAAAATACACTGAAATAAAAATTGCTAACTAGAAATTTGAATATAGAACAGTGATTGGGCCAATCATAACATACAGTTCAGAAACTACTAAGGCGTTCTGAACGCAAAATATTAAGAAAAATATGATTCTATAGTTGATCATACAACTGGGCAATATCAAATTGGAAATAATGAGGAATTGGAAAGCATATACGGCCAACAAGTATAATAATAATAATAAGCTTGGAGGCTCGGGTGGACAAAATATGCGCGGAGAGCCCAGGACAAACAGCTCATCAAACGGTAATGGAAGGAAAACCTACTCAGCAAAAGACCCTCAGACCTCAGATACTTAGACCTTGATTCAGATGCGAAGATAACATCTAAAATATTTAAATACCATGACAGAGAGAGGGAAGGAGAGAGATAGGAAGATAAAGAGAGAGAGAGAGTACAAAAAAAAACAGAAGCACTACCACCGCTACTGTATGACCTTCCCAAATTTCACAAGAAAAATGTTCTTTTAAGACCATATGTTAGGGTTACCCATAGAATTCGTTACTCAAAGGAATTTTATAGAAAGCATGTTAAAAATCTATGAAAGATATGAATCTAGTATCTCTATATTTTATGATGATTATCTTAATTTAAGCCATAGGGTCTCAGTCAAAAATACTTTAGAATTTTGTTTACATTTAGATGTGGTTAAAGGATGAATTACCAATTCCGAAATAAGAACCAAAATACTCAAAATAATGTGATAGATCGAATTGGTAAAATCTTAGTGAAATATGAGTCCATCTTCAAACCAACGAATATGATACAAGAAAATCTAAGACAGGTCAAAAATATCCAAGAGAACCGTTGTCCAGTAAAGAAATTTACTGCATTTCTTGTAGTTGTGGTTCAGTGGACATTGGAACAAAAGAAGGAAGGTGAAAATACTCATTTAACTGAACGCAGAGAAGCTGTCGCCTTGGTCACTGTAAATGATCAGCAGAAAAAAAGTCATCAAATCTGAATAAATTAATATGTGGAATAATCTTACAATAAATAATATTAAATTTAAAATTTAATTATTTTATAAATTTTATTAAATTTATTAGTTTTTAAATTTTAATAAAATTAAATTTTTAATAAAACTATTTTTAATGACCAGAATGCTTTCAGTTATGCTTTCCACCAACAATCATTTACTTGGTCCTGGTATACCCGGGACTCTTGAATCCAGAAAAGATTGAATCTTCTCAAAGCAACAGTAAGTTATCTAGCTAGCTAGTGAGGAAACTACTATTCCTAGTAGCTTCCTCACTAGCTAGAAGCTTCCTCATCCAAATAGGAAGTACCTATTTGGGTCAGACACAGATTGGGGTCACCTCTCTACTTGTTCCCTTTATATTTTATTTGTGAATTCGCAAGAGTCACTCATATATGGGTTCCCTCCCGAACATCTCTTTCAGACTAGCGTCCATGACATTCTCTCATTAAGACGAAATGCTGTCACGATGGCGTTACACCACAGTATTGGATGCAGCTTTCTTTTGATTTACTGATTGAATATGGTGTAGGTATACATGTGTGTATGTGCATTTTCTCCTTATTCATGATGTCATATGATCCTATGTACCCATATAGTATTTCCTACTTGTCATTGAAATGCACCCTTGAACTTCCCTTGTGTCAGGGACCAGAACTTCTCCTCCCAGTCTGTCCTGAGTAGAGTACTGGAAATCTCAGACGGGTATGCTAAGTTATAGTACTTAAATAAAAACTTAATTTTTTTAAAATAACATCTTAAATTTTTCTTTCATGTAGTAGGAGTAAAAGTGAATTCACATTTATTTGTTTATTATAGGGATAAATATCTTTTATAATTATGAAAAGATCAAAAATATCTTAGTATCGTTAGGTATTCTAGATCCATTAATCAGATATATGATTTTTGGACTGAACAAAAAGAAACGAACTGTTATACCGTGACTTCATTATGTCTCATAATAAGCCAGATCAGGCAAGTACAAACTCAATAGACATATTCTATTCTACTTTTCTTTGGTGTACTTTACAAAGTACTGAAATGTGTGGAAACATTTTCTACACATACAGTATGTTAAAGAGAATGACAATTATAACGAAGATGCAAAAACATTGTTGTTTAAGTCTTTTTGGCATAAACATGTTCAATTGTATCACAATATAATACAGGGAGTCTCAAAATGAATATCCTACAACTGGAAGATGAAAATTTTTGTAAAAGTTACAGAAAACCTGGAATTGTACAGTAATAAATTATATACTGTTGTAGAAATTGGAATAAGGATAATGTTTACCATTGTATAGTTGTGAAAAATTTAATTCTATGTAGAGTTTTAATTACCAAAATATACATGTACCTACAGAAAACAAAAAATCTCTAACACAATAGATAATCACAAGTCTAATTAGGATTTAAAATAAATGTAAATAAAATAAACCAGGGTAGTGTAATAAGAGATAAATTATTGAATGTATTCAAATTAACTCCATAATAAAAATTTTTATCTTATGACTTCATTATTCAACAACATATCAAAATTTTAGAATATCTATTAATTATCACAACTAACAATAAAAATGTAGTTCATGCAAAATGTATTTAATTTTTTCCCTGTCCTAATTCTTTCCCTAATCCAATGGATAATCATTTGCAGATCATTCTTATTCATATCTAGTAGATCTTTGGATCTCTTCTTCAAATGTCTTCTAATATATAAAGGCGTTCGGATATTTAAGACCCATTTGTTTGTACCAGTGGTTATGTTTCATCCATTCCACCCAGTCTGATATTGTTCTTTTAGCTGTGCTTCTTGCTATTCCAATGAAGGGTTCTAGGCCTGTGAATGTTTCGTTTGCCCCTCTCCTGACAAGTATGTGTGCTTTTTTGTTCCCTTCAAAAGAGAATCGCCAGGCAACCAGAGTAAACTTACTATGTTACTTTTTCCGATCTGAATCTGATTTTATATTTGCCTACACCAAATAATTGAAACAAATTATATGATGTAGTCAAATAATTTGTTTCAATTTCAATCTTGAAAATATGTATTTATCTTGTAGCGAATATTACTTAAGGATTAAGGCTTATTAATTATTATTAAAGTATATGCACTATTTATACTTTGGTTATACATAATAAAGATTATTTTATTTAATACTTGATATTTTTATTATACATTATTATTGATGATATAACTCAGAAGTTGTACAACAAAAAAAATCCTTTTACTATCAAAATTAGAACAAAACTTTACATAAATTTGTTGGGATAAAATTGTGAAAAAATCTGTTATATTCAAGTATAAACGCATACTAAGTATGTAATAAATAAAAGAATGAGTTTTATTTTATTGTTTGATTTATGAGTATCCCCAGGTTGCATATTGCTGTTGAATAAATAATTTTTTTTATATAGAGCCATCCAAATAATTTCATATTTTTAAATGTTAATACCTAGTTGATGGGACCTTGATATTCCTAATTATTATTTTGTCATTCAAAAACCCAAGAAAAAGTATTGAATTTTTTCTCTGGTTGTGTGGTGTTGTACTATCATTAATAATACTCATTTTGTATTTCCTCCTCAATAGGTTGATTTGATGAATGTATGAACAAAGTATTTCACTGTGATATAGTGCAGCTCTAAAAAAATGGTAACCACAAATCTCTTTGACATTTACCATTCTCAGCTGTACAGGCTACCCAATTCCACTTTGTCTCTGACCTTGTGATGCACAGTGGTTTTTGATGGGTCAGGATAGGGAGAAGATATTTTCTCTCAACAGCAAAACAATATTTTCTGTCTTTGGTGCCATGCTATCTCTTCTTGATTTGCACATAAAACAGATAAAATGAAATTGGGCCGTCTATACATCTGTATCTCAAAAAACTGTACACAATCATTCTCTTTGCCAGTATGTCTGGAAACTGTACAGAATTTTTTTATTTATATCTAATTTGCACAGTATTTAGTCAAAACATTATTCATACTGTTCTTGTGTGTGTACCTAGCTTTTGACAATGTTGAATCAAAAATTTAATTTCACATTGTCACCAAAAATTCATCAAACGACCAATAGCAACCTATGGCATAGAAACATAGATCATGGAATAGCAAAAATTATTAATAAAATAATAAACCGTATTACTTTTGACAGAAAAATATTGTGAGCCATATGTGACAATGGTATGTGGAAAATAAAGTTAAACCATGAATTATATCAATATTACAAAGAAGCCCCTATAGCAAATTATGCAAAAATACAAAGATTGTGCTGGACAGGTCACTTTATAAGAATGGTTAATAACAAAACACCTAGTGGAACACTTAGTGGAACTTTATTAGGATGTGGAACATCAAGCATTAGGAAGTCCAAGGAAGAGAAGGACAGATGAAGTGAGAACCAATGCTAAAGACATATCGTCGGGTTAGTGCTTATTTGTTCCATACCACATTTTCTACTTTTTCGGGTTAAAAGCTGTAATGAAACATTGCCAACATAATAATGTATGTAATTTGGTCCTCATAACTATAACAGCCAAGACTTTTCTGTAATACCTTTGTAGCTTTGTGCCATATGATTATTTTATGGGTTATTTCGGTTCTTCAGTGCTCCATATGCAAAGGCCAATAGGAAGCCAGTATTTCACACGCGTATTTGGTGCTTGTTTGTGCCATGTCAGTGTTATGCAGTGAGTTGAGGTTAACATGTCTTACTTCTTGTATGGTGGCGACTTGATGTGATAAATAAAAGTATAAAACAGGTAAGTAAATGCATATATTATTTATTTATGTGTGGAAAAATGTATACATATTATTTAATGATGTGTTCTTTACTATATTACCAAATTTAAAAATATCTCTAGATAAAATCTAGAATCTAGAATTCTAGAAGAAATCTAGAAATATCTAGAATAAGAATTTGGCATGTGGAACAAATAAGCACTAATTTGGCGATATTTCTGTCAGGAGAGCGTAAACACTCATGTAATTTTTTGTTATAGAGTGGATAAGGATTGTAAACAAATTAATGCTATAAAAAGATTGAGACAATTTCCACTGTTTCTAAAAGAAACAATATTGCAATATCTGAATGTTCATGATCCTGATAGTGTAGAACCACTTAGAAAAAATTTTGACTATAATAGTGATTCAAGTTCAACTTATTTTGATGGAAACAGACAAAATACAGAGAGTTCTACAAAAATGGTGTCAGAATGTGCCGAAAAATGTACAGAAGAAAGCTCAACCAAAAATAACATGGAAAATCAAGATGTCCAAGCAAGCAGCAAGAAAACTTCTAAAAAAAAACAAGAAAGCAATTGAGAAATCCTGGCAACTGGACTAGAAATGTAAAAAAACTTCAGCAAGAACATGGGCTTCAATATTAGGATGAAAAATGAGTTGTCCATGCTCCAAGGCAATGTCAATCCATGTGTTTGAAAACTTGTACCTATCAATGTATTAAAAATATTAATAAGAACGAAAGGCAGGTTATATTTAAAAACTTTTGGCAACTAAGTGATAACAAAGGCACATTTTATTCAAAATTTGTAAAAAAAAGTTCATAAAAACGGAGGTAGGAGAAAACAGAAAATATTTCGGACTGCCAGAAACAAAATTCGTTGCAATATTACCTTGAGGTTTTAAATAAGCAAATTAGACTATGTAGGAACTTTGTTTTAGCTACTCTAAACATTAGTCAACAGAGAATTTATTATTTCTTTAAAAAACACTATAAGGATAACTCAGGGATTGCTTGGACACCTTTGAAAGGAAAATACGTAAAGAAAGTCTTACCATTAGAAGCTCTAGATGGAGTAAGAAAACATATTGAGTTGTTCCCCCATATAGAGTCTCATTACTGTCGATTAGATCGTGTTGGATTGTATTTAGATATGTGTCTCTCTATTAAAAAAATGTATCGACTATACCTAGAAAGTGACTTTAGTAAAAAGTTTCCTGTTAAATCACGTAAGTATAGAGAAATTTTTACAAGAGAATATAATTTTGATTTTCTTCAACCAAAAAAGGATAGATGTGATACCTGCGAGAAATACAAATTAATTGAAATTAAAACTGAAGAAAATAAAAAACATTATGATTTTTACATAAAAAATAAAATCGAAGGAAAAATAGAAAGAGACTTTGATAGAAACGCCTACAAATTTGATCAGTCTACTGCTGTTTTATGCTTTGATGTGCAAAACGTTTTTGCTCTATCAAAAGCTGAGGTGTAAATTTTTTTTATAAAAAAAAGTTTTCAGTATATAATTTATTTGTTCACTGCTCCACAGATAAAATTACCTTCTGTGCTCTATGGCAAGAAGCCATTTCAGGCTGTAATGGTAATCACATTGCCAGTGCTCTTATAAAACTATTAAACACAACTTCAGAAACAAATCCTAATGTAAATAAGTTTATATTATGGCCAGATTCTTGTGTCCCCCAAAACCGCAACTCACACATGGCCTTAGCTATAAAGTATTTCTTACATATCAATACTCGATTTAATACAATTGAACAAAAACTTTCAGAACCTAGACATAGTTTAATTCAAGAAATTAACTCTGTTCACAGTAAACTAGAAAAGTATTTAAAACATAGGAAAATATACAGCACTGTTTCACTCTTAAGACATCTCGTAAATATATCCCCCAGTAAAGCACCTCTCAAGGTGCTGCCACTAAAAAAGGCTGCTTTTTTTAATTTTCAAATAGTAAGCCAAACTCTAAATTTTAAAGATCTGCCTTTTACTAAAGTTAAACATATTAACTATAAAAAAGATGACCCCTTGCGTATTAGGCGTATTAGACTTAATAAACATGAGACACACGGATCTGCTAAAAAACAGGGCAAAAACGATCATAATAATATTATTATTAACTTTTCCAGGGTAAAGGGTATTACCGAAAAACCTACAGTCCTAAAAACCTAAAAAAATAAAGCATATTGAGTCTATGTTTGCCTACATGCTTGAGGTTGACAAAATATTGTACAGAACAATATTTTCTTCACTAAATAAATAATTTTATTTCTTCCGCCTACAATTATTTGTTTCAATTACGTTATGAGTAGGTACCTACCGTGAAGAATATTAAACTTTTATTTAGTGTTTGTTTCACATACACATGTTTTGATTATTAATAAATTTTAAAAGCAAAAAGGAGTTTCCTTTTTGATGTACCCTTGTATGAAAAAAAGATGTAGTAATATAAGGTTCATTATTTTAATGACAATAATTATTCATTTATTTCAGTTACATGACGTGTACCTACCACGAAGAATATAAAACTTTTTGTTTTACATAAACATGTTTTAATTCTTAATAAATTTTGAAAACAAAAAGCAGTTTTAGTTTTCTTTTTGATGTACCCTTGTATTTTTTTTAAAGGTGCAGTAATATAAGATTAGAAATAATGTAATAAACTGTCATCTAACTGTAGAATGATACATAAGATATATAGAAACGCAAACTAAAATATTTTACTTAAAATGTTATAAAATAATTCAGTTTTGTACTTCATTTTTATTTATTTTTTCTTTTTTTTTTTTTCAAATATAAAAAGAGTTAGTAAAAATTTGAAGTCAATCCAGAACACCATTTTAAATATTTTTTTAGAATTAACATCATTTTTATGACTTCTAAAATAAATGATTAAATATTAACAACATATTTAAATGTGAATATCCCAAAATGAGAATTTGGCATATGGAACAAATAAGTACTAGCCCAACAATATTGAAGGTGGATATTGGAGGGGAGCAGCCAAGGAAAAAGATGCTGGGGCAAACCAAGGCTCAACTTGTACTAGAGACCCATGGGAGAGATAGTCATCAAAAATTGGTGGTAACTAAACAACCAACATCCCTTATTTCTAAGTAATTTTACAGCTTCCTTTAATTATGATTTTTTGATGGCTCTATACCAACCATATAGTATTTAAACAGTAAGTAAAACCATTAAGGAAAATTTGTATCTGGTTAATCTTAATTATGATTGAAATAAATACACCAGATGGCATTTATCAGAATTATATGGTTATTCACCAACAGAACTTTGTGGATCTAAAGGATTTAAAAATAAATTGAATATATTTTTTAATTTCAAAATTTTAAAATTGGAAACAAATTATAAAGGTATATGATTATTTAATAAAGATATTTGAAATTAATTTTAAATAACAATATCGTAATTTTAAAAGTTGCAGTAATTTAGAGACAAATTTTCTATAGATAATAAACACTACAGTTGTCTTTTGATTGGAATCATTTATAAATATAAGTGTGTACATATTTTCCCAAATATTCAACCCTCAAATAATTTTTATGGTAGCAAAACTTCCAAATACTTTTGGAAAAACATACCTTTGAGCTGAAGGGAGTTTTTTATACTAAGCTAATCTGATTTTAAATGTTAAAATTAATTTACTCCTGCTTCTCTCTTTAAGTTAGTATTAAAAAGATAAGAAGATAAAGATAAGAACATAGAATAAATACTAAGCATGAATGGTAGATATGCCTATTAGTAATATTTATTTTCTCATGGATTTCCCCATTGTAATAACATACCTGAATAGTTTATTACTTAAAAGAAATCCCAAATTTACTAAAATAAGTGTGAACCAAGAGTGTATGTACAGTAGAGTATTACACAAATTAGTTGTCTAAATTTATGTTAATTAATTTTGTCAATGATAGATAGAATAGTATATCCATAAATAGATAAATATTATTTAAAACTTATTTATTTTAAAATTATACTGTCAAGGCAATGAATTAAAATAATTATTAATATGAATCAATAAACAATAATGTTAAGTATCTTGTCATTCAAAAGAAATTTAAACAATATATAAAAAAAATCATGTAAATTTTTTTTAAACTACTTACCCAATAATCCATAGGATAAGAACTTATTAACAGCTGATAGGGCGAGACTAGTCACGGGCCCAGTAGTTTCTTCGGACCTTATGACATTTAAAAAGGGGGCTAAGAATGTGTTAGGTTCTACGAATCTTAAGTCGTCTACATTGTCTAAAATATCTCTTAGTTCTTGAAAGTTTCTTAGTAAGGAATCTACATCATCGTCCTGATAAGAGTGAGACGACCACCTTGTACCCCGTTTCATAGCCGCCATCATGTTGGAGATTTCTCCTTTGACGACAAAAATCCCGTTCCCTGGAAGTGCCATCTTTCTTATCTTGAAAATATGTTAACATTTCAAAATATACACGTCTCCACCATCAGCTTTTGGCGAACCATTTAATTAATTTTGACTTTGACGTATCATATTTGTATTTTTGACACTTCTTGACGTTTTAGGACATGTGACATGATGTGCCACATCTTTTCTATAATCAGTCTATAATGACCACAGAATAATAAACAATCAGAATGCCCACTCTCCATGGAAACTTAAGTACGCGCATCACATTCGCGCAGACGTTCCGCCATGTTTTAGAGGGAACCAGTGTTGTTTATGTGGTGTACATAGAAAATCAATGACGTATAATATATAGACTCGGTGAACGCTTTAAAAAGTGTCCAAAACATGAATACCTTTGTTATTGTTTATTGTTTTGATACGAAGATGCACGAAGTTCATGATTTCTTACGAAGCATCACGAAGTTGATCTTGTGTTTGAAAACATCATGGACGTATGAAAACATTTTCTCCATTGTGTGTGACAAGCAAATTTTATTTTAAATTGTTGAAGTCATTTACTTACTATTTTAGTAAAATGCCATACTATTTTATCAAAATAATTATTTCTCTTATAGACGGGAACAAATAGAAATCATAAATATTTAATTTTAATTAAAAAAATAATTATTGTCATTAAAATATAAATGAGCACGTCGCTGTTCTGATAAACATACCTTCAACCTTGAGCCGAGATCTTTCGGACACTCGATTCTATTGGCGATGTCAACGAACTATAGGGGGCGCTTTGACAGATGATCAGCTGATCACGCACGTAGGAAAACAAAACGGAGCTACCATAATCTTTGTAGGTGAATGATTGCTGTGTCTAAAAATTATCCGTATTTATTACCTTCCATTTATTTTTTTATTAACGCAATGGCAAATAAAGAAATTGAAGTTAGTCTGCTCCATATTTTGAAATATATAGGAGACACAAAAAGACCTTTAAAAGAAAGCGAGGCCTTGTTAAAGGCTGGCCACGTTGTGTTGTGTGGCAAATATAATAACAAATTAGTAAGTTTGTGTGTGCAAACGACTAATTTAAATTGTGCCCCACATGAAATCACTGTGGATGTGTTAAGAGACGAGTCTGGGTGGCAAAATGGACTTGTAAAGCCCGCCAGTGAAGAATGTGCGTGTTTTATTACGCATTAGTCTAGCATTCACCAGTTCCTCATTGATTTTTCTTTCGTGTTTTCCTTTAAGAAGGCATTGAGAGGGAACAACACCTTTCTTTGAAATTCATTTTGCCCTGCTGCAGAAAAATTTGAATTAAGATCTATTTTAGTGTATATATTTGGTTAGGGTAGGTAGGCACATTATATATAATAAATGTTGCAATTCTGTTCAGAAAATTTAATTGAAAAAAAATCTGTTGATAAAAAATGCTGTGAACACACCATCATATCACTTGATATCGATTTCCCAATTTTTAATCCCTGTGCACAACGATCTTATAGATTTTTGTCACGAGGAAAAAAGTGCATAGTTATTCCTTCCGATCGATAATTACTGCATTGCGGTGCAAAGCAATACGGTTTACATTTACTTTTTAACATTTTGTTACCTTATTGTGCTTTATTTAATAATATTTAAACTGTTTATAACTATGTTATGTGTGTAGAACTAAATACAAAATGTTTTGTTATCCTACGTGCACCAGTTCAAAATTTTACCGCACCGTGCCGCCTCTTTCGTTTGACATCGCCAATAGCGAGAATAGGGGACTGCGTAGTCTATATACGTCATTGGGCGCGTTCAGCAGACGGAGCAGCTACCGCTCCGCTACTTCCGAATCCATCGTAAAGCGCTGGACCAAATGTCATAAGTCAAAACCTGCTGGATTCCGCTACCGCTACCTTATCTGTCAATGTCAAATAATTTGTCATTTTAAAATTAAATATTTTGTTTATGTTTTAGATTGAAAATTTAGCTTGACTTTTAAATATTATTACACTTTACGTCACATTACTAGCGGACAAGGAAAATAATATCCAGCTAATTGGAAATGTTGTGGATCAGTTGGCACACACTGAAGAATTAGAGCTGAATAATGCTGAGAGAGCCCAAGTGCCTGGTAATCAAAATTTTTATGAGGAAACCATTCCCCAATATATGGGAGATCTTTTTGTAAAGCATTTTCGCATGAGTAGGGAATGTGCTGAAGTAAGTTTTAGTAAAGATTATTAGTTCTTTGAAAACTACATATAAATGTTTTAGGTAATTACCCAGCAACTAGGAAATTTAGGAGTTATACCCATTGGAGCTACAATTCCTTTAGATAAAAAAGTGCTGTTCACCACCTGGGTTTTAGCTAAACCAGAATCGTTTGTAGCCTGTGGCGACAGGTTCAATATAGCCAAGAGTACAGCCCATAGTGTATTTTAAAAGAAATTGTGTCAGCAATCTTATTATTAATGCCTCAATATATAATGTGGCCAGATAACCATAATGAAGCAATAATGGTAATAATAGACTTTGATCCACAGACTTTCTGAAAACTGAAGATGAAACACAAAGAATGGGCAAACTTACCTCAAGAACAAGTTGATGCTTTGATTAGAAGCATTCCCCGTCAGATTGAAGCTTGTATTAGAGCTAGAGGTGGTAACACTGACTATTAAAATGAACAACAAGACGTATCTTTTTTTAGTCAACCATTGCAATGTTTTCATTTGTTCCTGTTTTTGTTAATTTAATGCATTTGTAACATTTTTTTATAGTAATTTAGCTGGTTTAGTATAAAATGTAGTTCATTTTTCATTAAAAAAAATTTAGTAATACTTTACAAAATCAGAAATACTGGGTGATTCCATGTGTA
This sequence comes from Diabrotica balteata, assembly GCA_918026665.1. Classification (NCBI taxonomy): domain Eukaryota; kingdom Metazoa; phylum Arthropoda; class Insecta; order Coleoptera; family Chrysomelidae; genus Diabrotica; species Diabrotica balteata. The sequence goes on along the minus strand of OU898278.1, from coordinate 90,355,877 downwards.
TATTATTGATTTTTATTAATTATTATTGATGTGTGTATATTATTAAACTATATCCCATACATTTCTTGACAACTTTCTCCTTCTTAGGGAATTTAATTCATTTTGCCCAGGTCTATGTACAGTTAACTTGTTTGCATCTGTAGGTAATATAAATAATAATAAAAAATAAATAAAATTTGGTTTATATGTGCAGCTTGTTGGGACTCAATAAAGAGTACTTACTCTACCAAGACCACCTTGAAAATCTAAGAATGGTTGTATATGTAGCACTGCCAATGATATTCTTGCATTTTCCATGTCTTAAATACTCTCTTAATCAACTTAGAATGTCCATGTTATAATTAGTCTTTTATTGTATGGTTTAGTATATATTGTCATGCATAAATACTAGATGTCAAATTAATGAAGTTAATATAATTAAGATTTTGTTAATTGTGTGTGTGACAGTATGCAGAGAGATTTGGCTTCAAAACTATGTTCATTAGCCACAAATCATATCAGTAGCATATTAACTTTTAATTTAATGTATTGTATTATATGTACCTACTTTTTACCTAAAGGTTGCAATATTTAATGAGTTGTCAAAATTTAGATAGCCTCATAAGCCTAGTTTCCTATTATTCACTATCATTATGTGCCATGCAACAGCACGGAGTACGAAGGTATAGATCTGCTGGAAAATTAGTTACTCTTGGCCCAATTACTACCTTATAAATATTTTTACTTGTTAATTGAAAAATATGACAGACCCCTATTTTATATTTGATGCCATTCAATCTAGTGTTATAAAACATAAAAGAGAGTGGTAGTTTTAGGTAGTTAGACTCAGTATTACAGAGTTATTAGGATGTAAATGTAAGTAATAGAATTAAAACAGTATTAACGAAATGAGTGGAGTTCGGCGTGATGGAAAAATACTAATAAAGCTAATAGGTAAACTCAACAGGACCTATTTATTATTAAATATATTGTTAAATGTAAAGGTGGATACAAGGAGAAGTCTCAGAGTCATTTAAAACTAATCGAGGACTGCTTTGGGAGATGCACTATCATGCTTGGTATTCAATCTACTGTTAAATGCTGCAGAAAATCTTGGAAGGAGGCGACTGAAGTGTTGTGATAAGGATAAGAAGGTACCAGTAAAACTAAAGGACAGGCTCTATAATACTGTCTTGAGACCAGTGATTATATATGGTACTGAATGTTGTACAGTAAATAGGAATAAACAAATTACATGGCTGAAATGAGCATGCTTCATTGGGTGAGTGGAGTAACTAAAAAAGATGAGGTGAGGAATGAGTATTTAAGAGTAAGTTTGGGTGTGGCTTTTATTAACAAAATGAGGGAACATCTATTAAAGAGGCAAAAAGGCAAATAGAATGATGATACTTGTAAATATTTTGGTTCATTAATATTTATGTTAAATTTACAAACTTTTCTTACTTAGCTTATAAACACACTTTCCTCTGTAAAATCATTAATTTTAATAAAACAATAGCTACTAAAAATATATCATTTTATTTACATTATACAAGTTTTATTTACAGTGCTATAAATGCAGTTAATACAATAAACTGATTTGGAAAAAGAATATATGAATAGTACAATAACAAAAAAACAACATTATACTCACAATTTTTTTTTACTGAATACACTGAAGTGTACTTACATTAAAATCTGGTCAGTAAGACCAATTATCAATTTGTTTCTAACTTAAATTACTAATGAAAACTTAAAATTAGGTGTCTACTCACTAGTATCTTTCCTATTATTTCTAATAACTAGCATTAAATTTAGCATGTATACTCGCACAACACTTTGCTCTGCTTTTCACTCACTCACTATATCAGTTCAAAAGGCTTTGTTCTTTTGAGCCTTCCCTCTAGGTTCGTATTATCGAGGAGCTGGATAGCCTCGACGTTTACATGATGATGGAGTCGTTGTTCATGGCTCCCTGCAAATTTCTTGATTATCTGATTGACATCTTCCATCTTGAGGTCCCGGTGAAGATTGTTGTTCCTAACGTACCAAGGCGCATCTACGATGTTCCTCAACACTTTATTCTGGAATACCTGGATTACTTTGATGTTACTAGGTTTGGCACAGCCCCAGAGTTGGCAGCCATAGGTCCATACTGGCCTCAGTATTTGTTTATAAATTAGGAGTTTATTATTTACAGATAGAGAGGAATGCAAAATAAGATAACAAATCAATTCAGAAAAAGTCACAAGGTCTAATGGTTTTAAGTTATCTAATGCATGCAGGTAATGTAACACTAAACACAATACAAAAGCTGAAGTCGAAAGTATTACAAAGTTGGATCAGAATTATCACTTTTGAAGAGGAAAACTGATAGATTAAAAATTTGGAGATTCTTTGAAGAGTTAGCTAATAGAAGAGTTCTGGGAGTAAAGTTGTTATAAGAGTATAATCCAACAAGTGAGAGCTGGCGGGTGAGCTGCGCGAATAGAAAAGGAATTATTCTAAGAGAGATAGGAGGTACTTAATCGCGTTTAGGTATAGTATAGGTACTTAAACGGTTATACACGATGTGAACTCCTAGCCGACTGCAATGGAAAAGAGCAATTCCTTCCACTTTTCAATTTGTTCTACACGCAACCCGCCAGCTCTCGCTTGTCGGGTTATAATTGTATCTATAAAAAGAACATAAAAAGTCTGCACATACCTAGTTGAAATATTGGAGACTAATAAACAAATATTTTGGAGAGAAGTTTGAAGCAGGTGCACAGACTGTTGATAATTATAAATAGAACTATTCAGTCTCTTTGATTTCTACATACCTCAAGAAAAGTTCAGTGTACATTCTAATGAAACATATTCACAGTATAGATGCATCCATACAATGGCATGACAGAAAATTGTACAGTCTTAAGTTTAGGTGCAATGTAATAGGGGGACAAAACTGTGGACCAGTAAATAAAAAGGGATCTAACCATGGAGAAGGGGATCAAATAGCAGAGATGTATGAAAAATCTCTGATGGTTTTCCTCACAAAAGCAAGTAGCTTCATAGATTTCTGTATTGTTGTGGAAATGTGTGATTTATATATAAGGTTAGAGTCAAGGTTCACACCTAGATCCTTGCTTTCAAAAGTAGAATATAGGGTTAAATTGTGTTTACTATATTCAAATATTATTGGGGGATGAGGAAGGTGCAAATGAAAATTATGACATTTTGACGCATCCAAATACCATTTTGTGTGCTCCACTTAGATATACGATCAATATCCTTCTGCAGACTTCGGCCTGGCACTTGGTTATTTTAAAGCATTTTAAATCACAGTAAATATATAGTAAAGTTTCACTTACTTGGAAACAACATATTAGATAGTTGAAAATAAAATTTAATATTACACACAATTATCATCTAAATAAAGAAAGCTATATAGTGCCTGAAACAAAGACTTTGATACGTAAGTAATAAAACCATCAAGGAATTGAAACAATAATTACATATCAGGCATGATATCAACAGAACTAAGAAAACACAAACAGAGAGGAATAACACCAGCTTTCAGAACAATTACTTAAGCAAATATATTAAGTACCAGAGCCAACATAAAAAACGTTTATACAGTGGGGTATAACAAACTTAATCAAAAACACAACATACAAACTTATACCTCTGTTAAACCGGTAGAACCTTCAACAAATGTATACCAGAACACAAAAGAGCTTTCAACAACAAAAAACACGAGTCTACATGCACTTCACCTTTTATATCATAACAACATACAACTTATTTAGACAATACAAATGTCGCCAATTTCCAAAAAATGTAAAATAAAAACAAAACAAACACCTAACCCTCAATTTTAGTACCGAAATGTCAAGAATGACATTTCTCTCAACATGTTGGATGGATGTAGCGATACTTTTTTACGCTACCAAATTTGACAGGCCGCTCCGGAAGTAGCGCCGCGGTAGCGGTTGCATTTTGCAGACTTTTACTCAACAGTTGTGGAGCAGCTCCGTCTGCTGAACGCGCCCATTGTAGAAAATTAACCCGGTTTAAGGTCGATTCACACACATCAGTCACGTCACAGTCACGGTACCGAACCGGTCCTGTTTGGTCACAGAACTATCAACTATCTGACAGCTGGCAAACTGTTCGTCAACTGATGAGTGTGAATGCCGGCGCCATATTTGTATTAAAGAATATTTTGTATGACGGATTGTTCGATTCGGCGCAATCACTGTGACGAGATGGTGACGAAACGTGACTGATGTGTCTGAATTGACCTTTAATGTCACAGAACGAAATATTGGCAGTGTTGCCATGTTATTATAATGTAATGTTATATGCTTCAAATATAAAGAGATAAAGCTTTTAAAAGGTACATTTTTATCATATTATTTTATGGAT